>VZRS01010444.1:838781-926460 GCA_013398055.1 Ifrita kowaldi | reverse complement strand
TAGTGGTCAGGCGGACTGCACCACCAAATCATGCAAACAGTTCATACAGTTCTGACCTACCTTCACAACTCCTTCTCACTATTCTATATATCACCACACCATGGGGTTTAGTGCAAGACTTACCAATACAAATATTTTGGAATACAATCCTATCTCTGAATACATACACTTTATGTCAAGAGTAACATATTTCATTCATTCATATACTCATCAACACCATTCCCATCCTTACAAACTTCACTTACACACATTTGAACTCTGGTGAAACAGAAAACACAACTTACATTGCTTTCTATTTGAAAAGCAAATCCTTGGTCTCGTTCATTTTTTGTCACTGCAGCTCAAAATAGAGATCCCCAAAGTAGTATGTTATTTCCTAGAAACATGGCAATTTGAGTAAGTCTGATTTGTGCTGTTATGTGAATACTGGGACCTATGGATGACATTTGATTTCTAAGTGAAGATGCAGGACAGAAACATTGATGAACAATGTGCAGGTTTTGGTGCAGATATCTTTTTCTTGAGCACAGGGTACAAATTTGGCTTTCACACATATTCACTTTCACATAAAAATTCTTTTTAATCCTTAGTTGGACAGTGAAGGTATTCAAAGGATCTTTTCTACCTGCAGTGAATGTCACAGTTTTCAAGAACCTGCTTCATTGACTACAGGGATAACACTGGGCTATAATTTGCACTTCTCCAGTCATTGCTGGCACTTGCATAATATTATGACTGCAGTAGGTCTGTTTTAAGCACAGTAGTTTAAGAAAAAATAGTTGTTAAAGACCGAAGCATTTGAGTAGATCTCCAGGGAACACACAGTGCCATTATGAACTCTCATAATGGCATTTCTGCAGAATACTGTGTGTTGGATCCTCTGGTAAAAAGAGACTGCAGATCTCCAAACCAGATGCATCCATATGGAAATTGGAGCACATAGTTCAGTCTACATGGCCATTCAGTCCTTGGTCTCTCTCGGGACTGCCAAAGGCACTGATTACTGGGCTGTTTTCTTATCTGAGTGCTTCTTCACTAGGAGTGCAAATAACATCATTGACAAAAAAATGGCTATCATACATTATAAAGGCAGGATTTGGTGCAGCTATTTGAATAACAATGTTCCATATTGCTTTACCAGTTCTTTCACTCAGTCACTACTGTGAAGTACCAGGATGTTTCACCATTCACTGAAGAATATTAGCTTTATAAATAAGATCCAAGACACAAAGTTTTTGAAAACAAGGATAGGGTAATGATCAGAGCTTTTTAGCCCTGAAAAATGATCTTGTATCATTGAGTACACCTTTTTTAAGGGAACATGGTTTGAAAACATATTATTTTTTTGGTGTGTCAGCTACTGCTAAATACATAAATGGAGCTTTCTCTACTTCTAAAACAGTCAACTTAACTAAGCTATATCATGCCTCCAGGGCTTGGTTTACGAGCACTCATCTTATGCATTTACATCTGTAGGGCTGAACTGGTGTATTGCTTCCGAATCCTTGAGTCATGGCTCACAAGAAGACCTTAGAAGAGGTTGAAAGTTCTTGCTCTTCCATCACATACTTGGGGAAAATGGAGCTGAAGTGGAATATCACTGTATCTGTCCTCCTAGTGCAAGGCCAGATTAGCTGTGCATAAGACATTCCTGACAGATTTTTATTTGAAAAATTCCCATGATGGAGAGCCCACACTAAGACAACTCCAGTTTTACTGCCTGTACTATCAGAAAGATTTTCGTCAGGAGTCAACATACTCCTCACGTGCTCATCTGTAACACCCATTATGTAATGACACCCACAGAAAAGTCTGTTCCTCTCTCTATTCCAGCTGTTGTTGAAGTGTTTGAGAGCCATTTCCATGCATCTCAAGTTCCAGTTACTGGTCCAAGACGTATTCTGACTGCTGTGCTGTTATGGGAAAGAAAAGGAGCTTTCTATACTCTCTCTCTCTTTAGCACATCAATCATAAACTGGTTCTGTCCTTATCTTGGTATATGCAATTAATTTACTCCCTTTTGTTTGTTCATTTCTTCCTCTACTCTCCTGAGCTTTGTGCTCACTAAACTGAATCATTGTAGGGAAAATGGGATCTCCATCCATGGGGATAATAATTTGACTGGACAAGACCCTGAGCAACTTGTTCTAATGACAAAGCCTTCTCTGTGCAGGCAGTTTGACCAGATGACCTCCAGATGTCCCTTTCAGACTAAATTATTCCATGATTAATATTTGGAGGTTGGAACATTTAGGATGAATGTCTAAATTAGCCTTTCCAAAAGTGTCATCGGCTCCACATTAATTGTCAAGCAACAGATTACATTTAACATCCTTCTCTCTTCTACCCATGATAGATGAATCATTATCTCATTTAGAGGGAAAGGTGTGACGCTTTACAAAACCTAATGCAGTGGCAGTTGTTTGCTGAACAAGTATGTCCTGAGGTTTAATTGGGTAAGGGAATTACACTTCCCTTTTCCTCATTTGAACCTAGTCACAAAGTCTCTGCTTTTGATTACCTATTCTGATTGATTGCCACTGGGTTTTTCCATTTCACATTTTAAATAGATTTTCCTTCCCCCTCACAGAGGCTGCTCTGCTCACAAATATTCATATATTTAGGCATTCTCATCTACAATGTTAGACTGGCCTCAGCATCAGCCAGCATGAGTTTTCCCCTCTCAGCTTTGTGCTTTCCAGAGGCTGAGAACACAGCAGGAGTGATGGCTCTTGCTCTCCTGGGTGACTGAGTCACTGGTTCAGCTAAATGAAACTCCATTAATTATGAAGGAGTTAGCAATAAATAAATAAACGCTCATCTGTGAAGATTTTATTTATTCAGCTTTAACCATAACTAATTACTTCTTTAGTAAGTGTTGCAATAAGTGAACGAATTTTTTATATTGCAGCAACTGTACTGGAGTGTCTTTCAAAGGAACAGTTTTTTATTGCTGATTGCATTTCAGTGGGTGAGCATACGAATAAGAAACGCGTTATCCATCTAAGAGCTCTTGTATCTTGCTCCTCAAACATAATTATTTTAGTTCAAAGCCTTCCCTTTTCTTCCAGCAAACAATATAACTCAGGATTTTAATGCACAATCCACTCTTTTCCTACCCATCATGGGCATTGAAATGCAACAGAGGTGAGGGTTCTGCCAAAAAATCTGCGCATCTTGTCCATATTCATCCAGTTGGGACCAATCAACTATTACTTAGAAAATTAGATCAGGAAGCCAATCATGGCTCTAGAAAAGTCATGTTCCTGAACTGCAAGGTTCAGTCTCACTGTAGATTGCTAGCAAAAGATACAGGTCTAAGGTGTTTATTAAAAGAATGGATTTGTCGCAAAGTGTTTAGTGCACCCAAGGTAAACAATGAAATGTAATGATTGCGATATCTCCCCTGCACTCTTAAGGCAGTAACCTCATCACAAGGGCATTGTCCTGATGAATAAATCACTTCAATCACAGGACAACCATGAGGAATCTCTCTCTCAGCTCTACTGTATGTATGCTTAGCAAAGCACCATCTTTGACCACTAGCTTTCTGAGTTTTCTGTGTGCTATTCGCTATTTTTTGGTTCTAAGAGTTGATTAATCATGGAGAACCACATCTCTCACTGCTAAATTAGCATTAAGAAACCAGTAAATAAAGTACAATTAACATCCTCTCTGTCCTTCTCTCCATATATGTACCAACAACACATCAAAATATTTATAATTTTTTATTTGAGATTTCTCTTATGCAAGAAATATTTTAAAATATGTTAATATTCCATTGTCCTGAAGTTCCAGGAGTGAGAAGGTAGTCTTACACTGGTCAGTAGAGGATAGAAGTATTTTGAAAATATCTGCACTGGAGGTCCATTTATCCCAACTTTTTCACTGTTTTCCCTTTTGGGGCCTTTCATGCAATCACCAAATATCTAAAAAAATTCCCGCAAATAAAAGCCTCCTTTTTTTTTTTTTTTTTTAATATAATACAACTTTGGAAATATTTGTACAACTATCAGCCCAAAGAATGTCAGAGTTGTCAACACTTTATAATCCGTGTATCATCCAGTCACAGAGCAGGGTCTGTCAAGAATAAGCAATTGGTCAGCGAGGAGGGAAGGAAAGTGCTGAATGATGCTGCAGACAGTGGTGCTCCATGCTAGTCAAAACCCTGGTATCATATCATTACTTTTGGAGAAGGAGATGAAGACTACAGCCTTTTTGGGTGCAGGAAGGATGGACTTCCTCATCCATCTTGCACATTGGCCACCTGACTGTAGGAAGTGCATTTACTGCTTGGATTGTACTAGGACTCCACAGAGAACATTCACAGAGATGGAGAGTGGCAAATGGTCGTTGCCATGAAGGATGTCCTTGTGAACAGGAGGTGATCCTGGAGCAGAGCACAGGGCTCAAGATACACTCTCAAATTCAGTGGCAGCTCTCAAATTCATTACCAGCTCTGGTATTCACAAGAAGATAAAGTCCTCTTCTCAAGCTTCAAATGTAACAGCTCACATTTGTTATTGAAATGGTTCTTCTCAGAGCTGCTAGGTACCTCCTACAGCAGGAACCTCAGAGAAGGTCATTTATCACTGATGTATTTTTAATAGAGCAACTGTCTCTGAGGAAATCATGGCTCATTGCAGCTAATGACCGGAATATCATACAGTGTAATTAATAATTATATCAGCATCTGCTAGTCATTTGGAAAAGAGAATTTCTGACCTTTATAGGATTTCTAATCCTATTATAATGTCTATGCTAAAGGCTGGACAAAGAAAAGCCAAGTTTGAGGGTTCAGAAAACTTTTAATAAGAATCCACTTGGCTGCAAAGTAAATAATGGCCACAGACCCATTATAGGTAACCCATCATTATTTCTGAGTGCAACCGCGGTTACTGAAACTGAAAGATCCCACCCCCTGCATAAAATGAATATGTATTTGCAAAGGAAGAGAATTATGTGGCCTTTATTTGCAATATGTTCTTGTTCTCTTGCCTGTCTTATTTTGAGACTTTAAATAATCTTTAAATATGCCTCTGAGCAGACAAAAAAAAAGTACATGTCATGCTGACATTGAGTCAAGAAAGAAAACAAAACCAGGAGAAGAGGAGGATGCAAAGCAACACACAAAAACCTGAGACCTCTTGGTCTCAACATAAGAGGACCTGAGTGGAATAAACACGGCTCCAAGACAATCTCACGCATTTATTGATCAGGTGGTTAGTTGGTGGGAAGGGCTAATTGGCTGATTCTTCCTTTGAGCCTACCAGTGAGGATTTGGAGAATGTAAAATTGAAATGTTTCAGATATATTGAGAGAAAGGAGGCAACAGGTCAAGGACAGTGTGACAGAGCAGAAGAAACTGGAGGTATAAGCTCTGAGGGATAAAGAAGTTTAAAGCCCAGTAAAACAAAAAGACAACACAGTGATACACTTGAGAGCAATGAAATGTTACAGTGTACAAGCAACAGGAATAGTGTAAATCTAAGATAATTGCAAGCATGTTAAATAATCAAGAGAGAACAAACAAACCCCACCTAACATGCTCACAGTGGTAATCATCTCTGCGTATGGAACAATGTTAGAACACAATGGATTTATTCATAGGTGTCTATTCTAAATTAAAATAGTCCTCATATGGCCTTGTTTGATTATCCATCATACTTCCCAGATATGTTTTCTTTCATATTTGTATGGTACCTTGAATTCCAGCAGTGCCTTTTAGGAGTCAGATGTAAAGACTACACCAGCAGGGTCTGTCTGGGGACGTGACTTTGCTTCCACACTGCCACTGCTGAGGCTGCGTCCGTAGGTAGGCAGCAGCTCTACACTGGCAAGTTAAACAACACTTCTCACAGAGAGCTTCTTCCAGGCACTCAAAAGCAAAAAATAACATCAAATCGTACAGAGCCTGATAGCAAATGTTTCAATGAAAGAATAACCTCTGAGCCTGAGGGTGGATGAACCTCTTTATTTTTTCTCCTTGAAAGGCAACATTTATCCAGCTGCCATAAGCAGCTGCCCCCATCTGTCTCTGAGGCTCCTCCCACCACCAGAATTAAAAGCATGGCTTGGTTCTACTGTGAAAGGAGACCCAAAACTGGGACACGGCCAGGTGGAAAACATGGGAAAAGTAATTACTGGTTCCAGCTATTGTGGCAACTGTCCCTTCCAGCCCCCAAGGAGCCACCAAACCATGCTCTGGCAAGAGAATCATTCTTTGGCATGTTTTCCCTCAGGATGCAGGCACATCCCTTGCAGGCTGCCATGAAAAGCAGCTGCCTAGGGACAGAGACAGCTTTCCTACAAAGGCATTAAGAGTGCTTGATTATAGGTTCCTTTCACATCACTGCACTTCACACACTTAAAAATAACAACAAAAAGAAGGGGTGAGAATCTGCACATTCTGTAAGAACCTTCTGCTTTCCTAAAAGTTTTCACTGTCCTGCTTCATCGCCCCAAAATGCCCATTTGTACATACAAAGACCAGAGGATTCCTATTCCTGTGAGTGTTAGTCCTGAAAGGTTTAGCAGGAAGAGTGAGAAAGAGAAGATGTGGATCAATAAGAAAAATCCTAAAGAAACCACAATGGTCTGTGGATAAAATGGTAAATCACAAATAGAAAAGCAGTAATCAAACTAAAGGCTCCTACAAACACAGCCTCCTCCAACAGTGCAGAAAATCTGGCCAGGGAAAGAATTTCAGTGATGAAGCGCTTTATAAAGAGAGAGAAAGAAAAAAGAAATTGAATGAGTCTCCTGCCCTGACAGGTCTTGACTTCAAATCATAGATTTGAAATGTATTTTCTGCTCCCCTGCTGTCTAGTTTTCTAGACACTAAATCTCCCTTTGTATCGGTCACTGTCCCATCAAAGTGTCAACCATCACTGTCTCCCACTTTACCTGATCTATAAGTTGCCTCTCCAGCTGCAGCATGATACCTGTCCTTGGGGCTTGGTTTCTTCAGCACAAAAGCAAAATGTGGAGGGCTCTGCTGCAGTAAGCTTAGGTCTCTCAGAGGAGCAGGATTTTGACCTCTCTCCCTACCCTGTCTGCTCTTAGAGACTTGTATCAAGGTGAGATTTCTACTGCCCACTGTAGAAACTACTGCAGTCCAGGGTTTGGGCACTGCACACAGTTCTGTAGCAACTTGGACACTTCTGATGAGGAGACAAAAATAAAATAAAATTAAAACCACAGAGAGACATTGCAACCACTGTTCTCTCTCATAATATCATCTCTTTGTCTGGAAGGAGCAAGGAGTTGTTCAGAGAAGACCTTGGGGAAACATTTACAAGATGACTCTGTCTCTGACAATGCAAGGATGTTCTGACTGGAGCAGATGGTGCTGTGCTTGCCTTTGGTGCCTTTAAGCCAATCCTCTGAGGGCAATCACCCTTTCAAATGATTTGTATGATATGACGTAGACAAATACTTTTTCCCATTTTCCAGCCAAGACACCCTGATAGGCCAATTAAGAAGGGAAACTAACTTCTTAGAAGCTTTTTTAGTCACACACTGGACGAAAGATAAGCCAGGCCTGTGAATAAGAGGAATCTAAGTGAGCACAACAGTGACATCCAGAGGGCAGAGACCAGCAAGCAAAATTTTACCAAATATAAATAAGAAAATAAACACCAACACCACTGGAGCTGGTTTTCAAGCCCACTTGACGGTAGGCTTCTCACATCCCACAGGTGCTGCTTTATCTATGTACCTGACGACCCAAAGAAGGCCCTTGGGGATAGGGAACACTTCTTAGGCACAAACGACTGACATAACCCTGCTCTTGTAGGGCAAATGAAGGTGCATCTTCCCACAACACATGGAACAGGAGTGCACATGAGGTGCAGCACCACACAAACTGGGTCCATTTTGCAGTAGTCCCTGCCTTCTGAGGTGACTCAAGCAGTGTTACTGGTCCACGCAGACTTGTCACCACTGCTCCATGTGAACATCATCCCCTGCTCTTTCCTCTGCAGCACTGAGCATGCTGTGAGCTGTCTTTTTGCAGCTCTGGCTGACCAAAATGGATTTTTAGTTTCTCCCCATTGGTGCTCTCTCTGTCTCTCAGTTTCTTAAGCCAGCCCACGTCTCACCTACTCCACTTTCTGCCTCTCTTCCAAATCTGTGATTCTACACACTCTAAGAAAGTACAACACAAATATGTACAGAAGCCGGTTGCTATTTTCTGCAGTTTTCACCAGGGAGATTTAGTGTCTAGAAAACCAGATAGTAGAGGAGCAGAAGATACACTTCAAAGTAAAATTGTTGGCTCTAAGGAAACCTCAAGACCCCAGGATCCCTATCATCATGTATGTGACACATGGTGTTCCTGCTCCTTCATGAACAGGGATTCAGACTCCTCATATATTAAGACAAAGAATGCTGTAGATGGGGTGGTTGTGCAGTATATGCTTGACCCATTCAGATCGAACTGGGATGGCATTAGATCAGGATAGATTTACTGTACATGGCAGCAGGTGAAAAGGTGTATGTCCTGCCCTCCTGCAAGGCAGGCTTGAGCAAGCTGGGCTTCACTTGTCTGCAGGCTTAGCAAGGCTTCTCTTTCTCAGGCAGGAATAGAAATCCCAGAGGGGGAGACCATTATCCTATTTACTGAGTCACGATGATTCACTTAGCATTCAGCTTCCATCAGATACAGCAGCTCCCGGAGTTTAAACTAAATCTGTTTCCATCCTGCTGTTATTTCAGTTTGTTACTGGCTTATCCAACTCCCCAGAAACTTCCACTTTCTGAGAGAAGAAAGCAGAAAGCAAGTATGGGTGTTTATTTATTTATTGAAGATACATTTGGAGAAGCTTATTTTAAGTGTAAGTACAAGGAGCCTAGGCAGAGGACAAAGCACACTGTATTGTTAAAGTCTTCAAAAGCTACTTGTCTTGTTTAGAAAACAGCTTTTATGTCATTGAATGAAATGTTGTGACCTACTGTGAAAACAACTTCAATGAAAAACATCTTAAAAAATGCTCTTTTTTTGAAAATTCAGCCAAACTGTGGCATAGCTAGTTACAAGCAGGGTCTTCCTGCCAGGGGACCAAGCAGACATCTGTATCCAAGAGTTAGCAGAGGGCAAAGGCACAGCTACAACGTGAGTGCCAGGGGCAGCAGAGATGCACAGCAGCTGCAACCCTGACCAACTCTGTGGCAGGAACTTAGCAGTGGGAGAAGAGGATGTGAAGATTGGCACCAAAGTGACAGAGACGAGTTCTCCTTGAGACTGACCTGGAACAAGAAATCATGCAAAAGAGAGGCTTCTTTTCTCCTCAAAGCCCAGTGCTACAGAAAAACCGATGTTGTGCCCAGGATCAGATGGAGCCTGCAGCAGAACCATCGCTCTTTCCCTCCACCCTGGGGATTGCCTTGTGCTCCATAAAGTCTCAGTGGGCATCTGACTGCTGCTGTGCACCTCAGATGGACACAGGCATATCCAGAGCACATTACTTGCAAAGGTTTAGGAGGACCTCTGCTTTCAGCTACACACCAAACCTCACCCCTTTTCAATGAAGATGCATAAGATGAAGTCAATGAAAATTCCCACAAATTTCAATGGGACTTTGATTTCAATCTGTAAATCCATCTCTCACTCATTCAAATTGGAAAGCATGGTTTTCCACTTGAAGACATATGATAAATTATAATTTCTACTCAGCAAGAAAGACAGAGCAGTTTAAAAGAAGTAACATTATATACAGCTGAGCTGTGTTCCAGTCATACTCCTTGAAACAGTGCTACTGTCCCACTTTGATATACTCTTTCAGGTTCTCCTTGCATCTCCAAGGAAAGAGGTTTCCCAGGAGCCATTTTAAAAGTATCAAACATTACAAGCCACAGGAACGTGCTTTCTGAAAAATCCCCCACAGTGAGTAGCATTAATTCCAGAAGGAGCACGTTAGCACTGATAACATATTTCCAAGATACATTTTTGACAGCTCCAGTGGCTTGATCTATTTTTCATGGCAAAACAACAGCTTTAATAAGTGACTTTAACCTCTGCTCATACAGCTTATACTTCATTGCTCCCCAAAGGCTACAGATCCTTCAGGCTCCCAGGCTTCAGAACCGGGATTTAAGGTACTTGAATCCACACCAAGGGAATGTCAGATTTGTGAATGATTCAGGAGCAAAAAGCTATGCCAAAACTTCTTAAGGCAGAGTTAGGACCAAGAAAGTCACAAGAGCAGCAACATCTTCAGCTCCCAGGTCTGCAGCAGTACTTTCAGGCACCACGTCCAGCTCCAACCTGGTGAAGCACAGACAATGTGAAATCTCTTGTGAGGGCTTCCAAGCACTCCTGTGTGCTTGATGAGAAACAGAAGATGCACACCTTACATCTAAATGAGCCTGGTAGTTTCCTGGGCTCCTGTATTTTTCCATTCCAAAGGGCCATTTTCCACAAATGTTCAAGGAAGAAGGACCTGGCATGAATTAATATTTTTTTTTAATTGGGATTAATCAGAACAAGTTCTTTTCTTCAGCCAGCTTTAGTCCTAAATGTTCATTTTTGCAGTTTTATGACTATGTTTTGTTTATACTAATTCAGAAAAGAAAATTTAGGGAGTGTAAAACCATTGCTTTTTGCTAGAGTAGGAAAGATTTGGGCATGTCTTCTTATGGTGAAGTTTTCTGTAAAGAGCCACTGCCATGGCTAGTGAGTGGGAGAAGGAAGAAGTGGAATTATGTCCAGGAAAGGCTGAATTTATTATACGCTCTTTGCTTCTTTCTTTGCAAGGAAGGGGAGTACTAGCTAGACACCTATGCACTGTTTAACATCTCTTTTCTCCATCTGGCTTGTGTTCCCTCCTCTAACCTGAGGTGCTGGATGGCTTTCATCCAGGAATGAAGACAGCTAACACACTGAACAGTCTTGAAGAGCTTTGGAGGATGGGAATGGTCCCACAGCAATGGCTATGATGCTTGCTCTTCCCACCAAGATATAGTAAATAAATGGAAAACTAAAAGCTCCTGTAAAATTACACATTAGTCACCTTAGTTGTGACAGGAGAAAGGCCAAGTTCAGACCTATTGAACCTACTGGAAGCTACTGACTTGAGTGGTGGACTAGCAAATCACCTTCCAAAGAGTCCAACCCAAAACTTAATCCTGCTTTGGGACAGGATTGAAATTCAGGGTGTTTCTCCCATTTATCAAGATCAGTCTCAAGGCAACAAGCTGGAACTGATTTCGAGAAGCGCAGAGTAGCACTCCAGAGTGGGAGAGAAAGGGGATGAACTGTGCTCAGATGGAAGGGGAGGGCTCCTCTGGTCTGCAGTGTTAGATTTGCTTTAGGTACAAGGGAGGAAAAAGTAATTTACAAAATAAGGGAGGTAATTATTCCTCTGCTCGGCACTGGAGGGTCACCATCAATAACATGTCCACTCTTGGAGAAATTGCACTTTAAAAAAATGTAGGAAAAAATCACAGTCCAAATTGGAGCAACACAAATGATCAAAGGTTCAGAAGTATGATTTGTAAGGAAAAGATGAAAGAGCTGAATTTGTTTAATGTCCAGAGGAAAAGCAGAGGGGAACAGAACAAGAGTCTCCAAACATAAAAAGGGATTTCATCAAGAGAGACAGAAATCAACAGATTATGCTCTATGTCCACAAGGGAAAGAGAGGAATCTAGTTGAATTTCTCCTTACAAAACACCACTGTTTCTTAAAAATGATGGACATCTGTCAGGGATTATACAGGTAAAGCTAATGGCATATCAAAGGAGGGCAGCAGGCCTCTTGACATCTCTTTTGGAGATTGATTTCTTTTGATTACATTATTTTATCTGTCCTCAGTAATTTCTTTTAAGTGCCCACATTATAACTGCTAGTAACAGAAGCAGAGCTCCCTTCCCTTTGAAGCCACTTTTCTCCACTGTATTATTGTGCATAATGACCATATCATTAAGTGTCAGCAGGACTAAAGGTTTTCTGTATTTTAGTTTCCAAGCATTGAAGCAACAGACTTAGAGAGGATAAATGCAGCACAACTGTTGCTTCTGCTAATGAGGGAGAAGAAAAAGGTCAGCATCAATACAGAAGGAAAATGCTCCCCATGAAGTGTGAGGATAAAAGCAAATGTTAAAGGCAGAAATGTAGAAGACCGAAGTTCCTTAGCAACCCAGAGTGACAGCCACTACAGAGGCATACAGTAGCTCACCAAGAGACATTTTTTTCACTGAAATTTGTGGTACTGTCTATCCATGCTTAACAGTTAGTTATTTTAGCTTCTTCACATTAAACACACGTTCACATTTTCTTGATTCCTCCATGAATTAAGGTATTTATGGACCTATGTCAAAACTATTTAACCTAATGAAGTTATGGTGAATATAACACAGAGCAATCCTTCACCAATTCCTGCAGCTCAGAGAATCTTGCACAATTTTTGCACTTCCTCCACCCTCTCTCTGCAGTGGATACCCTCTAAATATGAAACTATTTCCTCCCCTCCAAAAATTTGTGAGTTTTTGCCCTTGAATAGAGGAAACCGTGTGTGCTTGGGAGCAAAGTAGGGGAACACCAAACCTAGGCTGTTCTGAGCTGTGAAAGAACAGGCTTAATGATGCTCTGCTATTGAAGCAAAAGGATGTTGTTGAGTCGAGAGTGGTTTGGACAAGGTTTGGAAAGGATTCTCTCAATGAGTTCTAAAGAGAGAAGGATGGATTGGAAGGAGGAAGGGAGCTACTAGGCAGATGGTGAGCCAAATGAGAGCAGAGTAGGTCAGCAGGACTGAGTCCCACTCTGCCATGCATTCTGGTACGAAACAGTGAGGGATTACTGGTGGGTAGCAGACTGTCTCAGTTTATCCCCCTACAAACATCCTATTTTCCTTGATAGACAGAGTGAGGAGGTCAGGGTGGGAAAGAGAGCTGTCTTTGCCCCTCACCAACCTCACCAGGCACCTCACATTAAGAATAAATTACAGTGCATTTACTATGGAGCCTGCAAAAACAGGAGTCAAACTTCGTGCTGTCAGTGACGCTATAGAGAAATGGGCATTGACCTTTAGTGCCGTCCTACTGCCATCCCAAATCTGACCCAGATGACATAAACCAAGAGACACAATCATTTTTGGCCTGAAGGTCAGGATACAGAAGCATCTGTCAGTGGTCAGAAATCAAGTGTCTCGTGATTCTTCTCTGTGAAGTGCTCCCAGTACAGCTCTGCCTCAGCTGCTGACACTGATCCACTACCAGGAGCGCTTCAGCGCTTTGACTGTGGAGGCAGGTGTGGCCTCTGTGAGCACCAGCAGGAGCAGTATCATTTCTCAGCTGAGGGCTCTCCTGAGTGATTACAGTGCAGAACAGTGGCTTGAATTGCATAGTGTGAATGTGGCAGATTACCAAACACCAGGACTGTGAAATTAAAAGTTGTTTTTTTCAGCTTGATGCTGAAATAGACAACGTGATTGTTTGGACCAAAATGCTGCATTTCATGTCTGTGTCATGTGCCTCTTCTGCAAGGCAGGTAAGGGTAGATGGGATTGGAGAAACCTAACAAGAGCTGCTCTGAAACCTTAGATGTCAATGTCCCATCTTACACTTGTCAAAGTCAACAATGGACTGTTTCAAATTCTGGCTCCTACATTTACAACTTTTATTTTCCTCTTTACCTCTTGCAATGTTTTTCTGTCACAGAAGAGTCAAAAACATCTTGTATGGGATGTATGTGTGTGAACTTTTTATAAAGGGAAGCTGTAACAGAGGGTTTTTCACTTTCTCACAGTAAAAACGTCCTACCATAAAATTTTATGAAGTAAAAAGAGGTGTTTGAGCACATCTAGTATTCCATTATCCTTACTCAAAACATTACTTTATAGAGATGAACTAATTTTCACCAAAGCCAACCAGAAGGTAAAAAATCTCAGCAAAATACTGACCAGCTCTTCCCCACTACACCATGCTTTCCCATGCAGGAAAACTGGAGTTAGTTCCTGACTCCTGCCCCTTGCAAATGATGTGAGATGGTATCAAATAATGTTGAGGTCTGGCCACGCCCCTTTCCCGGCTACTGTAAAGTATGGACCCTGTCCTGGCTGAAACTAGGACACAAGCAAACAATCCGACCTTCAAGAGAAGCTGGTACAGTGGCCTTTGCTAAGGAATTGCAGAGCATCGTAGAGTGTTAACCAATAACCTAGCTTCAATTCCAGAGCAGATAAAGAGCATGCAAAGACACAATTTCTGAGTATTCTAGGCACTTAGGATAGCAAAAACAAGCAAAAAACCTCTTTGTCTTGTGACAAAAATTAAATTATTTTGTTTGACAATCTATTTAACTCATTACATTTCCATGTTCCAGCCTATGTGCTAGGTGGAGTCTTGCCTATAACAAGCAAAAAGAGGTTGTTTGCAAGAGCATAGAGGTATCTCCTTGTATGAGCCAGGATCAAGGAGTTTTTTCTTTCAAAAGCAGTAATATAATTCTTACACAACAGACTCTGCTTGCAGTGGGAAAAAGTTTTTGAACTCCAGCAAATGAAAAATAACTCATATAATATATACCTTGATATACCTTGTCTATGTGCCTAAAATCTTGTAGTGCCAGGGCAAAAGGAGTTTTCAAAATCACCATTAGGGTGATTTATCAGTATGGCTCAGGTGGAAGGGACTGACTACATACCAAGAAAGGCAGAAGGACATGTCTAGGACAAGGTCCTTCTGTCATGTTGTTTAATAACTTGTGGGTCCGTTAGCAGGAGCCAAGGAGCTCCTCCTGATGTGCAGATTCCTGCTTAGCCTGCCTGCTTGCTGTGAAAATATCTTGTTAGGGTTTCACACATCGCTCACACAGCCAAGGAAACACTTTCCAAAGGAGCTAACAAACATATAAAATTTGTAAAGATCCTACACTAATACACGAAACTCAAGGGTCAGGGACAGACCTTGCATTTCACCCACTTGTTGCTGTGTGCTGTTGTCCAGTTATGAGATGACACTCTCTGCTACCTGATACCCAGCCTGGTGTGTCTGGGGTTCTGCTGCTGGTCTTTCTTCCCCTCCATCAGCTATAGCAAGTACCATGGGATACAAATGTCAGATACACAAGGGATTTCTGTTGTTTTTCACAGAAGGGAATTTATGAATATGATTAAAACACTTCTTGGAGAGCTTTAAGTCTTTCCATTGTATTTTTAACTGATATTCAAAGAGTCACAAGTCTATAATGCCTGATAAACAAAATAATTGCCATCTAAAACCAAAACAAATCTTTTCGCAATGCCACGGCACTAGCAGAAATTTAACTCCTCCTTTTTACAGGCGTAATCAAAGCTCAGTTTTTTCACAAATCCAGGATGCTTTACTACAGAACGCCAGGAGAAAATCTAATTTATTTGTACTATTGACATCCCAGCAGCATGTAACAGCATTTACATGGTAGTTACATAGGTATGCAACTATCAGAGAGAATGTTGTTTATAAAGACACAATAATATATATTTTTTTTCCTTAATACAAAAAGATGCTGTGCCCACATTTCTGGCATTCAAGTATGCATGCAGTCCATATGATCCAGTGAGCTTAGCTGACAAGGTGGTTTAAAAGTGCAAGCCCAGCAACTTGTCACTGCTATGGAAGTACATTTGGCCACAGACATTTGAATTCAATAACTGGTACAAGCGTTGACACACACGAAAAGTAATCTCTATCATCTTCTGCACTTTAAGTCAATTACAAAAACTGGTGGCCTCAGTTACTGAGTCATAATCTTTAAAACTCAACAGCAGCTTTAACCCCAGAACCAAAGTAAGGTACTAGTCAGATAGGCCCTATCAAATGCATCTTTGAGAAAAATCAGCACCCCTGGGATCTGAAAGCACAAGGGCGTTTTCTGATGAAAGCTCACATGACATTTGCCATAAGAACCCAATGTCTGCAGGTCTTTGGAGGTCTGTAATCAAAACCAGCCCTTGATGGGTGCCCCATGAGGTGCAGCAGTGTTGCCTCCGTGCCATAGGCATTCAGAAGTACTCTTGTCTGGCTCCAAGGGGTGTGAATCTGACTCACTACAGTGAGATCACGTTTTTTAAGCACATCTTCCATCCATCACTTAATATTGTTTGACTTAGTCTCCTGCCCTACCCTGTCTCTAGCAGCTTCTAGGAAATATATTTGGATGGGCAGACAGGGATTCACTACTCACTGACAGAATTATCCCCAAATATTTGAATTCAGTTACATCAAGGGCTGCAAGTTTTCAGCTACCGCTTTCCAAGACCAAAATTACGTTACAGAACTGTATGGTATAGCTTAAGAAAGCGGTGTCTGTCTGACTTTGATAGCGCTGGATCCTTATCAAAGCTATCTTTTTGAGACAGCTTGATGTACTGGTGCTGACCATGTTTAATTGTATGAGCTGGCTGCTCTGCACTGCAGCACAACCATTCAGTGAGAGGGGGCATTTTCGGCTCCTTGTTAATTTCACAGCACGAGCAAGGATCAGCACGGGTTCAGCACAAGTGTTGGAGGGTAGGTTAGGAGCCCAAAGACCCAGTCTGTATTCTGCAAGCAACTCCTGCTCACAAACACAGCGAGGAAGGGAACACAGGCTGTCCTTGAGGAAGATCTCTACAACCCCTGAAAAGAGCTAGGAAAAAAATGTCATGCGAAATATCACCATCCCTGTCTGACATTTCAGGTGAGTCTCACAGGCAAACATGAAATAATACTGCTACCCAAAACATGATTTTTAAATCGAAGGTGCCAGTTATTGCAGCATTATCTGGGACCCACCTGTAGCTCTCAAAAGACTGTTTGCACCAGCTCCTTGACATTATCAATTTGTGTTATTTGCTGCTGCCCAAAATGTCAGCTGCCTAACCTTTCCAGGCTGCTCTCACACACAGTCTGATTTTCCAAAGCTCATTAAATATAGCGAAGACCCACAGTCTTGTATAAATCTTGCAGTCAAACGAAGCTGCAAAGGGTTCAAATGTCTTGGTGTTCCTTCTCAGACTTTGGGCATTTCTGGATGCAGAGTTCTGCCCTCATTGTTGAGCTGTGAGAAAAGGAGGGATTTTTTCTTTTTAGTGGTACAGACAGCGCTACTTACAGCTAGCCAATTTTCTTTACAAACATACTGCAATCATAAACACCCCCTGGGTTACACAGGGAAAAAGTCCTCAGCAGAAGTCAGTTCAAGGCTCATGATTTGGGTTTCTCAATTTTCTCTAAGCTGTGCCTATTGTTTAGATTAATGCCCAGTACAGAATGTCTGGCACAGTGGGCTCTCTACAACTGTCTAGGAAATTGCAAGGCTGCTGCTACATCATCAGACAGGTTGGTAGTAACAGCAGGTGCTAAATATTATGTTCCAGATACTGTGCACTATTAGCTTACTGAAGGAAAAAGACCACCATTAAAGTGAATTCTTCCAGTCCAATATCCTGTTTGGTTTAGGGCTTTTTTAAAGGAAAAGTAAGTAAACCAGGGTTTGGTGTTGTACCTCTAGAACTGACTAAAAATAAAATCTCAACAAAAACCCCCCTTCCAACCAGTGAGTTTAATTACAAAAAAGTTCTGTGTATTGTAATTGAGGATTATTCCATTGCTAGGTTGTCACACATAGGATGATGAAAGGTTTAGAATAAAAATCTTGGAGAAAAAATGTGTTCTTCCTTCCAACATTGGGAAATGTTTTCTTAAAGAGGTAAGGTACAAATTACTAAGTTTTCTGTAACATAACTAATGAAGTGCAGGTCAAAAGTTACCTCACTTGTCAGTTGTGCATCCAATAATAGACAAGTTGCCAGAGAGACTTCAAAAACTTTGTCTCTCTTTTGTTCCTTTCCACAACCTTATGGCTTTCATCAAAACATTTAAGAGATGATGAGGATTCAAAGTATTAAGTTTTATACCTGAGCTCCTCTCATGACCTTCATCAGTGGAACTGGATCATTAAAAAATTCTGTTTTTCAATGGACGTGAGCTGCACACTGTGCTTTCAAGCAGACTTTACAGATAAGGCAACAACATTATTTTGATCTTTTCCTTCATTAGGGCCATCAGCGTACAGCAAACAGCCTAAACCTAGCTTTGATTCCTCTAATGAGCAGATGAAGATGTTTGAGTGCTAGTCAAAAATTGTTTTGTGCAGTCAGAGAAAAGGCAGGTCACTGGTAGACATGGGATTAGGGCACCCACTTGCAGTACCCAGGGGCATACAGCAGAAGCATCTCAGCATGGTGGTTTGGACATAACCCTTCCTGTAAACCTCCCAAGAGAAGCTAGGGGCTTGGCTGAGCACCTTCTGTTTCAGTTTTCTCTGGGGACACCAGTGAGATAATCTGGTGGGTGGCAGTGGGGTGGTTTTAAAACCCCATCTGAGGTATTCAGAGATTGTGCTCTTGCTAAAGCTGCTGATAACCACGGCATAGGTGGCTCTCTGCGTGCTCAGCAGCAGCAGCAGATTAGGTGGAAGCAAGGGAGCTCGATGATGGATGGCAAATGCCTACTGAGACAGTTGGGCATCCAAGGCACCTAAGCACCATCTCAGGGGAGCTGAGACTAACCCAGGTGATTTTGCCAGATGGAATTTCACATTATCAGCCAATGCAGGAAAGCAAAGCAGCCAGTAACCTCTAGCAGCAGAGGATAGGCAGAGACATGCAGTGTAGCCAACAACCAGAGCAAGGCACAGATACAGGTACCTCCAGAAGGTTCCTCTCCAGAGCCTCGGAGCTGCTCACACTTTGACTGTCTGAAAGTGAAGCGATTAGAGAAGGACCATTGTCACCAGCAGAGCTGGGTGTGGTGAATGGGGCTGCTGTCATCAGCTGAGAACACAAGTTTATTTTAGAGACATCTTCAGGCCAAATCTAAACAGCTCTTCTAGCCTACAGCTCTGTGGAAGAGACGAGAGTCAGTGCCCACACTGAGCTGAGAGTCCCTACAATCAGCAGAGGAGCACTGTGGTTTTCTCCCCCATTCCCTGCCCTCTCAGAGGAAACAGGCTGTATCTTAATGAGAGCTCAGCAGTGAATAAGGTCCATTAGAAAGTTATTTTTCCATTACGGCTGTCCCCATGTAACTTATCTAAGTTTTATCAAGTGAATCCTGAAGGAGTTTGTTCCACAATGAAGGGTTACTCCCCATGAAAGAGCAGACTTAAATCTGTTCCCCCTAACTCACATTTGCATAATCACTTTGATGCTTAGAAACATCATTAAAATAACTCAGCATTAGGATTTCATAGATGCCATGGGGACAGTTCAGCACTCCTCAGTAAATTGGGATAACTGAAAACACACACTCATCAACATTTCAAGCAATAAAAAGAATTTTATAACCCACAAACCACCACCACCACCATCCCAACCAACACCAACTCCCTACTTTCTCTGTACCCTTCAGGATTCAATTCTGTTAAGGTGATTTGTAGGGGATTTTAAAAAAAAGAAAAAGGAAAAGAAGAAGAAAGAAGCACCAAAACCTCAAGCCTTGCTCTCCATGTTGACACCAAGAGTGAGGCTTATTTTAGGCACTGTGCAGCTTTTTCAGCTTCCCAGCTTATACCTGCCATTTCCCAATATTTACCCGGCAGTAAAACCATGAGGTCAGTATGGTCCAAGTCACCTCACAGAGCTTAGATCCACAGAATACTTTAACCTAAACAATTTCAGTCAAGATGAAGCAGTAAAAAAAATTGTCTTGAATAACTTTTAAATTGTTCATACTCCATGATTTCATCCAGGATAGCTGCCTATGTCTCAGCCCAAAAGCTTATGCTACCTGCAGAATAGACCCTTCCTGCGTGGAGGTGTTTCAGTGCCTTCCAGTTGCCAGTATGGTGGCCCAGGGGAGAAATTTAGCATTCTTGCAAGATACAACTGTTCAGAGATTTTAAGGAATGGATATTTTTAGCTAAAGAGCTAACCAGGTGCAAAAGTGCTTGCAGGATGATGTGGTCGAAGATGCAAGGGGTCCCTCCAGAGAGCCTGAACCAAGCTGTTAGATTTATAAATGCAGCAGCAACTCAAAGCCCTGCAGCAAAGCAAAAGTGTTGGCATCTCCAGAGCTGGAGTGGGGAGGGTGTGCTGAGGCACAGAGTGGTCTCTGGTCTGTCCTTGGTCTTGCACAAGAGATGAGAGCCAGATTTGCCACCACCTCCCTTGCCAACAGCCTTACTCTTGTGAATGGGATCCTTCTCTTTCCAGGATGAAGACCTTTGCTAGTGGCAAGGAAATGCTGCAAGGATTCCAGCCTAATCACAGAGCCATAATCAATAAGTAACTTGTTTCTTCTTTTAGCTTCTTTTAATCTGTAGAACTGCTGATTTATTTTTATTTTATTTTAGAGTACATGGTAGTGCAGCCAAGGGCTCTGCCAAGATGGAAAAAGCAAACCTGTTTTATATTTCTTGAGCCCGATCAGCACAGCACAGATGGCTGGGTAAGAATTATTATACCAGCTGAAAGGGGCTGGGCAGTGTAAGCACACACATTTTGTACTGGAGAGGAAAGGGAAATCAGCAAATGTAGTTTATGAGAAACATCTGCAGGAACCTGATAATAAGAATTTATTAATGAAGTCAATGCAGGTGGGGTTTTATTGTGTTTCTCTCCACCCCTCCAAGTCTTGGAGATGTTGCAGTTTTATTACCAGATGTCTTAATAAATTTTAATAATATCCATAATTACTAAGCCAGATTCATGGAGCTGTGTTTCGTGAAATATCTTAATACAGCAAAAAATAACCCTACACACCCCCCCAACGCTTTGTGGCACTTGCATCGACAACAAGAAGAATCCATTCAGAGTAAAATTCAGCAACAACAGTTGAAATAACAGCTATATCAGGAACCACAGGAAAAAAAAAAATTCCTGCCTGCCAATAAAAACTTCCATGGCACCATTAGAGGTAATCAAGATACAGATCATGACAGAAAATATTAGCATTTGAATATACTTATTATTTCTCTTTTGAAACAGAACTTCTAGGAATGCAGATGCACCTCAACCATTACTCTTTCTGAAGAAAAATACCTTTGGAGAAAAGAAGACCCCTCTTAGAGCACAGTGTGGGGGCTCCTACTCCACAAAGATGCAGTTCCATAACAAAAGCCCCATGGCACATCACAGGGCTTAAAAACATCACTTCTTTAGGATACTCTGGAAGTACTAAGGTTTAAATAGTCTTCCCTATGCCCTTATGGTTTTTACAAGTGAGAACAAGAAGTTGTTTATTATTAGATCATGAATGTTCTTAAACAAGGCTCACCAGGGAAACATTGTTCTGCTAGAAGAGCAATACAGGGTACTCAGTGCAACAATAGCTTGAAATTAGAGGATGCATGTTCCTGACTTGAACACAGGTATGTTGCATGACCTGAAGTAACTTGTTCCTTGCCTCATTTTTACAGAATCGCAGAAAAAATACATGTTAGTCCTACGGATATCTTGCAGTTCAACCTCCTACTCAGAGCAAGTCTTGTTTCAATTGCTCAAGGTGCAGTACAAAAGGACAAGAAGCAATTGTCACCAATTGCAGAAGTGAAAACCTCAAGGTAACTGCTTCTGTTGTGATGAACTTCTTGAGCACAGGAACAAGTGCTCAGAGGGCTCTCAGGAATTCTCACCGGGAAGCTTCAAAACTCAACTACGCCCAGGCCTGGACAACCTGGTCTAACTTTGACAATAGCCTTGATTTATTCAAGGGGCCCTTTACCAACAGACAGCAAGCACTGTGTTCAGAATTTCCCCTCAGTTTCATTACCAATAAGCCCAGCTAAAGAACAGACTTGCTTAAAGGTAATGAAATGGCCGTGCTTTATACGGGGCAGAAACAGATTTCTATCACTTGTGTAATTAGCCATACCCTGTAGTTTGTGCAAAACACAGAGATTTAAGCACAGTTTCTATGACTACCATCATTCCGCTCATTATCTCTGAAGGATTAGCCTGGGGATTCTCTTGAAAAGGTGTTAAGAAGAGGAAATCATGATGGCTTACTATTACTTGGGATATGATGGGTGTTAGGAGTCCAGTGAATCTTTTTTTTTTGGAACATTGCTTTCAAGACCCTCTCTAACATGGTCAAGTATATTTGTGCTTTTGGCTTGTGACCAGTCATTTACAAACCTGTAAAAAGCTTTCCAGACAGAAAGAAGGGAGCAGAGTTGGGAGCTGCAGCCTAAAGATGGTTGAACAAGTCTTCTCCTCCAGCACAGAGGGGAAAGGTCAGCAAGAAGCTAAAGACTTCATGTCCAAGACTCTACTTACAAAGAGTTTAATTCCAGTAAGGTTGAGGAAGAGGCTGGAAGGGACAAAGGAGATTTCCTTTAAGAACTAGAGGAGCCCAAAGTAATGACTTTCTCTCTACGAATTTTGCCTTTATGTCTGCATCTGTGAAAAGTAGGAGCTGGATCCAAAGCTCCAAGAGGATCATTTTCCATAGAACTTGTTGAAAAGGAGCTTCCTTCTCCCTGAGGAAACCCATGGACTTTAAAGTGTGTTTTCAATCCAAAAAGAGACTAAAGCAAATATCTTGGAAACTTTCACAAGAATAAATAATTTTGCTCCAATGTCATTAAAAAGGCTTCTTGAGCACTTATATAATTTAGGTTCTGATACAAAATTTTAGAAACCAGAACAGTGTCCAAATATCTGGAGAAATTCAATGAATTTACATAAGAAGCCATTTAGTGCTGGTTTTTTCCCCTTGAGTCCTTGTTTTGCAGCCATAGCATCAGACGAACCTTGAAAGAATGGGTGAGCACTGAGCTGAACCTGAATTCTGGGTCAAACCCTGGGCAAGTCTTTATTGTCTGCACAGCTGTTATTGAAAGGCTCAGGAGAAGCTTTTCTGCCTTGCATCACAGAAAAAATCATGGCAAATGGATTATAAGCAACAAGAGCAAAATAATTCAGGACACATTTTCAGACTTACCAACACAAATGGAAAGAATGACGTCTTTTCTAGGTGCCACTCACTGTGTGCTCAGGTCTCAGGTGACTTTTGCTACCAGCATTGTACAACTGATGCTAGAATGTCTGTAGGCTTTAAATGGCTCCCTGAAGCCTGAAAGGGAAACTAATGGCATTTCAAAGCACTAACGAGAGACTTGGGATTCCTTCTCTCCTGTTACATGAGTAGAAATTCACGGGAGGCTAACTCCCATTAAACTAGCTGCAGCCATTCCATAGCTCACTTTAAAAAGCCACAACAAAACCCACCAACCAAAAATCCAACGCACAGCAAATCCCAGAATGCTAGTTCTTGAAAATTTTAAGAGCAGCTGTGTATTTTTGGGAGTTTAGAAGTGCTGTAGGCACTTCAGAGGGGTTTGAAATGTTTAGTTATACCTTACATGATCAGGCATTAAATGCAGCTCTGCAGCAGCTGCATTAGTATAATCACAGTGGTACAGTACCACAACAGCCTTCAGAGCTTGTCAGAACACAGCCCTGTTGTGCTTGAGACTGAACACACTCCATTCCTGGGGAAAAAATGTTCCCACTTGCTCTGTGTATGTCAAGGCGGAAATGAATTTTTAGAAAAAGTGTCTTTCTTCTACGTTATTACCATACAAAGAACAATAGAGTTTTCTCATTTAAGGGAGCTCCCACCCTTCCAACATTGGTAGAAAGATGCTGGCTGTAATGCAAGGCAGCCAGTCTCCCAGTGTAACAAAGCAGCATGCAAAACAACAACCTCATCTCAAAGCTCCAATAACTTCGAGGAGCAGGTTTAATTAAAGTTCAGCCATCTCTTAAATTTCCCTGTGCCCAGACACAAAATTGATGCTTACAGGAATTGGCTCTGGAGGCCCAGATATGGCCCCCTCTGCTGCTAGCCCCAGCACTCTTTTCAGCAGCCATAGGCAGGAGAACAGCAATGCAGCAGCTGTAGCTGAGAGAACCTATCATCCATGGCAGACTACCTGAGATCACACATTCCTAGCTTAAAATTCAGTCCTACACCTCTTTGCTTTCATGCAGGAATAGTTGTCTCCCTGCTTGCTTCCTGACAGCAATTAGTGACATGGTCTGGTTGACATGGTGGTGTTAGGTCCTAGGTTGGACTCATTTTCAGACCTCTTTTCCAGCCTGATTCCGTGATTCCTGTATTATTTCCTTTTTTTATTTTAGTGTACCTTTAAGAGGCTTAGATCACGATAGTCCCCCCACAGCATGGGTAATGAAATGTATTAATCTGTCAAGCAATTTAAGACAAGTGATGGATAGCAAATGAACCCAATATTTGTGTCACTGTTAAACAGATTTGGAGAGGCACAGCGGTGGCAGGCTGCATCTCTAACAGGATAAACTTCAGCTTGCTAATTGTCACAGAGAGCAAATTGGCTGCTGGTGTGTGCCTGGAAGTCCTGGGTGATAGACTGAATGAAGCAAACTTCTGTGTCATTGCCCAAAGAGGTTTGGACTGAAATCTTTAACCACCATTTTAAGGGCAGAACAAGAATTCTGCTTTCTGCCATTATTTCTGCCATAAGTTCTGTGCCGACTTTTGCTTACGAGGATTGGAGGTGGCTCTTGGTTTGAGTTCTGTGGGGCAATACCTAGCCCATGCTTATGGCCTAGGTGCTTATTTATGCCTAAATGGACCCTGGCACTAGGAAAGGTGGAGAAGTTGTAAACACAACAAAAACACAGAGAGAAGAAGGAAATTCCATGTTGTTTTTGTGATCTTCCAGAAAATCCTCCTGTCCAGTGAAAGTAGAGGGAGGGAAGCTCCTGCTTCTGGGGAGCAAGAGACAGACACAGGATCAGTCAAATACAGAAACAAGAGTGTCCTCTCAGTGGCTGAGTGGATGGATGATTGCAGCTACAGCCAACACAGTACTTGCAGTTAAATCCCCTCAGTACTTTGCCCCAGCTCACCACGTCTGCACACGCGGCAGAAGGATGGGCACTCCAGCTGTCTTCTGGCTGCCGTGGAAAGGAATATTTTGGAAACAGAAAACTTCTTCACAAGAGCAAAGTCTCCATTTGCCTTTCCAAATCCTTCCCTTTCCATAAAGCTGTGCTTTGAGGGAACAGTAAGGAGTACCTAACCTGACCAACGTCAAAAGGCTTTATGTCCTAGCAGAACTGTATGGATAAAGAAAACTTATGGATTTATATGCACACCAGAAAATAGCCATCTATTTCCCTACCTTCCTTTCTTCCTCCTCACTAACGTATTTTTTGTGAGAAGATTTAGAGCCCCGGGGGTTTTGTATTCTCCTGCAATGAAGTGTGGCTGTCTTAAGAAGCTTCTAATCCAAGTTGCTAACACCACTCATGATATTCCCTTGGATCTCTGGGGCTTAAACCACAGCACTACCTGAAAATGCACATCTCTCCTCACACTCCTGCTCTCTCCTTTACGCTGACAGCCGGCTATGCAACTCACATAAAACTGTTTTCCACTACCAATGCTATCACACTGAGAAGGTACTGCAAAATACTTCTTTTTAAGGAACATTTTACTTAACATCAGACTGGCCTTGGGTAAAAAGGTAACTTGTTCCCCCACACCTAGGTCCAGTAATAACTCTTACAAACACAACCTTCACATACAGACCATCCAAAATGGCCATTTTTTCCTCATAAACAGAGAGCCCCTTCTCAAGGCACTGTTAGGGGCATGTGAATCTTTATTCTCTCTGTCACAATACTCTAGGCAATGACAGCATGATGACAAAAAAAAGACCCTTTTAAGCACCATTTTGGACCATATTTTCTATATAAGTTGTGAAAAAAAGAGTCTTGTACATTTTTCTGTCTTTCAGGAAGACAGATTGTGGCAAATTGGAGTCCCTTTGTATAATACATTACTGAAAGCTGATTGATTAGTTCAAATACTGATTAGTATTAATAACTCAGTATTAATAACTGTAATTTTTGTGTTTATATAGTGTATGGACATCTCCAGACATCTCTGGGATGACAAGAAAATAGACTTAGTCCTCTAATGCAAGTTTATAGGTAAGAACAAGTATAACACAATTTTAAACAACATTCACTGGTAAGGGTAAACTAACCAGAGAGAAAGAAACAAAGGACTGGGGTTTTATATCCATTTCTTCTTAGTATGAAAGACAAGTTAGAGTTCAGCAAATATTCCTTTTTAGACATCTACTGGTTTCCCTTTTCGCTGGGCTTCCCTGCCACTCCTTACAGGCCCAGCAGGGAAAGGTGGCACTGAGCAGAAAGCCCCACGTGTTGCTAGGGATTTGTCCCCCTCTCCGGAGGGAGAAAATAGCAGAGGGACTAAACTCCACACTGCAAGTGCACTTATTGAGGCTGACAACAAGGTAAAGTGTTTGGGTGGCTAGTTGGAGATCCTCAGAGGAAAAGTAACTTTAAGCATTCAGTGAGGTAACAGAAGAAAGATTAGACGTCTTCCTATAGTTGGTGTTATTCCAATCCTGTTTCAATAGCTTTATTTCCAGACACGTGAACACTTCTGTACACCATCCCCCCACAAATATTATCAGTGTTTCCACAGAAAAGAAAAATTAAAAAGGGAACAAAGGTTTAAAAGTTATTTTTAAAAAATTTCTCCTATCCTAGAGAAAAAGATTGACTGTCATCACTTTATTTCTCTGCTTTTTAAAAATTTGCATTTCAAAAAATAAGCCAAAGAGAAAGAAGAGATTCCCCAGTAGCATCAGCTTAATTGAAACAATTGTTGAATATTCATTTTCCCTCTCATCTCCACAGAAAGTCTGGTACTGCTGTAGCAGTTGCATGATGTACATGGTCTAGACAGGAGCTCTACTGAGCTCTAATTTCAGGTTAAAGAGTATATATGCATTTTTATGCTTGTTAGCGTAATCGTAATTCAATATTTTCATTGCAATAATGCCTCAGCAATCCCACTGAGACTCATTCTCCTATACAATGTACCAACATGTTGACATGACTCCCAAAAGGGCTGGATGGTTGCCAGTCCCACCTTGCAGGCACATACATAATTTAAAGGCTAAGTCTACAACAGTGTTTTTGACAAGACTTGTACATTTGCTGCTAGCTCCTGAGCTAGGAAAGGTGAAATTAACAGGAACAAGAGCTTTATCATGGTTTTCTATTATGCTCACGCACAGTGCAAACTCTGCGGCTCCATCTCTGCAGCCACTAGCTGAAGTGAACATTGTTCAGTATGGAGCACACAATGATCCAGGCACATTCCCAAAGCCCACTCAAGAGGATACAAGCACTATCACCCTGGCTAAGCACACCATCTACCCCTGTGCTCATAAGTGAGCCAGATAGCTCTCAGGCAAAACAGAATTTTTCATTCACTGCAGTGTTGTGCCAGAAGACCTTTCAGAACTTCCAGTGATTCAAAACCTGTGGACGCTGTGTGCATTCACACATACTGACACACAGCTCTGTGTGCATGCATAAATACATCCCTCTGTGTGCACACAAACACACATACCCACCCCCTTGATACCCTCCCTCCTATACTCAGAGGATCAAATTTAAGCTTTGACAGCTTAAAACAAACAGCAGAAAAACAGTCACAAAAATCCTCAGACAGGGAACTACGGAGGAGTTACCCAAACACCCTCATACCTTCTCCTGGGATGCATAGGATGGTCCTGGATGGACCAAAACTTCTACATCTCAGTAAATCCCACCAGCTTCAGTAAAGCACAGGAAATCCAGAGACGTCCCAGCATTTAGTCCCAAGGATTTACAGGGTAGTAGAGACAAGTGCCCCAAGGCACAGGACAGCAAGACTGGCACAGCTACCTTGACTCTCAAGTAACATAATCATCAGCTGTGTCAACCCTGCCCACCACTACCAGCTCTGCAAGTCATTAAGCCCCAGGTTGTTTCAATTAGACTAATTAATTGCTTCTTTGCAGCAGCTTCCTCTTAGCTGGACCCTACTGTTGCCAGATAACTTCACACTGACTAGAAAGAAATTTTGTGCCGGGAAGAAACTTTCTAGAAAGCACTTGTATTTACATAGAATAGCAATAGTATAGCAAACAAACAAAAGATCACCTTTCCAGCAGCTGAAGAACTGCACAGCATTATATAGGTGTGCTCTTGTACCGTTTGGCTCAGCTGGAATCAGAGAAGAAAAACACCAGACTGTTTCAGGGACCACAAACTTCCTCTGCATTTAATGTTTTTATTATTTCCTGCCATATTCAGCGAGACCTTTCACGCTTCAGCTAGTGATGAAATCTGAGCCTTGGAAAACTCACTTTTATTAGCTGCGATGGGTAGTAAGCAGTGGCAACAGTGGTTTTGCAAGCCGCGGGCTGTCTCTGGTGTAAAGAGGGCCAAATTGTTCTCCATCAGCCCAGACCTGGGCCTGCCCTGGCTCTGCGGCAGGTTTGGTGATGTAGGAGTTTGGGTGGGTTTGCAAGGAGTGAAGTGGGGGCAGGCATCCAGACATCTGAGCCCCGAGATCTCCTCTCCCTTCTCTGCATTCTGCCACAGGCAAGTCAGGGGCAGCTGGGAGCAGCTCAGCTCCCCCTCTCTGTACCTGGAATAACAACCCCCTTGTCAGTCCCATTTCCGATTTCCCCATCCGCTGCTCTATCAATGGCAAGCTCAGCACAGTGGCCAGTGTTAGCAGCGAGGCCACCACCTGCCTTCTCTGAGAGCAGCACAGGCTCCTGCGGGCTTGATGTGGCATAAACACACGAGTCCAGAAGTTTGTTTCATCCAGAGACTTAAAAAAAGGAATGAAGTCAGTCTCTCCTCCTCAAGCTTGACTGCAGCATTTCTAACAATACTTTTCACCTCTGCCCGAGTTCCTAAAATCACTTTCCTTAAAATAAAGGGGTACCTTTAACACTCTTCTGATTCTTCATGTTAAAATAATACTAGCAAGTGGTTTAGAAAACAAAATAGTTTAGAAAGTAAAATGCACCCAGATTTGGTTGGGTTTTTTTCTATAGGAAAACACCCACAGCTTTCATCATGCACCATGGAAGTCAGTGAAATATCTACTGCTTCTTAGAATCCTTTTAAGGTTAGAGTTTTACTTCGAGCAGGGAAACTTCTAATTTTCCTTCTTGGCCTCATTTAAATTGGCTTTGGGTGGCAGAAGGCACACTTTATATCATTAGATGTGAGACACCCATTTTAACAAAATAAAACCATCAATACCTTAGTCACCATATTTGCGTTAGATGGTCAGCCTATTCCATTTAGCAACACTCACTTTCTCCCTGTGGAGCTCCAGCTGGCCTCTGGCAAAGGAGGCTTGGCAAGAACAGTTCTTAGTTTGTTTAGTGCCAGGTCTTTCATCAAGGGAACAGAAGAGAGGTCTATTGAGGACGGCTAGGCTAACTTGTTTTGGGAATCTTCACCTTTAAACTTGTTAGCAATGAGTGGTGATTCTTTAAAGCTGTTGGGTAGTCAGTAAAAAAGCATCAAGTCTGCAATTATTCTATAGGGAAAGGACAACAGCTTCAAAGATAGCAATAAACACACTGTAAACTCACTGCAAAGATAATCCAAATCTCATGTTAATTTAAATAACATGTTTCCCATTATGCTGAGAGCCACAGAGATAAAGGGAGGCAGAAGAAGGTGCTACAGGACTCTATAATGCTCCTGTCAGCCATGGAGTTTAATTTGACCTCTTTACTTATTTGCACCTGAAGAAAATTCAATTCTGTAATTTTCTCACCTGCTCTGAGATGAATAAACTATATTTTTCCCAGAGATGACAATCAAATGTTGATCACAGTGACAGGTGCCAGCCCCACTAGTCTGTAAACAAATTAATTCCATAAAGATATAATGATTTGCTATTGTGAAAATGCACCACTAATATTTAGATTCCATGCCTCTGCAGACACAAGCTTTTGAAGCAGTCATGAATATTATTGTGAAGCAGCCAGTAGGAAAACAAGTTTCATCTGAACAAAGGTTCTCGTCAAAAACAAACTTAATAAAACCCCTACAGTATTGATTCTGTTCATTTGACAAGCAAACAGCATCTCTCAGGTAATGAGTGTTCCTCCTTCATGTCAGTTTTTTCCTCCTGTCATGCCTGTGGTGACAGCCCATCTTTCCACATCTTTCCATGTTAAGCTGCCTGCTGCCCTCCAAAGGTCCACATTAAGGACACTCCAGCCCTGCACTGCCCGCTGAATGGCCATAGCTGGAGTTTCACAGCACTTCCAGATCACTGTCCCTCTGCACCAGATTTAGATGCAGGAGAAGACTGCTGTGCAGCTGCTGCATGGCCTGGGCAGTCCGTGCTGTGGCTCCTACAGCCCAGTGCTGGCAGGCAGAGGTGGCTAGTTCATCTTTCAGTGGCTGGTTTGGTGGCCACACAGCTGGACAAATATCAAAAAGCTGTGCTACTGCTGTTACCCAGCTGCATTTGACTCTACATCTTCTAGCCTCTGTAGCATTGCAGCTCTTTATTTTGAAAATGCATGGTGGAGGTGGACTGTAGAGTGACCTGAACTTCCTGATGGTCATGGAAAGTGTGGAAGGACTGCTTTGTTGTTATCAGAGTACGAAATTATGGAAAACCTAGTGATGGTATGAAGTACTAAGGCCTGAACAATAGGCCCTGACTGAGGCCTGAAAAACAGGACCTGAGCAAAAGCTGACCTCTAGGTGGACCTTCCAACCAAATGTTATATTTTTTTATATATATATTCACTCATTAACAAAGTATCATTATATGTGTGTTCATTTATTGGCGAAACATGTATTTACCATTCCTTATCTAGAAACCAGATAAGGCCAGTCATTAGGAGAGTATGGAATCAAAGACAACTCCCTTGATTCCTCCTTGAGCGGCTTTGCAAGAATGCCAACAGGAGAATGAAATTAGGAATTGTGTCAGCTTGTTTGTTTTACAGTATAAAAGCTGGGCTACTGTCACAGCAAAGTTGGGGAGCCTTGTGTCCTGCAAGGTGGATGCATTATAGGATTTTCCAGTTACTGGGTGTGGTTCTCCAGTCCTGTGCTGTGACAGCTTCCCCCCACAGCTGATGTGTGGATTTAGATGATGGTGAAGTATCAGGGTAACTGATACTGAAACTGGTGATGTGTCTTTCTTAATCATTATAGGCATTATTTTGTAGCAATGATTAGGTGCATTGCTTAGCTTATCCTTTTGTGATTCTTTGCAGTTTTACATTACAGTAAATTACACTATTCCTTAGGTTGGTGTCTGGGTCTGTGTCTCTGACCCTACCCTGGCAAAACATCGTGTCAGACTTCAGGTTTTAAATTATTAGAGAGGGATACATGCCTATATAACTTAAAATTCCCAGAATATTGTGGAGACCAAAAGAACAGCTGGGCTCACAAAACAGACTGGCAAGTTTCTGATCGAAAAACCCACTAACCTTTTCCCTTAGTTTGCTCTCCTTGAGAAATGTTTTGTCTTTTATCAGGGACAGGGAGAGCCAGACTATTCTGCAAATCCCCAGCAAGTGCTCCATCAAACCTTCACCTTTGCTGCAGCTAATTATCTCACTCCAGCAGAGAGTTCTTATCAGGGACTGTACGTTTCCCTGCAAACAGGGAAAACAGCACACTTCTATTCCTCTGTGTGTCTCCAACAGCTCCAGCTCAGTGTATCTCACTGTATTCACAGAGAATATCAGTAGTGATGGAAGTGGGAAGAAATACGTCCTCAGAGAAAAAGAAAAATCCTAAGTGTTACTTCGGCATAACCACGCAAGAGTTACACAGTAAATATTTTTCACTTTCTGACTGTGCATTTCAATTTCTCAGATTAAGACTGTGCTGTGATGCTCTGTAAAGCTATTACACCATGCTCAGGAAAACAGACTACAGGGCTCCAACATTTCAACAAAGCAGTCCCTGAGGAATGCCTGAAAGAAACCACTTCCTTAAAATGATTTTCTTCTTCCAGCACATCTTCAATAATCTTAGTACTCAAACATTTCCCTTCCAAAAAATATTGCTGCACATCAATTTTTACTTAGCTTTCTAAAAGACTTGCCTATTACAACGCATAAAGTGCTGTAACTTACAAAGAAGCCTTGTAGACAAGCTGTATTTCTTTTTACGGGCTTCAATTTATGCAGTTAATTAAATGCTGCTGAACTCATTCTCCTCGTTGTACAGCTCTGTAACCTATTAAAACATTTTCCTCTGGTGCACACACACTGCACTCATAACTATTCTGCACACCACCGACTTTTAACTACACAGTGCAAGAATTATTTTTACACCCATCAGTGAGCCACTTAAAAAAATCCAGTAAGTCTCGGGACTGGGAAGGGGAACAGCATCTGCACACAGTGAGCTTGAAAAGGCCACGTCTGATTTCTCACTTCGCTTCCCACAGCGGTAGGGACAGCCCGGAGTGAAGGGCTGGGGCTGTGGGCAGGGGGCTGCAGGGGGGGACGCGCTGGACCTGCCCCCGCCCGTAGCAGCGACTGCTCCCAGCCGAGCTGCGGGAGGAGCGGGGCTCACCGCGAGCACCGGCTCACTCAGCCCGGCTACAGGCACATCCCTGCCGGCTCAGCCAGCCGGGGCCAGCAGCACCACGGCTCCTGCAGACCCACGGCTCAGAAATACTCCCTTTCGAAAGAAAAGGATTTGCTGCAAGTCCAGCAACAGAAAAGCTCTTTTAATGTTTCACGGCTATGTGTTCGTGACTAAGTTAGGTCAGATGTGACAGATTCCTTAGCCGGGTATCAGAGATTCACAGTGAGACCAGATGGCTAAAGGGATAGGCTTTTTAATGGGAAAGGCTGCCAAGCTGTTGGCTCCTTCAGCAGAGAATGAAAACACTCGATGAGAAGCACCTGTGATAAAGGAAACCGAAAAACAGAGTTACCACAGAGCAAAGAACTTCAGAAAATACCTCACAAAGCCAGTTGCTTGGAATTGGGAAATAAAGATGCGTGGAAGACATGGAAGGATGACTATCTGCAGCATTTGGAAAAAAAATGGAAGGAAATGAATAATTTTTCACATTTTGGAACCACGTGCAGTGAGGACCATCCAGCAAACGCTGTAATGCTGAACAGCAGGAGGCAGCACAGGTGGCAGGGCAGACTTCTATGAGGGAACCCTGTCCACAAGAGCTGAAACATCCCAATTAACTCTTTCTCAAGACACAAACTACATCCAGAAAAGCCCATGTTCTAAGAAAAATAGAATTTAGAGGCAAAACCAGAAAAAATAAGAGTGGATATGAAGGATCCAATTTCTCTTATGGGAATGATTTGATTTTGAATTGAGAAAACAAAATGTAGCTAAAAGAAGAGTCTGTAAAATCTGGGAATAAAGAGCTAGGATCAGATCTATTTACTTTTTAAAGGGTGCTTGGCTCTGGATTTGATTTATAGAATGCATACAGTAAAGGAATAAAAAACTTCATACATTAAATTAATTCTCAGATATCTTTAATGTGACAGGTAGATTTTTAGTGTTCCACCGCCCAGCAATTCATGCTACCAGAAATATCCTTTGTCAATAACTCTACAAATGTTTTTATAAAGTTTACTAACTGAATTTAAAAACAAACCGAATTTACCAGCTGTAGCAGAGAGAAGTAATAAGCAATCGATGTAAATATTTAGGACATTAAATATTTGGTAAATACAATTGCATCCCACTAGCAGGACATTCTTAAAATTTTGGTTGAAGCCCAATATTTTTAAATAATTTTTAATGGTTCTGGCCCATTTCCCTAGATAAGGAGAGTTCAGTATGCCCTTCCGATATGCCTCATGGGAGCAAATAGTGCTACAGAGTACTCTGAGTAAAAATCTCTTCCTGGAACTTGTTTTTTCCCTAGAACATGGTACCACAGCTTCCTAAAACAGCTTCCTGAAGGAATACAGGCAAAGAATCTTTTGACAGCACCCTGGAAGGACAAGAGCAGCTCAGAATGAAAGGCTACAGAAAGGATTGCACAGGGATCAACAAACAGAGCTGAAATTTGAGAGATAACCTGGAAGGTCACCCAAATGGTATCACTAGGAGAAAGACTGAAAACAATACAGCTAACACAGAGGCATCCAGGCACAGTGAACTCTGCAGGAAAACCCACATCAGCTTTGTCATCCTCTGCTCATCTCCATGTCCTTGTACAGACAGAAGGAGCTGGAATGTCCTCCTAAGAAGGGATTCTCCTGCCTTAAAAGCCTTAAAATGGAGCTATTTTCCTCGCATGATGCTTTTACGCCAAAAGACAGAGCAAGTTTTCTACAAACACCTCAGAAGGCAACATAAGGCACAGTATGTGTGCAAGAAAATTATGAACTTCGGGTGTGACCGCCATATGCCCCCAGAATTCTTGCTGAAATAGAGTGTTACTGCACACAGGCACATTCAGTGGAGACCAGTTCTGGCAAAAATTGGCACTGGCGATACTGCTGCTTAGAGAAGGATCACACTTTGAGAAAACTGGCCTTTTTCAGCTGTAGCTGTGTGGTTTGTCAGCACTGTACAAACTGCAGCATTAGCTGCTGATGGCAGACGTGCTCCTAAGAGCACCTGATCAATCTGCTCTTGAGAACCACAGGAAAAATGACACAAGGCATGCAATGTCCGGGTATGAAAATTAACCAGGGAGAAATGACATAGAATGTACTTACAGAAGCAATAATAAGAGATGAGATAGTAGCAGAAAGTCCTTAAAGCTTGTTTTCTTGGGTGGCTATGGAAGTATATACCAAGGCTATATCACCAATTCAAATCACCACGGCTTTCTGTAATTGCTGGCTTGCGGTTTAAGGGGGAGAGAAAAGTGCTGCCAGAGGCACTACAGACAGACCTGCTCCTAAAAACACATGAAGATCACAGTGTTAGGCAAAACACAAAGGAAAAATCATAGGGTCTACTGCACTGGTCCGTATTCTGTTTTCTCTGTCAACCCATGGGAAACTTCAGCATTGGAAAAAAATATAAGACAGGATAGCAACATGGTCTACCTGAAGTACCTGTGTTGTTTATCCTCTAAAAACGAGGATACAGAAGAAAAATCAATTTTTTTCAATATCTCTACAAAATGAAGCAAACCTGAACGTCTTAGAAAAGGACTGAAAAGCAACAACACTCAAAAGAGGGGAAAAAATGCCCTTTTGAAAACAGCCAGGACATACAGGGTACCTGCAAGGCATAACGAGCACTGATAAGCAGCCCACATGGCTGAGTGAGTTTTGCAACACAATAGTAACATCGGATAATTTTCTGTTGGTAGAGTGGAAAACAAGTAAAGAACAGCAACTGCTGCTTCAAGAGAAGCTAAGTGTTAGAAGACAACCCTGATCCAAAACAGTTAGGCCAGGTGATGAAGGCTTTGAAAGAAAGGAAAAAAGGAGTCTGAGCAGTTTTCTCAGACTCTTGTTAAGTTTCTTCTCTCTTGTATACTGTATTTAGGTCTCCTCTTTGAACCTGGCTCACAAAGTCACATAAAAGAAGTTGAAATAAACCCGTATCTCTTATGTTTCTGGAGGGGAGGAGGGGGGTGGCCTTCAGCAAAATGACATTTTTCTCCTTGACTAAAGAGAAAAACTTTCACCAATAGAAATTTATTAAAATGACGAAATTTTGGAAAGAGGATAATTCTGCCATTTTCACCTCTCTTTTTGGCACTTCAAACAAAAATACTTTTGATTTTATATCCCTGTCCATATTTAAAATCCCTCTACTACCCTTAAGCCTAAGGCTGCTTCTCTTTAAATCAAAGGGAAGCTAATTGAAAAACTGAGATAATTACACCTCATGGCATCTCCTCAAGTCACCTTTAATCTCTGGACCTAAGGCTAAAGGAACTTGCCCTGGACCAGAGCTCTGGTGTTTCGGAGACCCCCCGGTACCACACCCTTCTCTGCTAAGCTTTGACTCTTGCTCCCTGCAATTGCTGTGCCGGCTACCATCACTACCCACGCACACAGCAGTGGTAAAAACCAGCAACAATGAAGTGCGTGAATGCTTCCCGTTAACCTGTGCAATTCAGGATGACCAGAGGAGTGCAGGAAAGCACGCTTTCAATCGGTGAATGTCCTGGGGAAGAATTAGGGAACAAAGCAGGCGGCAGAGCCTGACCGGACAACAACGCTCCAAACAACAACACCCTGTTGCTTTCACTCCGTGCAATGCCACGGTTTTCATCGCTACCTGCCCACCTGTGGATAAACGCCAAGCCCCCCTCGCCCACCCATCCGGACACGTTTTCCAGCCTCGCCGAGTCCCCCGGACCCGAGCGCTGGGGACATCTGGTGGCCACAGCCCGGCAGCAGCAGCCACGCCAGCTCCCGGCCGCTCGGCTCCTGCAAACGGCGTCCGGCCTCCTACCTCGAGAAGGATCTGCCGTCATTCTCTGGAGATTTACTTCTGCATCGGCACGAGATCAACTATCACAGATTTTAACCCAAACCTAACATCTCTCGGTGTTGAGCTCCTCCAGACAGCAAGCGGCACTCCAGCAACAGACTTCAATTCCTTGCTTTCTCTCCTTTTCCGTACCAGGGCTGGCTGCTGATGACCTTCTAAAAGTACGAGCAATCTATTATATCACAAGTGTTGTTAAAATAGAGAAAAATAGTCTGCAACGTTGTCAAAAGGCATTTTTTTCCCCCATGAAATGATGCTACTTGCAGGTAGTTCCAGCTTTTGCCTATAGAAAGAGATTTAAGTGAGCCAAGCCTCTTTTGATGAGAAATAGTAAGTGTAAGCTATTAAGCTCATAATTTGAATGGGTCCCAGGGGACTTTTTGTTTGGTTTGGCTTTTTCTTCTTCTTTTTTTTTTTTTTTTTTTTACTTTTGCAATTATTTTGACTTAACATTTGAGGACGGAATCAACACAATTTATTTCTTCTGCTAGTCCTTTGTCTTCCAGTTTCTCCCCACTTGTTTCTTTTCAGAGAAGAAAGGACTTCCCAACCAAACTGGCAGACTAAAACAAAACAGCCAGATGCTGCAACGAAAATAATCTCACTTAGCTTTGACAGGAGACATGGAAGTTTGGTAGAGTAAATGGTTTATATCACTTCTCAGGATTCAAGTCCCAACTTCTTTTACATCTACACAGCTCTACCAAAACTGCCAAGCTTTTAACCTTAATTATTTGTCTCATATTCCCAGAGCTCAAGCACAGGACTGAAGCTTCAAGGAAGCTAGACATTTTTATGCAGCTACAAAAGCCACTTAAAGGCACTTTAGAACTTTCTTAGAGCTGCAAGCCTACATTTGTAGCAATTCTATGCTTCTTTTATTATTTTTTTTTATTTTAGAAAAAAATCTTTAGTTCCTTGAGACAGAGCTTAAAGATATTCTAAATAAGAACTTCCACACTAATTCATCCCCAGAAGCATTTATGCAACATGCATTTAGGGTCTGGTAACTTACACTTTAATGAAGTTCTCAAGAGAATTATTTGTACAGAGGCAATTTGACAAAGCTTAAAAAGGGAATTAAAACAGCACATGAGAAAAATTGGGCCTCTCGTCCTTCCTGGAGCCTCAGTCATACTGTCCAAAAACAAGGTTAGTAGTAATATACGTTCACCATGCTGATACAACACAGTTCTCCTTAGTCATAATCCAGGGAAAGAAGCTGGACTTTTCACCCAGGCTCATGTGTGACCCCTTTTTCCTTCTGCTCCAGAGTCAGACTCCCAGGTCCCTTATGGCAGCACTGCCCCATGAGCCATCCCTTTCTGTACAGTCAGCTCGTGGCCTTCCAGCTTCTGGTCTGGATTGTTAGGGCTTCACCCCCTCCTATATGATCTCTATCCAGTCAACCTTCATTTCTTGCCCAGCCAATTTGTTTGCAATACCCCTGTGCCCTGTATAATTCCAGGGAAGAGACCTTTGGTTAATGCTACAGAATTTTTCTTCTACAGTCATCCTACAACCTCCCCTCAAACCACAAGCTCACTCGTTCAGTCAGCCACTATTGCAGTGAAGGAAGCTCAAATATAGTTCCCCACAGGTAATCCTATGACACCACACTGAGGAAGCAGGAAGACACCTCTGAAAAAAACATGTTTGAATCAATTAGTTCTCCTACGTTTGTAATAGAATTCTATTCCTCCTTAATTATGCCACTTGTAAATGTGAGTTAATTAATAATTCTGCTGCGTTGCTGCATACACACCATCATGCCTATTAATCATGCTGGGTGAGGGAACACTGATTTTCTTTCATCTGCTTTTGGTTTTGCTACATCATTGCATGCAATTCTTAATAGATTACTTTCTTGTCAGGATTTCTACCTGAGAGTTCAGTGCTCCAGTTAATTAACTGGAGCATAAGGTTCAGTGTTCTACCATCCTTACTTTTCCAAGTGCAGAGACAACTTTTTTCCTCAGCTGATGTTGCTGTTTCCAACTTCATCACTGTGAGCAGCAGAGGAATTTGGCATTGGGCACATTCCGTGATAACTGGAGGAATAAGGAGCCTAACTGGGCTTGAGAATTGAATGGGTTAAAGTTCAATCTTCCCTCTAACCAGCAGGGGCAAACAGGTGTCGAATATTTATATTTGAATAGAAAGCAAATTCTGTTGCTATTGTCATTATCGGTATGGGGCAGGGGGAGAGGAGGCAGAAATTGTCTCTATTTGCTGTCTTGGGTACCAAAAGATGACTGTTGTTTTTCTTCCCCACAGCAAAACCCTAGCATTTCCACATCCCAGAAACTGCAGTTGTCATAATTTGGACAGTCTCCAAGGTTCATCACATAGAGCAGATTCATCTTGATTTTCTCTTTAGTCTCTCAGCAAGTTAATCTATTGCATGAAGCGCCAGTGGGCAAACTTCATCTCTGTTAATAGCTGGTTTTAAGTTCATGGGTTTGTAAGACATCACTTTTCACTTACTATTTCTCAGCCACTCATTGCATGATTCAAATTACATCTGAAACTTGATTACAGTAGGTTTTATGAAAACCAGCATCCTCATCCATCAAAATGAGCATATCTAGCATACCAAGGAGTGAGCAACCAAAATATCATTAATACAGAAAATCTTAGGCTTCCAGGACTCCTTCCAAAGGCATTTATAAAGTTGTTTAAAATCCTGTGACACATGAACAAGGCTGAGGGCAGAGGGGAACAACAGCAGTTATTGCTGAAATGCAATTGGTTGTACCCTGCAACACAATGACTCAGCTATCATCTCTCTACAGTAATTCAGAGAAAAAAGAAGTATCTTTTTCTGTAACCACTACAGAACTAAAAGTATGTTGAAGTCTGGCCATGATTTGAGTGCTGTATTTCTAGCCTTAAGGAAAGGGTGAGGTTTAGAAATCGTTTTTCAGCATTCTACTGTAAGTACGTTCTCTTGAAATAGATTCCTCTTTGGAATTACACTGTCCCAGGTGAAAAGACTCAGCACTTTTGCCATCCATTTCAAACTTTTGTATGACGAACTTGACTTCAAAATACTCCAAAAATAGGAAAATCACTTTTCATGTAAAAAATCCAAGAAGATACATGAAACTCAGGTAAATACAATGTGTCCCCTTAAGGCACCTCCCTTTACGGTGCCCCTTCCTTAACAAAGAGGCTTATAATTCCCCTGTGAGGGGAAATTGTTGGGGTATCAGAGATGAACCAAGGATAAACTGGTTATCAAACACATTTTGACAAACATTTTGGCTTTGACAGTTTTGCTTTTCTTTTGTCAAAAAAGTATCATTGAAAAGTCCCGACCTGCTCTGCTTCTAAATACAAACAAAGTATCAATGACACCAAAGGGGCTGGCTGCGACTGCCCCACCATTTGTGTACAAACACAGCAGCAGGCTACAGCCACAGTAACACAGGTGGCTGCATGATCAAAAAAGTAAAGGTAAACAAAAGGGCGACTATTAATCAGTACAGACTTTGCAGAAAACACCTCCTCAGCTCCTGTAGGTGGTTAGCTTTCAGGGCAGAGAACTGCATTTTGGCTTGTTTCAAGAACCGAAACTTGGCATGGCTTGGTGCTACCATGCAGCTCTTCCATCACCTGCTCACTGCTGGAATTTGAAGCTGGAGGCTTTAAACCATACTTTCTTTCAAGCTTATTGACTTACCTCATTTTCATACCCTTAAAGCACACAGACACTGTGGTGGTGAATGCTGGCAGTAACAGACTGTCTCTCCCTCTGCAGTGCACTACTGCAGGATCTGCACTTCGGGGCGATGAGATTTACGGTACAGCTTCAGGCATTCGACTTCCACAGCTCAGTTATGAGCCAAGGCTTTCTGTACCATCAACTGAGCCTCCAGAGACCCATTCAGAGCTCGCTCTTCCAGTCCACAGCAAGTACTTATTTCTGAATAGCCTAGATCTAGATGATGGAGTAACACTTCTCCTCCCTCATCCTTATGCTTCATATTAATTTATTAAATCCCTTCTCCAAGGTAAAGATGGAGCTGTTCCAAGAGATAATACTTCAGTGAAAAAGACGAACTTATCCTGACATTTGAGGCAATAAGATGTAACATCATTCTTCTTTAGGGAATACTTGCATATTTGCTGCCCACTCATAAATGGGGAGCAACCAAGTAATACAGCTTTGTAAGAGCAGTATTAACCAGCAGTGGTTGAAATAGGATCCTTTCATTCAGACAAAGGAAAATACCTAGTATCCTAACGAATTTAGGGTGGGAGAGAACAATGTAACAAAATTTGTTGTATGAACCAGGAAATCAATCCTAAGCTGTAATAGCTTTGACCAATCATGAGAATCTTGAAAAAAAAAAAAAAAAAACCAAACCAAACCAACCAAAAACAAACACTAAACTTTGTGTAACTATTTCCCTAATGTGGCAGTTACTGGCTAAATCATTGCAACCAGTTGTGACTGGAATTATTCCTTACCGAAGTTAAACTTTAACTTGCAAGAAACCTGTGCTGTGAAAGAAAAGTATGTACAGCTGTGGTACCTTCAGTTCCCAGGCTGAGTTAGAGCTCCCCTTTGTGTGTGAAGTCAAGGCATTTACTGCGGCAGCTGTTGTTTACCACTGAAATGTGGTGCCTTTGATCACAGCTCTGAAAGTGCTTTACAAAAAAGGATGAAGTCCTTGTGCTCATCTTACAGACCAGCACTACAGTGTAAGCAAAAAGAAATTCAGAGGCTTGCCCAAGATCAAAAGCCAAACGTGCCCTGGAACCAGGGTGTGATCTCCAGGTTGTACTGCCTGCAGCTACAACTTTGCTCCTGAACTCATTGCACTGAAAACTGCAGAAAAGTAAAGCCATTTTAGAAGATGCTGTTCAATGTTGCATTTTCAAGACAAAATACTAAAATATATCACAAAGTAAAAAGACAGTATTTATTTCACTCAAATGTAAGCAAAATTTTTCAGAAGCTTACATCTAACTGGCCTATTAAACAATTTGTAGAACTCCTGAAATACTTGACTTTTACAACCTCAAATGCGAACTAAAATGGCTGCATCGATTCAATGCAATTACATGGGCACACTTTTTAAAATCTTCCTTGAAACAGCACTGTTAATTATTGTTGAAAGTGGCATGGGAGAGGTCATTGAACTGATAACACTTAAGTATGGTGTTTTTAACTCTTTGATATTGGACACCTCTGGGGACAAGCCTACCTAGACAAGCTATTAGACAAAGATTCGATGCAGCAAATTGATTTCTTAACCTAGCGAGGATGATTTATGTAAGGATTGAATGGGGCAGTTGAGAAAGGCACACAGGAAAGTAATAGGGCAACCTGGGCATTGGCCTAAAATGAGGAGAGACGCATTTACTCATAAATATGGTAACAATAAAGCAGTGAGAGAGAAGAGTGAATTAGACTAGTCTTAGATGGTTGCGTAAAACCACAGTAAAGATGAGGAAGAACCAAAAGTCTTAATACAGTGAACAAGATTATAAATCAATTTATGAGAAGTATCATGACCAGAACACATATCATAAAAGCCAAGGCTTATTAAATATGGGGAACTGATAGAAATGTTGCTTTACTTATCATAGATTCATATGCTTGCTTAGTAGTCCAAAATATAAGAACTACATGTTTTGAGTAAAATATGTGAACTTATTTGAAAAGGGGACATTCCTCAATCTCCCTTCCCCAAACTGACAAAACTTCAGTATCTGAAAGACACGAATACAGCCTGAGAAATAAAAAATAAGTTAGAAACTTTGGATCAAAGGTATGACTTCAAACAAATTCAGTGTGAGAGAAATGTGATTCAAGGGCAGGACCCAGCACCTGGTGCTGTGGAACTCCATCCAATTGGCCCTGGCCTGTTGGTGCAGCCTGTCCAGATCCCTCTGCAGTGTCTTCCCACCCTCCACTGATCAACACTCACACCCAGCTTGGTGTTACCCAATTGGTTGTCATCTCTTACACCATGCTGAACCAACAATCTTCAGTTTTCATCCTTTGACTTCCTTTCCAGTGAGAAAAAGCTAACTGGCTTGCATTACAAGAATNGCACCTGGTGCTGTGGAACTCCATCCAATTGGCCCTGGCCTGTTGGTGCAGCCTGTCCAGATCCCTCTACAGTGTCTTCCCACCCTCCACTGATCAACACTCACACCCAGCTTGGTGTTACCCAATTGGTTGTCATCTCTTACACCATGCTGAACCAACAATCTTCAGTTTTCATCCTTTGACTTCCTTTCCAGTGAGAAAAAGCTAACTGGCTTGCATTACAAGAATTAGATACTGATAGTATCTGTATCTCACTCCTTCACATGGTCAGGCCTGAACTGCTATTTTTAAGTACTTTATTTCACATGAAGGCTTTTGTGGACTACAGGATCTCTGGGATTTTTCAGTGTTAACAGCAAGATAAACTTAAATTGGACTATATAGAAAAGGAGGAAGTAAAGACAAAACTTCCTTACTTAGGCTTCTTTTCAACTATAACCCAGCCTCATTCTATTCTCACTTCCACAGGTATTCAAAAAAATTCATCAGGTACCACAAAAATTAATAATTTTTAATACAACAAAACAAGTACTACAATCATTGCACACAAAAGCTGATGTAGTTTTTTTTGAAAAGCACTCACTGTATGCATATTCATACCATACGTTTATCATAGAATTACCTCCAGCAATATCTGTTGGAGCACATATAAGCCAGAACCCCTCTACTTGTCTTACACATAGCTAGAAGGAGGGAGCACTGCCATTCTTCCTTGCAAACCCTCAAAGTGTTAAAAGGTTTTAAGGTAAAGGGGGAAAAACTGTTCTAGGAGCATATTTACAGCTCTAGGAGTATCTCTCTTTGCTTTTACTATCTACAAGCACATAATATGCAAACATTATGAGTGCCCCTGACTTCCTCTAAGGTATTCAGAACCCTGTTTAAAAAATAAAAATTGGTGATAGGCACACTTTTCTTCTAAATATACTGTATAGCTGTGGAAATGGCACCTCATGGTAGCTCTGCAGGCCCGAAAGAATATATATATTCATTCTGTAGAGTTTCCCTAACTTGGTAAAGTGATCAAGCGTGATGACTCCATACTATGACACTTAATATGCTTTAGATAGTATCAGTTCTTTGCATCTTCTAGCTATAGATAATGACAGTACAGGTTTTCTTCTTAGTAGCCTGTTTCTATAAACCAAAGAATTCGCTTAACCAAAGAACCACCACAGTAAAAACCACCCAAACCTGAAAAAGCACCTAAAAGATATGCTTTTGGTGGGTTGGAGTTGACCCAGGTGTAATAAATAAATAAGACAAGGCTATTCCCTCACCCACAAGTATCTGTCCAACAAGTATTTCTTGTGGGTAAACTAGGATGTTGGTATCTTAGCCCCAAAGTCAGCCATCAAGCAGCTGCATCACAAATAAGAAGGAATCAGGGCCTTGGCGTTGAGAATGTTGACTATCAAGAGTGGAACCACCAATGTCAATAACTTCAGGGGTTCTACAGTGAGAAAAATAAATATTTTGATGAAAGTGTGATAGAAGAGTGATAGAATTGCTGTTACTTCTGCCCTAAACATTTCAGGTGGAACACGCACTGAAGGAGACATATGTTTCCCTAATGACAGAGTAAAAAAGGTATACAACCATGTGAAGGCCACTTCTGGAACAGAAGTGGATTCCCTTTGGGTGAATACCCTGCCCCTGGAAATTGCCTGCAAGAGACTCTCCAGCACTCCCAGGAGCCATGTGCTCAATACAACTTACATGACTGGACAATATATGTCTAGTATGTATCTCTGGCTTGCCTAGACTACTGACAGATGCACCTGATGTTTGATTCACCTGCTTCTTAGCACAACAACCTCTATCAGGCTTGTAAATAAAATTTTGCATCCTTCCAACCCCTGACAGCATTTATCAGGCAGAACAAGTGGCATCTAGCACAAGGCACAAACGTCACTTCTGGTCTGGAAGGCAGCAGAGAATAAAAAAAGCTCTGTAAAATGTTATTGCCAAATTCCCTCTGCCATAAAACGGAGTTTAGAAACTTCTGAATTATGCAAGTGATTTGCAAAACAGTGAGAGGAATGAACAGTCCTATTGTTTATTTTCTCCTTTACCCCAAATTTACAGACTTCCACCTGCTTTCATAAGGACTGGCAAGCCCTCAGATGACTAGACTGTTCATGGTGACTACTGCTACATCAAAGATCTTATCTAGGTATATCTGAAATTGGCTGGAAGACAACAGCACATGTGCAAATTCTCTGGCATGGGAAGAATTCAGCAGCTACAGTAGGAATGGCTGCCCTGGGCACCTTTCTTTGGAGAAGTGCTAACAGCGTTCTGCTGAGGAGTTCACAGCTGTGCCCTTCAGAGATCAGAGTACTCATCAATGCCTGCTGCAGCTATAAAGAGATGCAAGCTGTCAGACCCTGTAACTGCATACTTCATGTGGTGGGAAGGAAGACTGATGATCTCAGATGTAACACAAATGTTTTTAAAAACTCCATTTAGCAGTGTTGCAGAGTGTGAGACTTCATATTAATGACCACCCAAAGCAGTAACACCAAATGTGACACCTGACTGAAGTTTGACTAGTTTGGTCACCTGGGGTGAATTGATGACTTTCCTTTTAATGCAAACTGCCAATATTTTGAACAGATATAAGCTGTTACATCAAGCAGCACTGAACTCAGGCCATCCTGATGCCAAATCTCAACTACTGAAGCAATTCACTAAGGCCTAGATCTGAGAATGGTCATTTTATTTTTGAAATGGAAAGAAAAAAAAAAGGCAATTGAAGAATTGCAATTACCAAAATCACTTAGGAAAAATATTTTAGATTGCATGAATAAAATATGAGATGGTTTTAACTATAACTTGCTTAAATGTCACTGGTGGAGTATCCCAGGGGTTGATGCAAGAGCTTATATGGTTTAACACCTCCATAACAACCCAGATGTTGGGACAGGGTGTATTCTCAGCAAGTTTACAATCTGAAATGGCAGGAGTGGCTGATGCACCAGATAGTTGTGCTGCCATTCAGAGAGACGTGGCCAGGCTGGAAAATTTGGCTTAGAGGAACCTCATGAAGTAGAAATGCATTTGGGGAGGAACAAACCCACACACCAGTACACGCTGGGCACCAACCATCTGGGAACTGGCTTTGCAGAAAATGACCTGAGAATCCTGATGGACAACAAGCTGAACAGAAGCCAGCAATGTGTCCTTACAGCAATCACAGCCAACAGTTCTCTGCAATAGTTATGGTGCCAGCAGACTGATGGAGGTTATCCTGCTCAGCACTGGTGAGGCCACACCTGGAGTGCTGGGTCCAGCTCTGGGCTCCCCAGTACAAGAAGGATATGGACTTAGTACAACAAATCCAGTGCAGCACCACAAAGACTGGTAAAGGACTTGCATCTGTGGAAAGGCTGAGAGAGCTGAGCCTGGAGAAGAGTCCAGGAGAATCTTATTATCATTGTTTATAAACACCTGCTAACAGGGAGTAAAGAGGGAGGTAGGCTCTTCTCAGCAGTGTGCAGGGACAGGATGAGAGGCCATGGGCACAAACAAAAAAAAAAGCAAAACAAAAAGCAACCAACCAACAACAAAAACAATCAATCAACAAGAAAAATAACAAAACAACCCCAAAACCCCCCACTAACAAGAAATTTGATCTGAACATAAGCAAACATTTTTACTGTGAGGATGATCAAACACTGGAACAGATTGCCCAGAGAAGCTGTGGAGTCTCCATCTGTGGAGGGACACTCAGAACTTCAATGGACATGGTCTTGGACAGCCTGCTCTGTATCAGAGGGGCTTAGACTGTTTCATCTCCAGAGGTCTCTTCCAATCTAAATGACCCTGGGATTCTGTGAAATAGAAAGTAAAACCATTCTACCTGCACAGTTCTGTATTCTAGTCTCTGGTTTATTAGATCAAAAAGCACTTCTTTTGGTTAAAGAAACTGTTTTATCAGATGATCTATATCAAGCGTGTTGGATTTCTAATAGCATTGAGATAACTGCCTCATATTTGGTTTGTTCAGGAAGAATTCCACTACACACTTGCAAGGACTCTGGACCTAATTTAGAATACCTAATACTGCAATCTTAAGCACCACCAACTGCATCCAAAACATATTAGGTAACAGAGTCTCCTTAGCTCTTCATGGTACATACACCATAGTGTGACTAGTCACATTAAAAAGGAAGGTGGCTGGTGACAGTGGGATCTTTTCTATTACCTCACACTTGTATGCAGATCTTTGTATTACCATTGTAACTCTGTGAATAAAATAAACTGCCTCTGCAGCCTGGCTTACAATCTGGGCTCTATACTGACACTCACAGGCCACATAAATATTTGTTGTGCAGCCAGCCTCACTGCAAGCTGAGGGTAGGCACGTCTTTAAAGGTTGGGCTTGCAACCTTATAAATTCAATATATAATTCAACATAATTCTATTTGAATTTCACTGTGTCTTGCCTGTTGTCACTGTGCGAATGGATACTTTCTCTTCCTAACTGAAAAATGGGCTAATGCACCCATGACATGATCAAGAAAAGGGAAGTTCACAAAAGCTGTTAAAAATATTATACTGAAAATACTAGCTTCATTTGCCTAAAAAAACCCCACAAAACAAAAAAAAAACCCCGAAGTACCAAATCCCCCAAAGAACCAACGGACCCTCAAACAAAAACCCCACAACGAAAGGATTACTTACTTACCCCACTTACCTGTATTCTTGATGCTGAATCAGAAATTGAGTTTATTTATATCCACTGCTCTATCTCCTCTAAGATGCCCAGCCAACATTGTAAAAAGCATTGAAAGAATATTATGGTCACATGAAAGAAAAAACAAGCTTATGCCATATGTTTCTGCCCACATCGAGTGCAAGACACTACAGATTCCTGTTCATGTTACTGTACTGGATTATTAATTTTAGAGTAGCAATTACATTATAATCTTCTGAGAGCAAGCTGGCCATAGTCTATAGCTGCTGGTTATTCACCAGAGAACTCCTTTGTATGTGTTAAGGAATCATTAAAATATATTTTTCAAGAAAATTCAGGTCACTTTGCAATACAGTAGCTACAAAACATTTATTCTTTAAATAAAAACATTTAAATCATCAGGTTTTGTAAAACAGCATATCAAGGGTTTATCTTAATCTTTGTAGTGTAAGCACCTTCAGTTTTATGCTAAAACAATCAACATAAATTATTATTTGGTCAGGCTATCAACCTACATTGAAATAAATATCCTTTTAACCAAGACAGGTCACTTAATGCACACCAGATTTCCACATCTTTACAGAAAATTTCTCTGGTGCTACGAGAATTACAGACTGAAACCACGATTGAAATAATTCTTTTTTCTTTTTAATTACAGTGAAGACTGGCCTATAATTTTAAACTATAAAAACAATTATAAAGCACTACAGACTACAGCTTAAAAAAACCTGAATCACATCAGAGAAATATTTGAGATGGCTTACCTAAACTGTCTCAGAATAAGAGATGGAATACAAACTCCTAAATTACTTAGAATGCACAGGGCTGGCCATATCATGTGTCCCAATCTTATGGGAAATTATCCATTGAACAGGAATAGAAATCTTTGTTTAATTGCAAGAGAGATAAGCTACTAGTAAGTAAAAACAATACAGCTCAAAGAGCTTTTTATGCTGATACTACTGATTAAAAAACATAGGGTGCAAAATTCAACACTTGAAATTATATAAACCTTAAAAATACAGAACAGAACTTAACAGAAGTTTACAAGTCAAAATACTTCAGCACCTGAGATTCTCCTGTAGAAAGCCAAGTAGAGATACTTTCTTCAGAAACATGTAATACAATCAGATCCTTTTCTTTCAGTATTACACAGGAATAATTGATCAAGAAAGAGTTGAAATATACATAATGCTCCAAAATTCTAGTTAACCTTTGGAGGTAAATGTGCTATCAATCTATACTTAAAATCTGATTAGTGACTTTATTTTATGAAAACATTTTGTATTAAAACTGGAATAGACAATCTATCAAAGTGTTCTGATGAAATGAAAGTTTAAACAGAAGACAAAGAACAGTAGGCAACTTGAATCATGTTGACAAAAAACTAAGAATACTGCAACAGAAACAGGTTTGAAGAAAATATAGTAATAATCTGCTATGCAAGCATTTAGATTTACAGACAACTAGTGGTTTTGTCTTTACTTTTGGTAAACTAATATTTTAAGGAAATTCTTTTCTATTTTTACTTTGAGAGCTGGGAAGTTGGATTTTCTGTGTTCTGCTCTGCGTGATTAAGACTTCATGATTTCATCTGTATAATTGTATGCCATCTTCAAAGTGGACACTGTGGTGCATAACAGCCTTAGAACAGAAACTTCTTTTTTTAATTCATTGGTTCTGAAGCTTTTAGCAACTGTGTATTCTCTTTGAACTCCCAGACCCCAGAGTAAAGGACATGAAAACATTTAAACACAGGTCTTAATGAAACAGTATTCTGATGGGAACACAGTAGTTTTAGTCTAACATTATCTAATTTTATTTACGAAAACTATTTAAATGTCAAATGATCTGCAAAATTAAGACTTCAAATACTGGAAAATGAGGGATGTTCCTTTAATTCTAAAAATGCTTTCATCAGGGAAAGTATACTGTAGATTTGGTTTTATTTAATCCTTCACTCAGTGATACTGTAAAAAATTGAACTACCAGTGTTATCAAAGCTAAATGTTCCTCCCCCCACAATTAACTACTTGGAATTTTCTGGAAACTTTCTATCACTGAAAACCAGTCAAGCACATCTGTTTCTGTCCTTTGATTCCTAAATACAAATAAGCAGGCACTCAGTAGTACCTTAGGAAGAAAAGCTACAGAGATTATACTGAAAGATTTAATATTAAATTATAGCAGTTTTAAAATTAAGTGCAATAAAATGCACCATTGGCTCACTCGTAACCAATTATCCTTAAAACCCAACTTTTTTCAATACAAGGTGCAGCAGAGTTTAAAAAACAAGAAGGGGTGCAAACCCCTCCACCACAAATGAAAAATTCAAACCCAAGAATATTGCTTTCAGTGCAAACACTGTAGTCTTCAAAAGGTTAGGAGTACAAATATTTACATTCCAGTGTATCCTTACCTACAAGGAATGTTGTTTCACATTACAAAGTATGTCAAATACCTTTACTCCAATCACAATACCGAAGTTTACCCTCTCAAATCGATATGGTGGCTGAAACCGAAATGTTTATACAAGCAGGGTAACTTTCTGGAGAAACTAATGCACACAGTTGAAAGTTCTCACAATAACCAAGGGCAAAAACTGCAAATTCAGCTGCTGGTTCTTAACCAATTTCAGTATCAAATGCCAGCAAGTAACCACCTCCTTAATGAGGAGTGAACAGAATCTCCCGTACCAGTGCCCTAAAGCCCTTGTCCCTCTTCCTGAACCTACAGGCCACAGAGGCAAGCTGCAGACCCCCACTTCCTAGGTGAAACTCTTCTTAACAGAACACAACCTCACTCTCTATGTCGTTCATTTTTCCAATGTGAGAAAGTTAGATTTCTAGCAGAACCCTTCAAACCTGAAGAAAACTTCCGTGACACCGCAGAGGGAGGTGGGTATTTTATTTTAGTAATTCAAAATATAGTTATGAAGTTCACCTGGAACACTATTTTGCAGCATTGTGCTTTTAGAGTTACTAGCTGGGATTCCAAGGAACGTTTGAAAAAGGCACCTACTACACTTAATTAGCTGCCCATTTTAATAATTTTGGTACTATTTGTCACAGTACATCAGAAAACAGCAGCACAAAGTGTTAAACGGACAAGAATTTTATATTTGTTCCCCTTTATGAAGCAAACATTTTTTAAATGAAAGGCACTCATGACAGAAACTCTCTCTCCAGTTCATATATAGATGGCCGACAAGTTTTGCTCTTCATTCTGCATAAAGGCACAGTACAGTCTCTGTTCTGACCTTCCACATCAATATCAAGTAATGAGGGCATGTGGCAGTTAGTTCTTTCCTCAGTATCTGGCAAGAAGTTAACATCTGGAACTACATTGCCCTCTAAACATTCAGAGTCTTTAGAGTTTGGTTTAATAATACGTGGAATAATCTGCCACGCATCGATTTTACTTCTTAGAGAAGAAGGTCGAGGCCTTGAGATAGTATTGACAGAGCTTTGCTTTTCATTTGAAACACCACTGTGATTGCTTCTTTGTTGAAAAGATGGAGAGGGCAGAGTTCCAGGAACTGACAGGACTGGAAGTCTGGAGACATCACTGGTTGAAGCAACTCCATTAGCTAGGGGAAAAAAAAGTCCGAACAAAAAAATGCAAATTTAAATTGTGTGACTTCTTGAATTCTTTGCCATGTGTAAAACTGGCTTGCCATAAACACTAGTGGCTTTTCTTCCACCAGAAAAATTAAGAGGTTTGTACATTGTGTGGAATCTCCTCAGACAAGACCAGTGGTGCTCAAGTAATGTGTTTGCATCTGTACTCACTGCTACCAGCAATCGCAATTTATTTTTTATTGCTACAGAAGAGATGTAGAGAGAAAGCACTAATCCCCCAATAACTTGGTGAATATTAATACTCAAATAAAGCCCCATGAACTTCTCCAGTTATTATGAGGAATTACACATGCATAGAGTACCACAAACAATATTACATTTAAGCCACCCTAGAATATCAGTATTGAAATTTAGAACTTCTTGTCAAAAACTCATTGATCATGATCTTATCCATTTAAATGTAGACCAGATTTAAAGACATTGTTTTGAGCTTAAATTTTTATCACCAGCTTAACTTAGGGATTCATGGAAGGTCTTAATTACGCACCTGTGGTCTGAAAATGGTTCCCATCTGATAAGGTTCGTCTGTGACCCAACATACTTAACTTTGTGGAGGAATCTTTTGGCACATTTTGAGACTCTTGTTTCAGACCAAGACTAAAAGGCTGATTTTTCAATCGTGTCGAAACTGTGTTAGGAGCCAGCTGTACCCTCTGTTCTCTCTTACTTTCAGAAGTTTGAGATGAAAAGTTGTCAGTGGAACTACATCGACCACAGTCACCAAGCACAGTGCTTACAAAAGCATCTTCACTGTCAGGTTGAAGTAGGCATTTTGTGGAAATGGAGGGCATAGAGAGAAGATTCACGGTATCTGCAGCTGGGCTTAGGGATGGAGTACTTGTTTCCTCTTTCTTGGACTGCAGTCGTGTAGGGCTGGCACTCCTGCGGAATTTGGAAGCACGCTGAAATATTCCATCACGCTTCTTCTTTTCATCTTTAGGCAAGAGCTCATCTGGACCCTGCGATTTGTTCAGCTCTCTGATATCTAAGCCCAGGGCAACAGATGCAAGGAGGACAGCACAGCCATACAGCACTGAATCAGTCTTCTTTCTGTGCAGCGTCCTGCTCAGACTGTTGGTAGGTGTCATTTGAGGAGTACTATTGGTAGAACTAGCAGAGGTTCCTTCTTCAAAGCTCTCGTGTTCTACTGTATTCTCTCCCTGATCATCTTTCCAAAGAGGTAGATTAATATAGGCCTGATTGGGCAACTTAATTGGCTTTGGTCTTTTACTGTCCAAACCTTCAGAGATAAGTTTCTTATCAGTACATGCACCTGTAAAACATCACAGTATCCTTTAAGACTGCAATTCAACTGTATAGCATGTCTGCATATGTACATCATCACTTCCTTTAAAATGCACAAGTATTAACCTTGAAGGACACTACAATCCATTTAGATGCTGTCAGAAGCTCAGACTCCCATTTTGAGTTTCAGAAACACAACCTACGCCTAAACCTCTTGGTGTTTGCAACACTTTGATAATGCTTTTTAAAAAACACAGAAAATATTTCTGTGTATGGATTACAGAGAAGTAATTTACTATATACAAACTACCAGATAAGATCTGGAATATATTCTTTGCAATACTTTCAATCAAGCTGAGTTCTAAACTCCAGTCAGTTACTAGAAATTTTTCCAATTAATTCATTAGGTCATGGTGCTCTGGAGTAAAAAGTAAATTTGAAGTCTTACACCTAATGACAAATAAAAAGGAGGTATTATTTGACTTGCATGTGTTACTCTACTATAAACTACTGAATGCTAGAGAATAAACACAGAAGAATTTGAAATTCAAATATGTTAAACTTGTATGCAGGGTTTTAGTAGTAAGCTAATAAATCTACAAAATTACTAGTTGTGAAGCCTTGATTTTTCCCCCACCAGTATACACAAAGATTAAAATGCCTTTTTCCAGCAGTGTCCAAGCATCTTACTATTTCCTCTTCCAGATAGCATAAATCTAGCTGCTGCTACAGAGACCAGGTTGTATCACAGGCTTTTTTCCTGACACCGGGAACTTAATTTTCTCAGATAAGAGAATCCATAGTACAGAAAAAGGGTGTGCAAACTTTAAAATTATTATGAATATTTTATAGTCACAGCCCATTACTGTAATGGACATAAAAAGCAACATGCAGCTATTATGTTCCTGAACCTAAGGGGAACAAGTATGTTTTTCCTTTTACCTGTAAATAGCAACATGTTGTCTAAAACACTACAAGATTTGAAATCTAAATTTTTTTCTTGAAAATTTAGATAATAGGTCTCATTCAAAAAAACAGGGAACTAATACCTGGGAATATATCAGGGATTACAGGTTTGTCAAAAACTATGCATTTTTTCAACAACTATGCAGATCCCACAACAGTGCCATCAATGATTATTTAAATGTCAAGACAATTACTGATTTAGGTTCTTTTTAAAAGAAACAAAAAAGTGGTGACTGCAGATCTCATATACAGAGCAGCCTGCCATTCAAAAACATGGCAAAAAATCTCTATATGGTTCTGCTCACAGAGCATGTATATTTCTTAAGTGGTAATGATGTAAATATAGGGGTTTTTTTTGCAGAGGAAAATGGTTTGGCAGCATGATTACTCCTATAATAAACTGCATAATCCAAAAAGGAATTCAAGCAATACAATTTATAACATTGGACATAATCTTAATACTATTATATGGCTACTTTCACTTTTTCAAAAATAGCTCTTACCTTGGTCCACAAATAGTGAAGCTAAGGGAACACCCTTCTGATTTTTCATTAAAACAGTTGACCAAGGGTTGCTGCCATCTGAAAGGGGTCTTACTCTGAAATAACAATAGTTATTTTGAGATTACAGATACCATGCTCACATAAACTTTGTGAGAAAATTACTTTCTTTTCAAACTATAAACCTGTAGTACATAACCTGAAAACCTTTCCAAAGGTAAAAAAAGGATGTAGTAGCATTGAAGCATATGATTATAAATGCAAACGTGCCTTAATATCAGGTATTCTTTTTACAATAAAAATTTCACACCTAAAAGGAAAGCCAATGAAAAATGGGCTTTCGCTACCTATTGAACAACACAGGTTTGTGAAAACCTGGACAACAGCTTCATTGTGTCAAAGAAACAATGTGAATATTGGAAGCTTATTAAACACAGTGACTTTAAAACAAACAAAAATAATATAAAGCCAGTTTCAACTGATCATCTGGAACCAACTCCTGACACAGGTAAATGAGTTGCTATCCCCACCAGGAAAAATAAAAAAAGGCACTATAAATAATTGTATATACTAGAGAAATAAAGGAAATAATTTCTTTCTTTGGAAAAGCTGCTAATCTCTAGTTTTGAGCCACTGGAAAAAACAATCTGAAAGTGAAGCTGTCCAGCTGATTTTCATAACCCTTTTACCCTCTGTTTGTCAGCATAAATGATGTTGCTGGTGTGAACTGTGCCTCCCATATGCCAGATCAGTCAGTCAGACTTAATCATATTGAAAGTACCCAGTGGGGGCCATGCTTGCAATTCCTCAAAGCAATGTGAGGAAGGACAAGAAAGACAGGCCATGAATGTCTGGTATGCATTGGTAGCTCAGCATCCCAGTATGTTACAAATCTCAAAAAACAGAGATGAAGTTAAAACTTTAACATAAATACGTGTTTTATCCTCAAGTGTATCTGGGAGAGCTACTCATTATTAATGTAATTTCTAAATTAATGAAAAGGTAGGAATTTTTGCTGTAACTAGAGACAGCAGAACTTTTTTCACTCACTACCTATGCCAGTGATTCAGTTACCAAGAATGCTTTAGTATTATCAAAAAACCAAAATATAGTAGACATACTTGTCCTTACAATCTGCACGATCCTTTGTTTGAACTGAACTTGGTCCCCATGTACAACCTTTCTTTTTAAAATTTCTCTTCACATCTTCAAACTCTTCTTGGTGGTAAGTTGTGCTCCTTCCCCAAGTTCTGTTGCTTTCATCTGAAGTTACTAGAGATTGGATTTAAAAACAAAAAAACCCACACACATAAATACTATTTCTAAAGGCAAAATATTTTGACAGAACAGAGTATCTTCTGCACTGCAAAACCGTTTGGACACAGTAACACACAGGAGTAGAAAAATAATTGAGAATTTTTTTTTCTTTTACAAAAACCACCACACAAACTTCACTGATCCAAAAAGATGAGCAAGAAAGAAAAGTAATTTATGAGCTGACAAGAGACCCAGATTAAAGATAAAGCAGCAAAGCAATCATATTTTCCATGCTTTCTTTAACTGAGAACCTTATATTTAGGTAATTCAGACAAGTGAGTTAGACTGAGCACTTAAATTCAATGAAGAAAACATAATCTGTGGACAACAGGTATCAAATGGAACAGAATAATCCAATTGTGACCATGATTAACATTTTCTTTCTCACTACACCAAAACAAATTATACTTTTAAGTGTCTAGCCTCCATTAAATGCTTAGTCTGTCACTGTCTCAGCTGATAAATTAAACAGAACCAGCACCTTGGAAACATAATGAAATCTTGCCTTTTTTCACAACCCCACTGGGAAGTTCATATTCACTTGTGATATCTACATCTTGCTGGTACACATATACACTGTTTCTTCGGCCATTAGCTGTGTGTGTATCTGTTTTTGGAATCACTGAGGAAAAATTAAGAGAATGTAGTAGAGATCTTAGTCAAACTGATTTCAGAAACAGAACTGTTTCCCTCATATTTTTATCTTTAGGTCATGAATCCTGGATCTATAAAGGCATTAGGCATCTTCTGATGATGCGTTTTTACGGTAGAGTTTAAAGGATCCTCTTTATAGGACCCAGCCTGGGAAGGCAGATTTTCACAAGCCACTGACTAACTGAAGCATTAGCTTGGCATCATGATGGCATGCTTACAGACATGATGGAGAGAGCTAGGAGAAAAGCAGTGTAGCCAGTTATAACAGCACGATAAATGAGGTGGCATTTACATGTCCACGGTTCTCTGTTCTTTCACTGTCCAGATTCTCCTCCTTCCTCGCCGTACACCTCCTCGCCAGCACAGCTCACCCTGTAGCACAGCACTACACTTGCCTACCTTACACTCTCATTTTCAACTACATTCCCATGGAATATGTACCTTAGTGGTTTTCCTCCTCCCTCCAAAACGCCTTTCAAAATCAGCAGAATTTGCTTTAATAAGAAATTAACTAGATTTTTCTTTTAACTTAACGTTTAGATTTGAAAGCTAGACTCGCTCATGACAAAGTGAAGCAGCCAAGTAAGCAGTTGTTATATATGCCTGTTCAAATCACCTGTATTTGAGCAAGTCGTCTTGAAACAAAGACACTTTGAAGTTAAATCAAGATAAAACATTACTGTGGGAAAGGGAATTTATTTTGCACAGGTGCAGATGGGTGTGGAAGCTAAATTGTTTCAGCTAGATAATCCTGAGATATCTGATAAGCTTTTATCCAAAAACCTAAGGATCCAAACTCAGAAGCAAACATGGGCTTCTTTTAAACAACAGCCTTTACGTTGTCCTGCATGTGTAAGTCCTATGAATACAAATACCTGCTCAAATTAAAAAAAAAAAAAAACAAACCCAGTGGCACTTAGCACACATGCAAGGAGTGGCACTGCTATAGCTTACACAAGGCTATGCAATTAAAAAAACAAACAGAAAACTCAAGTTTTCAGAACCATGCCAATACCTGACATTTGCTTCATTTCCAAGCATTTCCTTGCAGAGCAAGAAGAATCAAACATAAAATGAGATAATTTATATGTAATTATGACATTTTACTAAGAAAAGCCTTTCTTTACCTTTCTGCAAAAAACAAAGCAAAGCAACCAACCAGAAAAACCCACCACAGTTTGAGGACAGGAAACTATTGGCAACACAGATACTCTGTCAGCTAACATCTGAAAAAAAATCCACTTAATTTTCCTTCCATCTCAAATTTTCATTAAGAAAAGCAAGACAGGGTTTGTCCACCTCTCTCCTTTATCCACAACACATGGGTAGTAATGGTCTTTGCCCATTGCCCACTGTATCAACTGCAGCTCAAACACATACTGAAGTGCCAGAGAAGACATCACTTCTCCCCTTTAGACATTAACAATGAAAAGGATTTCATAAGGCAGAGGTGATCCAAAGGAGATGAGAGATCTGATGTCTATCCAGACTCTAAACAAAGTTTCAGGCTGTTTTAAAAATCAACCAACCTTCAGACTATCTACAGAACAGTATGGAAAAAATCCTCATGCATTCTGATTTCCCCTTCTCCTCATTTATAGCTGACAAAGCCAGATTCTGAAGTAATCTCCCTCACAGGTGACTATGCTTACAAGAGAAGATAGCCAACATCCATAAGCAATCAGCTGGAACAGGTTCCACTGATTTCATAAAGAGAGAGAAGCTTAAGGCATTCCTCTCTGAATATGGATAATTAGACAATCTACTTTGCACAATAGATCAGACAATACAAATGCAAGCAGTGAATCCTGTAGGAACTGTTCTGTCTGTGTATAGGTCATTCCCAAATACAAATGCTTCTCTGTAATAACACGATCATATTCCCGGTACATCCACTACATGAGCATGAAAATACTTACCTTTCTGTCATCAGTATACGTAATAATATAGACCCACAAATGTATCCACAATTTTATTTTTGTCTCTTTTTCCTGTCTTTAGAAAACCTAACGCAAGATTTCTTCTGGATTTATACCTGCTTAAAGCTTTATTCTCTTTTGACATAAGAAAGTTGGGTTACTGGCTCATTCTCTGGTCTTTCCACCTTACAAGACTCCCTTACACTCTGAACCTTTCATTTCCTTTATCAACTCCTATACCTAATAAAAACTTGTTTTCCATCTTACTTGGGTTCTAAATGTGATGCTCTCCCTTTTGTCAAAAATTTTGATTCATCATTGTTTTATCCCAGTCAGTTTATAATTTGGTTCCCAAAGTAATTAAGTAAAGATACCATTTAAAGCATTCACAATCATTTTGAATTACTGAAAATTATTTAGCATTTTAGTAAAATTATCCCCCTTTCCAAAGAAGTTGCAACTGTTAGAACCAATCAAGGGATGTGGAAATCAGACAGAAATCTGCCTGCAACCTTACACTACTACCAACATTTCAATAAGTATATGGAACACTCTCTATTCACCAAATGAGTGGAGACTTACATTGTATAGCTCGAAGACGAGGAATTATTGTGGGGCTACTTGATGGACTAGAGCTGTTACTGTTTAAACTCCTCCTCTTATCCAGATTGGGGGATGCCTGCACTGTTATTTTGTGCTGGAAGTCTGTAAGAGAGCAAAACAGATCAGTTTTAATGTTCTGAATAAAAAGCTTCTCAGAAGAACATGCTGCTATACTTCTTAAAACAAAGTTATATGATGAATTAGACTTCATTATACGTAACTTATTTATACATGCAAGAGATATAAACATTAAAAACATTGAAAAACTCTAAATGTAACGATTTGGCTTTTGAGCCAAACAGGAAGGATTTCACACCTTCGTGTGATAGGTTTGCAAGAACATGAACAACAGCAAGTGGACCTGATCTGAGACACACATACCACAAGCTGTTATTCAATCTTCCTGGTTGTCATGGTAGGGGCAAAAAATACCCCTCAGTATTTCATCTCAAATGAATCAATACTCATGGCAATCAGATTTGCCTTATTTTTTTTAACATGTAATTCATATACACCATTTAAAAAAGAATTAACAAAGAAAAGTCACATTTATTCACGTCAGAAAATCATGACAGCAAACTACAGAATTACAAATATTCATAGCAAAGTAGTAAAAAAATGAACAACGAATATTGAGGAGGAAAAAATTCACAATATTAAACTTAACAATATGCCCCTCTAATCCCCATCGTCAGTGCAATTATATTGTACACTATTCTTAGAATAGAACTGTCTCAAGGACAAGCTCATCTGGATGTTCTTGATAATAAGGAGCTAATTGCTATTCTGAAAGAAAGTTTTTATTTTATCATTGTTTCAAGTTAAAGCAGAACTGGAAACAAATGACTAAATATTCACTTCAAGCTTGCAATCCAGCATAAATCTAACCAAAAACCATAAATCTAACATGTTTGTCAGGGAGGCTGAAGGGTGGCTTTTATCTTAGTGGCTCTTATTTTTAAAATAAGGAAAAATAAGCTTATTTCAATGGTGCTGAAATAGTATTTTAAATATCACTGCTCCCTTTGTGTCTTTCCAGCTACCAGACAGCTACAGTTTGGTCAGACTTGTGTTAACATAGCATCGAGTTCTTACTGTGTTTGCAATAAACTGACAGACTTGATCTGGAAGCTACTGAAAGGAAGCCCACCAACCCCAGGATGCTGGTACCACCAATGAAGGCTTTCCTACCATTGGTGAAACCTTGAGTTTGTGTAGTGCAATCCTGTGGCAACATTAAAATGGCACCTCTAAACCAGCCCCTAAGAATTGAAAGACCCTCACTGCCTATAAACACACCTCCTTTGCAAAGGGGGTATTTTAATGCATTCATGGGTAGAATGAAATGCTCTAACATTCAAATTACACCATATTTGTATTCTGAAATCATCTGCTGCTGCTATTAACAGGTTTTCTTACAAGAAATAAGGCACTTAAGATTGTAACTGCTGTGTTGTACTTGTGACTGCAATAAGCGTGCAGTTTGGACCCACTGCACCTGTACCCCCAGCCCTTTTGCAGCACTGTTTTTTTGCTTGGTATTTGCAAGTTTAGGGCAAACAGCATTAATATTTGATCATGTTAGAAAGTTCTGGCACGTACTAAAAAGGTACTTTTCTGTCTGTACAGAAACAATGATAACAAAAGTCTGAACTTTGGACCAGTATTAAATCATGTGGCTCTCATGCTAGTGACCTTTCCCTCTAAATGGGATGAACTTCTAGCTGAATCATTCTTCCAGATGAAATGAGGACTACTCCATGAGAATATGATATGTGAAAACTGTTTCCTTGCAGGGAGGGAACTATACAATTCTTACCAAACCCTTCTGTGCATTACAGTAGAAGAAACTGGCAACAAAACAAAATAGTAGCCAACACTGAAAACATGGACCATGGAACTGAAGAAGCTGGCATATTTAATCATCACATATACTGTGAACTTTTAAAAAATTGCAGACCTGAAGGCAAACTAATTCTGTGTCCATCTTTAAGTTTTAACCGGCTTCTTTTAAACTTCCCCTTCCTCTTCTTTACATTGGGTTTCTCTTGGTTTAACTGGAATATCATGATATTCAGCTCGCGCTCCAGCACGTCGATCTCGCGTTCCGCTAACTGCTGCTCGCGGCGCTTCAGTAATTCTTCTTGAGATTTTTGCTGAAGAGCTGCTCTTGTCAACTCCTCTTCTCGTGATCGAAGCTCCTGAAGAAAAGATTCACAAAAGTAAAACTAAGTAATAATGTGAAGGCAATATTAAATCAAAGTGCACACTAGGTTGTACTTCCTGATTTATTTTTATGATGCACTACATACATGCAACATGCACACACAGTCTTCTGCCAGTCCTCCATTCTGAATAAACCAAGATTCTGTATTCAGAATCAAGCATTACACAGATTTCCTTTCAACCATTTAACTTGAGTCACTTTACTTAAAGCAGGTAAGCAGTGGCAATGGGGATGACACATGCGATCAAAGATTATCAGCTAACAGCCCAGCAGAAAATGTGCTTCAAGTATTTCACATGATGAGAAACTCTTGCACAGCATGAGGGCTGCTCTTGGATAGCTCCTACGCTTTAACATAAAGCCAATGACCTGACGAATACACAAATTGTTGCCTTTATCTTAAATTCTCTAACCTTTCCTGTTTTTCAGCAATGTATTAAGTAGCACTTTTCTATCTAGAAAAGCAATCAGTATTACACTGAATGTGGATTAGTGCAATAGGATAAACTAAGTCATAAGACAGCTGTTTCTTAATTAAAATCTAGCAGGTATCTGTAACATCAAACAGCTACTAACCACTGAATTACAGCACACAGACTCCCCAACCACCACTCTCAGAAAAGTTGTTCTTCTTTCATTCTTTCTCAGATTTGGAAAAGGAAAAGCTTTAGTAAGGAAGCTAGTTAATTTTTCAGGGTAAATGAATACCCAAGGCTAAACAGCTGTAAACCTAGCATCTTAAAATTATCTTAATCTTCATCTTCCAAAATCTGTTAAAATATATCTGAAATTTAAGACCTCCCTGATTATAGACCTTCCTTCATAGTATGTGGCATATTACACAGGAAACAGAGTTACACAGAACACTTATCGTCTATATTGCTAGTAATACTGTACTGAAAGTATAGGAAAAGGAGAACTAGATGTGACTCATACTGTATATGTTTCTCATGACATGTATTTTTCATACAATTCTGTAAATTCCACCTGGATTGAAATTAAAATCCAACTCAGAAAACCATCATTTGATATAAAGCCATGCTGAGTTCAGGATATCTAAGAATTTTATTTCTATTTAAAATGAATTAATTTTGTCACGGTACAATTTTATAATTGTGGTGTTGCTCGGTTTCGTTTGTCTTTGTTTCATTTTTATTTCAGAGCAGACTGCCTATTTCTGCTCACTGGTATCCAGCAAATTTGTATGCCAGAAGAATTCCTTATTTCATACAGTGAAAGCAAAAAAACTACTTCCTGAACTATATTACTGCAGTGTTTTCAAATGAGGGGATGTTCAAATGTTCTTGCCAAAAAGACTATGGATGACAAAAGACAGGTTGGCACTGAAGCAAACTGGTTCAGTGAGAAGTGTCTGTTCTTCAAAAAGATACTTTTTGGGTTTTTTTACAGCTATAGCACTGCTTATCATGGGTTTAAAATTTAATTGATATGACTGACAAATTTTATATGATATACTAATTTTGAGTGAGCTTGTTTCAACATAATATTGGAAACAATTTTTTTTTTTTTAATTGACCCTTAACATACAGTGTTTTGCTAAAGGCAATTCTGCCTCTTGGAAATTCAAGGGAACCTGTCTTCATGCCAGCAAATAAGGCTTTGGGTTGTGTTCTTCTGTTTGCTTTGGTTCTGCTTTTTTAAAGATATTTAATAACTTAATTTAGAGACTCCTGCAAATTCTCACTTTCTTCCTCCTCCTGTCCACTCAAAACAGGACAACCTAAAACAAGGGTTGAAAGCAGAAACTACATGAATTCAGACTTAGAAAAAAGATACTTTAGAGTTCAAACAGAAAAGACCTTTACTACTGGATTAGTACAGTATTAAAGGTATGTTAAGAGACACTGTTGATTTTCCCTCTTTCACAGCTCTCAAACCCAGATTCCATAAAGCTCAGCAACCAGACAAAAACTGAGGGCCTGTACTGAAATAGTAGACAGCCTAGAAGAATTAAAAGTGTTTCCTCAACGAGAGATTAAGTATTTACACTTTTCCAAATAAACTAATTAAAAACAGACTTACTGCAATTAGTTATGCAATGTTTCCACAGTGCTCTACAATTAAAACACCCATTGTAAGAAAGCTTGGAAAGAATTCTGTATTTAAGTTGCTCAAGAACATTCGTCAAAATAAGATTGTGATCTTCTCCTCGAGTAGGCGTCACTACCACTCATTTGCAGTAAGCCCTTGAGGAAATTCCTCCAGCTACAGAAGTTCCTCTTTTATAGGAGGAATGAGACTCCATGCAGAGGATTTTTGTATTATTATTAGTATTATTGAAATACTTTATAGACATTACTTTCTCTCTAGTACCTGACAGCAAAATTGATAATGCGCCAAATTAAAAATATGAAAAACTTGTCTAAGTCGAAGTTACATGTTTTCAATCTTAAAGTATACCTCATTAGGGTTGATGCCTCTGGAGATATACTCTGGCATATAAAAAGCAAATTTCATTTTATCTTTACCCCTCCCTAAATGAGCTTAACTCACTTTTGCACCAAAAATATGACTCTTCTCACAAACCTTTTCACCTGCTTATTTAATCCTAAACTTGATTTAGTGAGATTTTTCTTGAATAGGAAATCTCATTGTAGACTAATGCCTCCAGAAAAACAAAAAACCTGAACAGGAAGGCCTCTAACAATTGCTCCCAGAGTAAAAAGAAGAAAATGGTTGGTTGAGCAGTTGCTGGAGGGGCCAAAAACATAGTTATGTTCTATGGCAGGTTGAGGCATGTGAACACAGTAGCTGGTGACCCCACGGCAAGTAAAAAAAGGAAGCCTCTACTCTCTGTAGAGGGACTATAACTCAACTGCAAAGGAAGAGATCTGACAGCTACTGAGGCACACAGTTCAGCTCTAGCTTACTGTATGCCTACTGCAGGCAGAGCAGACCACAAACTTATCCAGTTCTATGAACCAAAAGGGAAGAGGGAAATGCAGAGGGTAGAAGAAACAGTAGATAGGAAGTATGTAACAACACTGCAAGCTTATGGGTGATCAGTAAATTCTAATACCACTATGCCGATATTACAGTACATATGTAACATCACACTCAACATCAGCCAAAAATCCACATACTGCCATTTGTGATATTTGATGAGAATAAGTGAAGGACAAAGGCTACAAACAGTCACTTGCAAGACAAGAGTTTAGTTCTTGCTTTTGTCAGAGACTACATCTTCTGTAAATTTTCTTCACAAGTCACTGCATCTCAGTGATTTTCTTCCTTGTCTACTATCACTTCATGAAAACTATCAGCAAATATATACTGGGCAATAATTATACTTCAAGAAACATCCACAAAGAAGGAATCTGTTTCTTCCAGAAGCATTTCTAACAGGGACTCGAGCACACCTGGCCTCTTCCAACTGTTATCCTTATCAAGCTGTCTAAAGGAAAATAAAAAGCTCTGGGTGATTAAAACCAAGTTGAAGTAAGTATAAGACAATGAGTACTCATTTAGTACAAACATATCATGACATGAGAAAGAAGATCACTGACAAATCTGAGTAATAAACAAAAGAAACTGAATTTGCTGATTCATGTGTATGAGTTTGACCTTATTAATATCTGGCAAGAATATGTCCCAAACTGAAACATTGAAAGGCATCCATATGATCAGTCTATTCAGCAAGAAGAGAGATAAAAGCACTGTTCCATTTTTGGAAAAGAAGCCATGGGATACAGTCACATAACAGGATGAAAGGCTTTTAATTCTCACAGCTGAGGAGAACATTCAACAGCAACTGAAAATTTGCAGTCAAAGATTAGCTAAGGGATAAATTCAATTTAAGTGATACACACAAACATACAAGAAAAAACCACATTTTTAAAAAGAGCCCAGAATGCCGCATTTACAGATCTACAACCTGTTTTCTTTGGGGAGACAGGTGTGGACATCTTTCTTTTTCAACTGTCTGTATATCTGCATGAGTACACTGGTAAGTAACAATTCAAAAGTTCAAAACTGCTGTATCACATAAACATACATACATATACATTCCCTTCCTTCACTGCCATGCAATTGGAAAAACCAACTTACTTTTTCCTTGGTCCTCAATTCATTAAATATCTGCTGAATTTCCAATTTCCAGTCATCTTGCATGGAGTGGAAAGACTCTTGAGGCATTTCAGTCATAACTGCCCCTTCAATGGCAGTAAGCTGTTCAAGAATTAAGGCAAACGATGGTCGGATATGAGGGTCCTGCTCCCAGCATTCTAGAATTTATCAAAATCCTGTCAGTTTTCAATAGCACATAGAACTTTTTGAAGAACTCGTGAATTTCAAGTTACTTGCTACTGCATTTCAAGTCCTAATGTGTTCTCTTTACCTGCAAGACTTCCCCAGTCCCGTCTCAATTTACAGAGGTGACATTTACCTACTTGTACTCAGAGGACTGCTTTTGTATTAATAGTAAATTCTTTTTCATGTCTATCTTTAGCATCTGAAAGAGTGAAACTAGCAATATTGTACAGAAGGGATACATACAAAAGGTAGAAAAAATTATTGAACACAAGGAAATAGCCATTAGCAAGCAACCTTTATTTCTCACTAAACTATTTCCAAAACATTTTTGACACTCAGGAAGAAACAATGAAGAAAAATGGCATTTGCAATTCTTTCCCTTGGGATTTTAATCTTATTTTGTATTAATCTGTAGTATAATCCCTTAATTTAGGAAAATTAATGCAATTTCAACGTAAAACAAAATCTGTGAGATCAGAGCAAAAACTGTATTGTTGCTACTGAAAAACTTAAATGCAGCATTGTAACACTGTTTCCCTCAGAAACACACCCAACTCTCTGTAACACCAGACTGCTGTGTAAAGAAAAACAAAATACTTGCTACACAGCACACTATCAAATGAGGCATTTATTTGGCAACCCCATGACTATCTCATACCCCCAAAACATAACTATTTAAATACATAGGAAGAAACAACATGGATACCTTTCATTAGTTTTGCAAATGGTTCAGGGCAGGTGGATGGAATGGGCAAAGTAAGCTTATTGACAGCTACTCCATAAGCCACAGCGAGGCCATCAATGCCACGGTAAGGAACTTCTCCTGTAAGCAGTTCCCACAGCAACACTCCGTAACTACAAAAGGTAATTTTTTTAAACAGTTATTTTCTGAGAAAGAAACAAGAACACAAGAAACACAAGGACAAACAAGTATCTGTCCAACCATGTACTGAAATTCATGAGGATTTCCCAGTCAAAGGTGAATGCCTCTAAGTCAGCTCTACTTTTGTCATCGTGCACCTTTCCATTATAGTGATTAAGCAAATTGGATGTGACTTCAAGACTGGCTTGCACTCCTATTCAAAATGTAAGCCTGAAGCCACTTCTATAGAAATGCTAGTTTCACATAAATCTGACTTACAATAGGAAGTCTGAATGACAGGAAAACAAGCAACCTTCTCCCCACCAAAAAGCAAACAAACAATAAAAAGTAATTCTCAGCAGAGCAATCAGGCCATTCCCCTTTCCAAATATTTCACAACAATTTACCTAGATGGACCTGCTTTTTCCTTTTTTTTTTTTTTTTTAATAATAGTAACAAAAATTTCAGAAAACTCTCATCTTTATCTGGAAGTTTGCATTTCTAATCCCCTCGTGTATATAAAGGCCAGTTAACTTGTCACTTCACTTCCCACTGAAGACACAAGATTGAGAAATTATTTCACGCACACACAACTAATTTCTCCGTACTAGAAAAAATGCCCCCACAAAATCCAAACAAAACAACATCATTTCCAGTGAAAGATGGTGGCATCAGGAGATCTTTTCTCAGTGTCGGGTACAGAAATCAAGAATCACAGGAATTCCTATTGCAGTAACAATAACCGTAAGAATTTCTGCAATGCTCTCCACTCAAAGAGGAGCTGGGTGTTGTTTTCACCTTCTTTGGGTTTGTATGCCCAATGCTTGGCTTGTTCAAATGACCCAAGCCCCTACAAAGGGCTGGGACAGCATGCTGGCTGCTGTGGCTCTAGAGCTCCTGTTCTACCACCACTGAAATGGACAGCTTTCACAGTCATTACTGTGGAAGTGCGAATTACTCATTTCAGAATGTTAGCCTAAAGTGGACTTTATGACTGGATTTGGTTTTTTGCTCCTCCCCTCATCCCCACACCCCTTCCACTTCTCTTCCTGCCAGGCAACCACTTGTACCTGTAGAACAAGGATACAAAGGATAACCTATTGCTGCTTTTGAATAGTACAGAGAGCAGGCAAAGCAAAAATAGAATACAAACTATTGCTCTTGCCACTTCTCTCCAAGTGTGCAAAGAAACCAGCTGCAAGTTTTGCAGGACTAGACTGAACTCTCCAACACGAGAAGAAGAGCATTCTGCACTGGGGAAGTGAGGGCTATGCACCCCTTAGGACTAGAAATGACGCCTCAGGTGGAGAAGATGGGACAGGGAGAAGAACACACACCAGTTAAGGTTTTCTATCACTGTCTGCTTAATGAGAAAAAGTCAGTCAGCATTACAACACCTTACAACATCACTTTAATAAATAATAAAACAGCAAACTACACAATATCAGCACAAATATCAGCAGTGCTTTGTTATCTATGGCCTATTTGTCTGAGAATTTTTGCATCTCATAAAATCTTAAAAAACTAACGAATTTATAGTGCTAACACTTCATCGGAAGCTGAAGAAAACAGTCTGTACCTGCTGCCAAAAGAAAAAGGAATTTTAAAAGTCCTGCACTTCTTAATAATTTCCTCCTGATTTTTCTGGTCTAATCTCTGCACTTGATTGTATACTCATATAAGGTTAAAATAATGAATTCCAATTTGTTTTAAAACAGTGGTATTCTGACCATTATGAATACAACACTTCCTATGGTACATACACATTTTATGCCTGATGGAGGAATTCTCCTGAACTACAGCTCATCTCTGTCCTTGGAGAAAGCATAAAAAAATCTCTCAGCAAGTACAGACTGTTCTAAATTCAAGTAATTCCCTCGTTCAGACTATTCCACATGTATTTTAGCATGAACTCTGAAGTTAAGCAAAATATTAAATTTAACTAAAAAGAAGTCACCTTTTATAAAAAGTTGTGTCACACTATTAGCTTTAGTTGTATATACAATTCAAGCCTTTAATCTTAAAGAGTCCTCAACAGTGCCAAGAGGGTGGTTATAAAGTTTTAAACAGACCAACACAGTAATAGCCTTTTAATGAAAGCAATCTTAATATGAAGTATCGAGAGCCAGCACTATAGGGGAAAAGCTGCAAGGAGGAAGCCTAAAGACATTACGGTCTTGACACGCTGGAGTTTTTGGGAGGTACTAATCTGCCATTATCAAGGAAAACAACTACTTATTAACTCTCTCAACTACACAAGTAACTACTTTGTGTATTAAATTTCACAAGCTCACATACAATTGTCTTATGCATACAGCCTGACCTTAAAAACAAATCGCTTTTTTTTGAAAGAGCAAAAGCCATGTCCCTTTCCATCTTCAGCAAAAGGCCAAAGCCACAGGCATGTCCTTGAAATACACATTTTTAAACCACAAAAACTGATACACTCCCAAAAATACGTTAAGTATTTTCATCATTAAAATTATCTTCCTTCAATCAAATGTGATTTAAGCCTATATATCTCACTCCAGTGAACACTTGCTGGTTTTATGTATTTTATGAGCTGAAAATCTGAAGGTAAAGTTCTCAGTTTATTTTACTCTACAATCCATCTTCTAGAGCAGAGATTACTAAGCACTGCTACATGGATCACTTCAAACTTATACAAATGTGCCAGGCAAAAGCAACTGCTAATTCTGCTGTACAGTAAATGCTTCCTGGCTTTGCCAAGGACTTGTACAACCAAGACACACATCACTGTAAAGACCACTGCTGAAGCACACCATCAGCACTTGGAAATCTGTGGGCATATTTGCACTTTCAGGCTCCACACAAAACCAAGACTGACACACCACTCAGAAATGTCTGATGATTGACGGAAGGGTAGGGCTGGAAGAGTAAAATTCTTGTTTGGGAATTTGGAAGCATGTGCCAAAGTAAAACAAATACAGTAGTTAAAGCTCTGGTTTGGAAAACAAAAGGATACACGTGCAGGGCCTGGAAAGCACTAGTTCTGCTATCTAGGATGACACCTGAGAACATACAGCCTGGAAGGCTCTGCATGAAAATACTCCCACAACATTTCCAAACACTGGCAGATTCTGGAAGACTAGCTGGAAGTGTGAGTTGCCTCAACTTGAGCAGCCTCAATTGCTCTTTTTTTTCCTACTAAGAGGTCTGCAGATTTCATTCAGAACCTCAGCACTCAGTACGTGCAACTAAAGTTCAGAAATTTTCTGAAACATACCGCGTTATCTTAGAGAGACCCACATGCTTAAATTGGTAACCTGAATGCTTTTTAAAACAAAAACCACTCCTGTAACCTGGGTACTCTTTATTTGCTTCTCTTTTAAAGAAAGAGTAAAGATAAGCAACAGAATAGATGAAGGTGCAGTGAGCAGAAAATGTTTAGAAGCTAAGAGGGTCTAAACTATACTGCAAAACACAGCCTTTCTACTTAAAAACCTCTCCTGTTAGACTTCCATCATTGAACTAAATACTTACATTTTTACAAGAGAGGCGTGCAGAAGAGAAGGCGAAGAAGAGAAATACTGTAGGTTCCAAAAATGTAAACTAATGTTGCAGCAGAATATAAAATAATTGCACCAAAGCATACCCCCTCAGATACCTAAAATCACAGCAACAAGACTGGACAGGACCTGTAATTAAGCATGGAATACAGCTGATTAGGGAAACGCCTACACCCAACCTCCATCCCACAAAAGAAAAAAAAAATTTAAGAAAAAAGTAAGAAAGAATGGAAAAAAAAAAAAGAATGAGGCCAAAGATGTTTCCCAACTGGGCATCAACTGAGACTGATGCAAATAAAATTGGTTCCAGAGACAAGACAAATGAGCGTCACAAAACAGCAGTGCAGATACAGAATCATCCAGAGAATACCAAAAGTATTACTTCATGCTGTAGAACATCATGCATCTAAGCAAAATAGGACCCTATTTAAGAATTATACAATACAGAACATGCACAAAGCAGCAGTAGAAAACAGAAAAAAGTCCTCCCCTCCTTCGCCAAATAGCTATCTTGGATCCTTCTGAGAAAACACACCAAAAAGAAAGAAAATGCAGACTCCTCAAGGTGAGGCACAGCAGCTTTTAGAGCCTATTGTGCAATCGCTGCTTTTCTGCACTCACAAAACAGAACTAAATTAAAACTAAAGTTTAAATTACCTTTCTACAGTACATGTATCCCACACTACACCACTCAAAAATAGCATCAGTAGCGAGAGCCATATTATTTATATTATCCACAATAACATCTCAAACAAGAAATTCACAAATTTAACACAGGGCGTTTCCCACCTTTAAAATTGGAGAGCAAGTTAAAACAATTTTGTGCTGAATACACTCTCCTTACTCCAGCCACTGGAAGGAAAATCTCTATAAATGTAGAAGCCTAAACCTAGTATTAACTTTTACACACAATCACATTCCAGATTCCTAAAAACAGCACTAATTCAAATTAACACTTGGCAAAGTTCTGGTCTGCACCTTTTTTTTATTTATCAGACATAAAAGGTAATAATTGGTTGGCTCCATTTTTTAAGCAGATTGGGTGTTTTCAGGTACCTAATATAAAATAAACCTACCAAAAGGAGATCAATCATACATTAATGGATCAAGAGCATGCAGTTATTTATATTAAGACTCCAGATAAACAGTTGGGTACAACAAATATTTTAAAGGCTTCTCTTAATGAGAGCTTGCTTTAAAAAAAAAAAATCTTTTTTTTCGCTTTTCCTCCCCCAGTTTGTAAGTAATGGATAATAAAAGGTATAACAAGTGAAGTAGATACTAAAAAATGTGTTTGTTTCTTAGAAGAGCTAAACCGGACATATGTTGAGGCAATAACCTAGCAAACCCTCAATGCATTTCCACCAAACATGGTCTTCAGCAGACAAACTTCTTACCTCCAAATATCACTGCCTTTAGAAAACATGGAGGACTTGATAACTTCTGGAGCCATCCATGCATAAGTTCCTGCTGCACTCATTTTGGTTGTTCTGTGCCACTCTCTAGCCAGACCAAAGTCTGTAATCTTCAGTGTTTTATTACAAATGTCATCATGTTCCATCTTCTCTAGTAACAAAACTGCAAAAGATTGAGTTTGTAAATTAAAGCAATGGCAATTAAAAAATCTATTCCTGTTATTAATTACACATACAACTTATACTGCACAGAAAATTGTATACTTTTAGTGTTGTGAAAATATTATTGCAATTTTTATATGCGTGAACATGTTTTTTTGATAATTTTAAGCTATTCCAAGCTATAAAACCAAGAAATACCTACAGTGTCATGAGCTCTTTATGCAACTGTGGGAGCATGTATTAAATTAGCACAAGAAATACACTGGAGATGTACATCGCATCATTTAAAAAAGCTCAGAATCCTAATATCCCAGATGATGACAGGCTGTCAGAAAATTACCCACTTTGCAACAAGATTCTGGAATAATAAAAACAGCAGCAGTAGTGAACCAAAAACAAATGTTAAGAATTCTTATGAAAGACTGATAAAACAAAGCAGGATACATTATGTCACTGTATAAAAGCCATTCCTAATACTGCACCCAATCCTGGCCCCTACTCATCTCACACAGCGTGTAACAGAACTGAAAGAGGCGTGGGGAAGGACACAAGAGGGGTGCTCAAAGCAACATAACCATAGCTATAAGGAATGGTTAACAGACAAGAAGCCTTCCCCTAGGAAAAGAAACATTTGCAAACAAAAATCTATATAACAATGCCTCGTTAATGAAGAAAACTATAGGTAATAATTGTTCAAAGTTTCTCACTACAAGAAATGGACTCCACTGGGTAAACTCAGCAGATGAGAATCAAACACGTGCCCGTTGTTCACACAACACATAGGTGAACTTTGGAATTCTTGGCATGGTATGTGAATATTATTATTTAACGTAGATTTAAAAAGCATCTACACAAATTCACAGAGGTCAACTTGATATAGGGAATTTATATCCAAAAAATTAGTTTATTTTCAATAAATCCCTGGGCCACAAATAAGAACAAAGTTGGGAAACTATATACCAGGGGAATTAGTTTGCCTTGGGAGTCCCCAACTGGCAACAGGCCACTGGACTTGGATACAGTCCCTTTTACGTTATACACACTGCACCTTCATGAATGTTGAAGAGTCAGTTATCCTTCTTTTGCCATTGCATCCTACAGTGTCTGACTTGCTCACAAGACAACATTATTGGTAGAGTTGTAGTACCTCTTCAGGATACAGCGTTACAAGAAGAGAACTGGGTTATTGTGTTAGAGCTCACAAGGAAGGAGACAACAGATGGAAAGGAATCATTTTAACACACCATAATTTTAATTCCATATTCAGTTCCTCTGCCACTGTTGTGAGAGCAACTGTTAGTTCTCACTTTCTGTTAAAATGATCTCCTGGAGCAAAGACCAAAGATTAAATTACATGTAAGAATCATATACATTTGTTTTCTACCTGTATGTAGTGCAAACATAGCACAGGAAACCCATTAACAAAAAAGTAGATGAAGAACTACCCTCCCTTACAGAAGAAAAACTGATGACCTTGCATTTGCAATTGAAAGAAATAATTTTTACTGGTAGAGATTAACAACTCTTGCAAATATTTCAGAAATTGCATCAAATCCAGATAAAAGGAAAAGCACCCACATTCCATTTTCAATAAGCTTCTTAACAGAGCAAAAGAAATTAGGCCAAAATGGTACAGACAAAGCAAGAGCTCACCAGTGAGAACCACCAGAACAGGTTAAATTCATGCAACAGTTTTTATACTTTTATACTTGAATCAAAGACCTATTGTTTGCTATTCCATTTCAAACATGTTCAGCAGAATTCCTGACATTCCTTGTCAGTCAATGTGACCGAAACCAAAAACAGTCAGTCTTGCAAAAGGTAAAAACTGGCATGTGACCAAGTTTCATCCTACAAAGGGACAACATTTCTTAGCAGTTCAAACTTCCCTTTCCGGCCAGTAGCCAGGCAAACAATACTGTACACACATTACTTAGCAGCTGGGCAGTAAAAATGCTCAGCATAGCTGAGCAGCACTCTGTAAGAGCTTACCTTGGAGTAGCCTAGCAACCTTTACTATAGCATCCTTCTGCCTCTTCCATAGCTCCCTGGCCCTTGCTGTCTGCTAACATGGGAGAAGTCATTTTACGATCACCAGTTCGCCCTGTTTACTCAGCACTCCCCTTGTTTCTTTGTCAAATCCTTCAAATTGTCTTTTCTGGCTCCAATATACATGCAATGTTAAGCTGGGCAAGAGTCAGTTTAGCACTTTTGTGTTTACTTTAATATTTTTCAGACTTTTTATTTTCCACAAAGAAAGAAGTTCATACTTACATCAGAGCTTTGCTCCTGGCAAGCACAGCCCGAAATACTTAGATGTACAAAGACTATTTGAAAACAAAACCCACCAAAACCCACAGGTTATATTAGGGACGCAGAAATGCAGGAAATCCTATGTCCTTACTTATTTACATGTAAGTAGGACATAGGATAAGGATAGCTATACAACACCTTACTTATTTTTACATTAAGCAAAACCAGATACTATGTTTCTGAATATTCACAATCGAAGCAGATTAAGTTTGGTCCAAGAAAACTACTTTGCATCAAACTAATGTAAAACTTCACCTTGGATCGTTACCCAAACATTGCATGTACTACAGCCAGAAATAAAACAATGACCGAGTAGTTTAAGGTTGCATATAATTTCTACCAGCAACACCATTTTCAACTAAATTCTGAGTTAGTACATCACTCTTTGCGACTCTACCTTTCTGCAATGAGATTAAGGGGACAGCAAATTTATTAACATCATAGAGGAGAGGCTTGGGTGCCATGTAACAGGCACTCCTTGAATATAAGAGACAGTGCATGCCCAGAAACATTTACAGCTGGGCAACAAAGAGATGTTATTTTCAGTAATTCCTGAAATATAGATCAACAAGTTAAAGATAAAAGCCAGCTAAGTCCAAGAGAAAAATGAAAGCCTACAAGTGCTGTGCACTAAACTGGTATTAAAAGTGGTAGATATGATATCATAGAATCACAAAGGTTGAAAAAAATCTTCAAGATCATCAAGTCCAACCTTTGACCAAACAGCACCATGTCAACTAAACCATAACACTAAGTGCCACTTCCATTCGTTTCTGGAACATTTGCAGGGATGGTGACTCCACCACCTCCCTGGGCAGCACAGTCAGAAGGCAGTGCCCACTCTAAGGAAGAACAGACCATCATAGTAAAAAATATGCGAAGTTGCATAAGATCAATCGTAAAATCTACAGCTATAAAGAAGAGATGAAGGAAGAAGAAATGCCTGGCTGCTCTGGCAAACGGAAGGAAAACTAGCAAGCTACATGTAGCTGTAGTTCATGCAATTCTAAAAGGCACTAAAAAATGGTTTGTTTAGTAGAAACAGGGAGGTATCAATATAATTCTACAAAGCACAACAGCACACATGAAATACTGAATGACTAAACCTGCACATACGTGTCCAACAACAGGAACTGAAGCAGATATAGAAAATAGAATAGTTAGGATCTAGAAATGTCTTTTACTTAGATAAAATCAGAAGAGCTTGTCCTTTTTGCTGGGCTAAACAAAGGTTTAGAGAAGTTATGAAAACAGAAGTTACCCATACCTAGAAACAGAATGCAGACCTACAGCACTGGTGCTCTTAACAACAAAATATTTTCCTAGGTGCTCCGGCTGGTCCGTCTTACAGGCAAGCTTGTGATTAAACTCCATTCTACATCTGGAGCTACCAGGGTGAGGAATTTTACTGCCTCTTTTCTCCCATCCCCCTTTCGGCCCTTCTCTGCAGTGTAAAGCACAGTTTACTTCTCAAAAACGTCGCAAGATCCAACATACATTCCTGTTAAACCTAATGGTTCCTGAAATAGTAGTGCCATTCATCTTTCCTGCTTTCTGCACTATCGTTGTTACAGCTGGAATTTTTTTTTACTGATCTTACGGCACAATGCAAATATTTCATGGTGTAACAGTATGCAGATAAGATGTTCTGCACACTTTTAGGAACTAAAATCTAACACTTGCCCAAGACTGCCAGTACTTCCAACGGAGCCAGCCAGTACTTCCCAAGTCTGTGTTTCTCTAATTACAACAGAACCAGCAACAACTCTTTGCCACGCCACAACTGTTTCCACACAAGATGTTCTTAGCAAGAAAGGCACAGAATTGAGGCTCAAAAAGGAGGCACAGGTCCCAGTAAAATCCCCATCAATCCCCAGTTGCTACTCCTTTTCCTGTGCCATTCCCAACCCATCACTCCCAGCTCCAAACTCTCCACTCAGGCAGTAAAGCTTTCTTTGAGGTGAGCAAAAGGTGAGATATGCATAATGTGGCAGACCAAGTGTGGCCAGAGTTGAACAAGAACTGCAGTCTCTGTTCTTGTGAGCTTGGGTTGAATTTTTATTGGGGAAAAGGAAAAATTAAGCAAGAGCCTACATATGGACAGATAAGTCAGAAATAATAGAACAGAGCACATTTAGACAAATCAGATCCCTGGGGGCGCACGTCTGCCAAACTCAGACAGGTACAGAATGATACCCCCAGTGCTACTTTCAAAACTAAGCCAAAAGCCTAGAGAAGAACCAGAAGTAGTCATTTAAATTGCAAACACTTTTTCTAAAGCATAATTCTAAATAAAAGGCTCACGTTCCTGCCTCAGCTTCTCTCCTTTTTATTTCTTAAAATTCATGTAACTTAAGAAACAGTATTTACAGCAAGCCTGAGGGAGGCCTAGACAGACATTTTAGTTGGCAGCACACCTAGGAAACCTCTACCTAGAACTAAGTTCTTCAATGCTACTCCTTTCATGCAGGTTATTTCCCACAGTCTTAGTTTTCTTTTTGTTTCTAAGTACATATAGATTGTATTTCTCCAACTTTATCTAGCCAAAGTCCCCCTTTAAGACAATACTTCATTTGAATTTTTTTTTTAAATCCAAAGACTTCATACCGTTAAAATCAGTTTTATTCCATGAACAATGCATTCCAGTGTTTTCAGGTGACTTTTTTCAGTTACCAGCCATATAAAACCATTAAGTAGAAAAGGTATTCTGAGAGAAGCCAAGGCAAAGGATTGAACACCTTTTAATTAGTTTAGATGTACTGACTTCAAACTAGCTTCTAATGTTTAAACTTTTAAAAATTCATCCTGAAATACTGAAGACCATTCTGTCCCTCCTATCATCTTTATACATTCTATTATACCCTCTTTACATTATCTATTTTGTTAGTATGAAAAATTAAACATTAAGCAACCTTATTTTCCCAAGTTAGTCAATTGCTACCAACCATTTCTTGCTACTTTATCTGCAGTTCGCTAAATATGTGACTATCACGGGTTTTGCAAATATAAGCTATTTAATACCACAGCAATTTAAGTTACTATGATTATAGGTCAGAATGCCTACATATCCACTACATTTACCACCACTGATAAAGTCATTCTTAGAGAATACTATAGAGGAAAGAAAGTTGTTATGCTATATAACTGTACTTGCAAATAGAGATTGTCCAGACAATGCTGCTACTGTCTCTGTTCCACCCGCACCCAGGCAGTTCCCTCTCCAACTGTTTGCAAGCAAATCTGGTTCCTGTTAATTCACTAAATCAACATGCAACAAAACCAGCAGGGTGACCCTGCATCTTTACCTGGGGACTAACAGGCAGAAAAAAACCTTATTAAATGCTGTATATTCAGTTAATGAAACACAGTATCTTGTCCATATTAAGAGACTCACCTCCATCATTTGGAACTGTTATCTGGCTCCAATTGTAATAGGAAATTAAAATTTCAACATTGCTTATAGAAGCAATGTCCTGGTTTTATTAAACTGTAGATTAAGTATCACAGTGAAAAAATTGTGTGAACCCCAAGTTAATTATCACAATGAAAATATTAACTGATTAGAACTCTTCTGTATGTACAAAAGATCATACTTCTGCCTATACAGCACTGCATCTTAAATACCTACCTTTTCTCCTGTGGGTTCCCAGGATGGGTTCTGTTATCTCTGTAGCTAGTATCTGTCAGATTGTGATTGTCTCACTGGATTAAGTTCAGAGGTCACCATCAGCAAGGGAATTTTATACTTTAAACACTGATAACATGTGCAGGAGACTTTTTTATTCTATGGATACTGTGTTCCTCTATTATCTACGTCCCTTTACAGCAGGCACATAACCAGTCCTTAATTTTCACACTTAACTGAAAGGAACAGCTTGCTTGTTCTTAAATGCATTTGTCTAAAAGCATCCAGCTTTAAAAAAAATGCAAAACCCAACAATCCAAAAAATGTGCCTCACAGGAGCCAACACATACTAAAAAAAAAAATCCTGAACAAAGTGTTCCCAATTGGAAAGCCAAAACAAGACGAGACTTGACACAAAAAGTCCTTGACAGCATGAACTGACAAATACACACCATCCTCGTAAGAAAAGCACATCCCATAGCAGGACATGTGACACAAGAAAAGCACCCAAGGATGAGAACGACGGGGAGTCACCTGCCTGTCTGGAGAAAATGGAGGGAGAAGGAAAGAGAGGAAAAGGGACAAGAGATTTCAACAGCTTCAACACACCTTGCATCACCGCTTTTTGCTTCCCTTTCACTTCTTTAATAACTACTATTAAAGCAACTTTGGGCAAATGGAAACTTGAGAGAAAGAAGCAGTTTTAACAAGTTATTGGCACAGACTACAGTTGCTGCAAGTTACTTTACTGCATGCTATTTGTGCTTCACTTGCTCTTCAGATAGGTCTGTAGTGCAAAACAGAAATTTCTATTGTGCTGTAAGAGGAAGTACTACAGGTAACAAGCATTTATAATTAGACATTCAAATAATCATAATTTAAACACTAGATCAGCAGTAAATTCTGAAAAAATGTAGGATTTGGATATTACATCAGCAAAAAATCAGAAGCAGACTGGACATTAAACATTCTCAAGTTGTCTTTAATAAAATGTTAATCTTAGCTCTCCTATTTAAATACTAAATTTAAGAAAAACTACCTCATTAAAGCAATTCCTCCATAATTCTACAATTACATGGAAATCAGTCAATACTGAAACTTAGCTTTAAAACTCAAAACACTCAGTTGTGTGGTATCTACCAGGAACTTCACCACTTATTTGAAACAGCAATTACTTTCAAGTTCTTCCTTTGCTTGCTATTTTTAAAAGGCAGCTCTGAAGAAAAAAAACCCCAAAAACAGAAACTAAAAAAAGTGACCAAAACGGAGGCAGATGAGAAGGGTAACAGTTCGATGGTGAATTACTGACTAAGATAATCTTCTAGTTTCAAACTCTGCAGAAAAAAGTGGCTGTGAAACCATTCCTTGAAGAACACTGTCTTTGTTATGAAAGTGATTTATTTTTTTAAGGAACTTCATCCTATTCTTAAAAAAACCAAAATATATCAGGCAAACTAAAGCTATTATGTTCAAACTGCATAAAAAGTCTTAGTCAATATATAAAACATCAGGTACAGTTTTTTCCAAGAGAAACTTTGAGAAAACATTAATTTCCTCCCTAAACCAAATCTAAGACCTGGCCATTTCCTAAATTAATATATGTCACACAACATACAGAATTTACCAGGCAATACAGATGAGGTTTATAATTTCACAAATGGCATCCAGGGGCAAGAGCTGACAGAGGTTACCTTTCTTCAGAATTAACAATTTAACTAATCTATCATTAATCAAATCACCTTTTCAATATCTACTTTTAAAGCCATGAATATTTCATTTAAATTTGGCTTGGATTTATAGCTATTTTTTTGAAGTAAACAGAACATGACTCGATGCAGTTTGCTATTTCAAGCTGATTAGCTTGAAGAATACACAGCTTCTCAGTACACGGAAGTATTTACATAGTTGGCATATTTTTCCTGATCATAACATATTACTCTCAGCAATTATGAACTTCCTTGTTGCTTTATTTTTCGTGATCTATCTCATTTGATGCATTGGAATTAGAATATTTAATACAAAAAAAGGTCACATCAAAATGAAATAAAGTGTAATATAAATACATAGATGCATACCTAAAAAACTAAAAAGACATTCTACTTTTAAAGGTGACTTACTAGCAAAGCTTAAGTAAAGAGGTGTAAGCTGCTGTCATAACCAAGACTTACTAAGAGCCTGCTGCCACTGAAATACTTACCTTAACCTCCTCTTCATTTATATACCCTCACCCTCTACAGCTTTTCCACGCCTGACTGAGTCTAGCAACTGGGTAGTCTTGGGGAACTCACCCAGCCAGACAGCTCAGCAGAAAATGAAGCCTGCAAATAAACCAGCTTAGAGTAGTTTCCTGCTGGATCTCTCTGAAGATTTATTCTGACCTACTGACCACACAGGCAGGGACAGAGATGTGGAGATTCTGCTGACAGGTGGGAGAGGGGAGAAGCTGCCTGGAGGTGGGTGGGGAAGCCTCCTCATGCAGCTATAGATACTCAAGGAAGCCACACGTCAACCTGCTGCAACAAGTGGGAAGTCAAGCAACATTTCAGAAATAGGTCAACCCTTTTACATCTAGTTTTAGTCAGAGATTTAAAGATAGGATCCAGCTTTGCTACATTTTTTTTCCATTATAAAAATCACCTTTGACAAAATTTACTATTGAAAAGAACCCATTAAATAAACTGAAGACAAAAAAAATTCCTGGGTCCCTTTGAAGATGTCAACAGCTAAAAATCCAAATTCTGGCTGTAGATATTTAGTCAGGTTTAGTCATTAAGTTCCTTTAGAATCTCATCCATTAACATGAAACTCCTTTAACATAATTTCTATGAGGAATGTTAATAGGATACACTTTATAAAGAATTTTTAGGCTGTCAGTTTCTTTGATAAAGAATATTTAAAAGAGTCTAACTGTTCTAACAAAAAAAAAATTGCCGAACAGCCTGTTTCCAAACAAAGCAGAAAAAAACCAGACAATTTTTGAGCCCACTTTTTTTTTTTAAATACAAAACTTGGGAGGAAAAAAAATCCCATCAAAATATATTCTGTGGGGTAGGATTCCTGCATTCCATCCTTGCAGTTTCTTCAGAAGCCTCTCAGGACTGTGCATTTTCAAGAACTCTAATCTTCAATAGCAAAGCAAAACCACTTATTTTGAAGTGAGAACTCTGCAAATTTGACAGTGCTATCTTTCTCTTGAGAAAATGGAAGGGAAAACTGCTTGTTTGTCTCAATAATTAGTGTAACATTAAGCAATGAGTTAAAAAACACAATTTTTTTTCCTTTCTACATAATACAGGAGGAAATAAAAGCAATTAGTTTCAGGAATAACAGCAGCATCTAATCCTAATAGAAAAGAAAATCATGAAACTGCCTAAACATTTATAACTAAAATATAATCAGTTCCAAGGGTTAACTTGCCCTGTAATGAACCACAGCAATGAAGCATTTACTCCTACATTTTCGAGAGGGAGGGCCAACTTATCAGCTCTGAGTTAATAGCACACCTGCCAAAACACAGATTTTAGTCACTATGAAGAGAACAAAGCATGATTATGCAGCCAACACTGGCATGTCTAGGGCTGATTTAACTGGAGCTATGACCCCCCACACACACAAAAAAAGGTTAAAGCTGGCAGGAAGCTCCAAGAAGGAAGAATACTTCTGTGGTGACATTACACAAATATGTAATTTTTCCAATTTATCATATTTAATCCATGAATTTAATATGCAGTAAGTGGGTTAAAATTTAAACATCCACTTACTTTCAGTGACTGGATTGAGGTAGGCTCTTAGTAACATGGTCAAGCAAGGTAAAAATGATGAAATGTAGTTTTAAGATGTCAGTCCAGGAATGTACATTACACCAGTTGTTATTTTTGTACTGTAACTGTAGACAGCCAAGTAATTTGGTATTTATCTGTTTGTATCTCTATATAATCTGTATTTATGTTTACTTCAATAAGCCCCAATTTAGCTTCTAATAAACAAAACAATCCCAAAGCTGAAAAAAAAAAAAAAGGTCAGAAATTACCCTACCCTGTAAATGTTCATCGTACAAGGTCAGTCTGTTTCAGAACTTGAAACACTGAAGCAAGTTTAGAAGAAAGTTCATACTCAGTGGTAAGAAAACTTACAGATTGCAAACAAAAAGCCATTCTCTTCTAAGGTCAAAGAAACCACGAAACAGCATTCAACGTCCAAATACAGTTCAGTGATGTGTTACTTCTCTATTCTTTTGAGGTTGCAGAACATAACTTTTTCATGGAACTTTTCATACTTGCTAAGAGAGTCCAAAGACATGCCCTGTCCCTGCAGCTCCAATGGGGATGGGGGAATAATCTGTAACTGAAAACTCAGTTATATCTCAATTTTTTCTAATGGTTGGATAACACTACCAATGTCTAAATCCCAACCACACTTTGAAGTCTGTTTATTTAAGTACAATACCTCATTTAACAAGTGTTATGGTCAGCAGTTAAACTTATTTTTCCCTGTTTAGGGGAATGAACAAAATTGTAATAAAATGTATTTTAACAACTAATGGGAGGTGTTTAGCTGTCTGTTTTTCTATTGACCTTTATGGAAATGGGTTGCTTGCTCAGTGCAATTTTCAGAGACAAGAAGGTATGTGAACATATCCTTAGGGTACCAGCTTAAAAAAACAAACAAAAAACAAAAACCAAAAAAACCCTGAGCCAAGTAATGCTTGAAGTCTTCTTTAACATACAAATATTAAAAACACTCTTATCCAAAGTCCTACACTTGAATTTATAATGCTACCCCAAAGCAGAACTCCTTATCATCAAAAACAGTGAGACATACAGACTAGAATGTTACTCCCCACATTCTCCATGAAGAAATCACCAGAAACCTTGGTGCAAATGAACCTCCTGCAGAAACCTGTTATAAATGACTATAACACAAAGCAACAACAGAAAAAAAAAAACCAAACCAAACCAAAACAAAAAAACAACCAATCTTCCAACTGTTGTAAACCAGATCACTTGGTGTTTTACAATGACAGAACAAAGACAGAGAGAAGAAAGACATGAAAAACCAAGTTAGATCCAGAGAAAGATCAAAGTAATATTATTCTTGACTTAATAATCCTGCCTGTTAGAGATGTAGTCTCAACACTAAATAAAAAAAAAACTTTCTACAGTTGTCAGATGGACATAGTTGGGGAAACATTAAAATGAAAGCCTGTATTAAAAATGAGTAATAAATAGGGGTAACTAAAAGTTCATGGGATTTTAATTAATCAAATTACATATAGCTAGTGTTTCAGCCTAGAGTCTTGTTTTCAGCATTAAGCACTACATGTAAATATACTTCAGCCTTGTTACGTTTGAGGGACTTTGTTCTAAATTAATGAGCAATTTTTTCCACCTGTTAATGTCCAGACTTGAGACACAGAAAAACATCAAACAGAAGTAAATTCAGAAGACAGTAATTGAGGTGAAATAAATGGCTACTGCAGTTAAGTCTTCATCTACAAATACAATAACTGCTGGATGTTATTCCTCCTCTGAAAGCTTAGACTGTACAAATACTGTGTTACAGAGCAGTTCACAAAATTTCATTTGATGGATAGTGTACTAAAATCATAAGGTTCCTGAATATTATGTTAAAATGCTGAAACACATTCTTCAACTGGAAATTAGGCCTCTACAACATTTTAACACTATAGTTATTAATACTTTGGTAATTTCTATGGTAGATTGAGACAACTGCAGCAATCAGTTACTCAAAATTGTTCTCTCCTGAATTCTAGCATCTTTCTGAACACGAAATACACAACACATTTATATGCAGCAAATAAATATATCAAGTGAATATTAAAATAGGTGTAACACATAGCATTGCCTTTGATGAACTGGAAGAAGATAATACTCTAGCTCAAGGCTGCTAAGCATTTCATGCTCCCACAGAATCCAGCTAATCTTCAGGGCCTCTCAAAAAACAGAATCCCTATCTGCATAGTCTGAGCACACATCAAATAACAAAAAAAATTACTGGGAGCAACATTTTATGAAACACAGAACTCTTTCATGTGACATAAGGACATTCAAAAGAAAAACTTACTGGAATTCAATGGCACTTTAAGTAGATCATAACCTTCAAAACAGGTGTTGTTTCCCAAACTAATGAAATTTTGCAATCCTACTGATATTTGCATGAAGGTGGTTTGATTTTGGTTTTCTGTGTTTTTTTAAAGAATACTTAGCCAACAAGGTTAAAAAAACCAGAGCTCCTTTCTGCTTATACACTTCCGGATGCTTCAGGATGTATGACTGGTTCTTAACGTTGTAATGGAGCAGCATTATCTTTAGAGCAAAGCACAAGGCAGGGCCACTGCCTCTCAGAGATGGGACAGGAACCTGTATACCTGGCACAATTTGTAGCTTTATGCAATTTTAAGTAATTAAGAACAGTGTAAAGCATTTAAGTTCCGTGACTTCCTATATGAAGACAGCATGGAAAACTACAGCATACAGATTTTAAACTGCTAAATAACTTCTGGCCCACTATTTTACCTGACTGACAGTTATCAAAGTGATACCACATTCTCAAAGACATGGCTCCTATGGGTTTTGTGAAAGCCAGTTGCCTTATGGCAGAGGAACTTCAGTTAGTTCTGCCAGAAAAAAACATCCACTCCCCTCCAGACCTCAGAGACACCAGCCACCAGGAGCTTAGCAGCTAGCCAGGCAACACAAGCAGTGTCAAACCAATTACAGCATATGGAGACTGCTATAGGAGGTGCAGGAGTCACCCAGCACTGCAGATGGGCATCTTGGGACAGCCAGCCTTAGCCCAGCACGGACGCTGGAGACGTGGAAGCCTACATGAGAGTGTAAGTTCCACAAATGGGAGAGTCAAGAGGAGGAGACTGAGATGCAGAATACACACCCACAGAACATCAGGTATTTTAGTTTTGTTACACCACAATAGGTGAGCAGTAGTAATTGGCACAGTGCTACTGACAGATAAAACTCCAAGTTTCACTGCCATTAGTGGGCATCTTGGAACTTCATTTTCAAAGGAAGTTACACTGAAGCTCAAATCTACTGAAAAGCCATTTCTCTCCTCTCTCAAAACTACCAAAGACAATTGTAATATAATTTTATTTTGAATTCTCTTGGTAGCTGTATAAGATTCTGAATTTCAAACATCTAGTAACACACAAGTAATTCTTACAGCTCTACTTGTGATGTGAACCTCTTCGAAACAGTTAAGAGACAAATTATGCACCCTAGTGATTTCAGAATACGTAAAATCAGTTCAGAAGATGGCTTAACTCTGGTTTCTTACTCTTCCTCTTCCTGAACAGCTAGCCTAAAGTTGCTAGGTAGAGAAGTTAGAGAGAAAGCAGGTTTTATGAATTCTGGAAAACATCTCTATTTTATTTTAAAGGTGTTTAATAGCATAACTTGAGCAATTCTGCTGCAAATAACCTGTAAAAGCAAAGAACCAGAGATAATTTGTTCTTGTTTTTTTTCAAACTCCAGGATGCCTTGGCTCATCAAAAGCAATGGATTCAACAGTTCTGTCAGAACACATCACACTTCCTTTTAAGGTTTTAAAGTCAAATGACTTCTATTCCCTGACTGCTTCTCATTATACTAGTTTAAAGAACAGCACATTACAGTGAATTGTCCAATGGCAGTTTTACTGCCCTCTTGTATGTCTGATTCCTTTAGATTCCAAGTACTGTTTCCACCAGCACTGTCACTTCCATGGTCTTATTCAACAATCCTTGAAACTCAAGCTGACCTTGACAATTTCAAAAAGCAATATAAACTCAATGCCCTTCACAGAGCTGAGGGCTGCAAAGGACTCTGGGATGTTGCAGGAACTGGTGAAAGCCATATCAAACCGAACCCTACTTGCATATCCATCTGTGACAAGTGAGCACAGAGCACTTTATCAGTACTTTGTTAGTACACTTAATCTACACATAATCAACTTTGTAATCATAGATAGGTCTATGCCATAAGCAAGATATTCTGAACTTATTGCAATGCTTCCTAGGAGTACACAAGGTTGCTGCACTAGAGATAAAGTGCATTTTTTCAAAGGCAGACGTAGTGCACAGTCTGAAACCAACCCCAGAATCACAAACCTCTTTTTTCTCTACACTCGACTTCAGGAAGTGAAAATGTGGCATACTCTAGCTGGACATATTACTAGCTTTCTTCAGGATAGAATAATAAGGGGAGGCTGTGCTGAGCCCTTACACAACCACAGATTTTGTAACTAATGGGGTGTCCTTGCTCAGAAGCAAGAAATTTGATTCCCTCAGAGCAAAAAAGTTGCCCTTCCAAAGAGTCAGAAAAACAGCTGAGATGTGGTAAAAAGACACACGTAACTATTAGTGTCTAGTCTTGTAGATAACTTCCTGTATTTTATTTCCAGTAAAACTTAAATTTTTTTAATAGTTGGCTGGCACGCTTAATCAAGACTAAGTTCCTACCCAGAAGCCCCAGGAATATTCAAGTATTTTCAAAATTTTTAAGACATCTCCTTTTCAGTTAAAGCATCAATTAATTCAGAATTCCTTGACTAACAACGACGGTTTGAAAAAAATAAAATTTTCTTCTGAAATTTTTATTCAGGGTAAAGTTCACCTCTTCATCTTTAATTTTAGATTATGTCCTTAATTTATAAAGTACATCGAAGAACGTAAGAACTGCTTATGAGACGTTATCCTCAAAACAGGTCATGATCTTTGTCAGCAAAACTTCTCACCACGTCAGCCACACAAAGTTTTACAAAGCATCCACAATTTGTACATCAACATTAGAGACCATGGTTACTATGTTTCATTTTATCACACATATCTAAAGCTAAACCCTGTTCTTTACACCTTTGTTTTGTCTGCTTCTGAAAAACCTGTAAATACTAAGTTTATTTTACATGGACTCCAGAACTGAAGAAACACTCACTGCTGTTAACAAAACTCATGAGGAGTTACATTTTACTTCCTTGTTCAGCCCTCACAACCAAGTTTGTTACATTTTTCTTTCCAATATGGAAAACATTTGTACACCTATTTATTTCCCTGATTCTGGCAGAAACACAAACCTTTTCCCACCTCCCAAAAGGAGCCCAATGAAACAAGAGTATTCAAACCTAGATAGTCCCTGCTGTTAATAAAAGCCAGTTGCTCTCATAACTCTTGTTTGTGGCACTTTCTCTCCAGTCCTGTCAATTTGGCATCAGCAAAACCACACTAGATATGCTATAGAGATCCCAACTCAATAAAATTGCATGGAGAGAAGTAACACGCTTTGAGATGCTTGCTATTGCCTGCCAACCACAAGCCCAGACACATACCCTTTCTGCATCAAATACACTGGTAGAAGGGGCTCCCTTCCCCTGGCTGGAAAAATTAGTTCCTGCCTGCTTGCTAGGGAAGTAGTTTGAGAAGCATTCCTTACCACACAGTGTTAAGGGCAATCATTTCTCTAATTTTTTGTCTGAGGAAGAAAAAACATCCTTCTTAACAAAAATTACTAAGCTAGCACAAAACCGGTACATTCATATATTACCTAGAGCTGCTTAAGGGAGAGCACTGAACCAGCACCACTAGCAGTGCCTGGAGAGCAGCGACGAGCAGGTGAGGAATGGGTGCTGCCAGACCCGTCTGGAGCCACAGCCACTGCGGAACTGTTACTATCCACGCCAGGCAAGTCGCTCAGTCAACCCTGGCAGCATTCCACTCCCACTGTGCAAGACTGCAAAAGACTACAGAAAAAGAATGAAGCGAAATCTTCGATGAATGGATGAGTTGCCAGAACAGGGGATACTGCCATGACTTGCAGTCATTCTAAATTCATGTTGTTGAACAACATGAACGGTACCACCACTGCACCAGTGTCTTCTAACATTATCATTTAGCCAGATGATCAAGAGACGTAATTCTATTTAGAATATTCAATACCGTCTTCAAACTTTGCTAAGATTAAGAAATACAGGTGAGAGACCAACCTAACTAGCTCCAGTTAAATGCATCTGCAACAGGAGTTAGGAATGAAAGCAGTGAACAGGCACGTATGCTGAGGTTATAATCAGAAGTATACTTTTGAAATGCTCTGCCATTACCCATATACAAAAAGATGATAATGGTAATCAGTTCTCAGTAGTACCCAACTCAGCTCCCAGTGTTATGCTAAACCACAGGGTTACGAATTTATTTCAGACACAAACTTTGCCACTGCCACTCAACATGCTGCTAGCATGCAGCAGCCCACTCTGTCTGAGGAGAGCCACCAAACACTCAAGGTGCAGCAGCTCACTCCGAACACAGCAGCAAACTAAGCGAACACAAGCTGCCTACAGACCACTTGCTAGAAATTAAGGTGTTGGCCATGACGCTAAAGGTCCAAGAGTTCATCGTCTGTGCTACAAACAGAACCACAAACACAGCTGAGCTAGGTCCTTTCTTTATCAAATAGTGAAAGTATTCTCAGAACAGTCAGTCCCATGACTGAGCCTTGTCTTAACAGCCCATGCATGGTGACCTTCAAGACACACAGCCTCTTAAACAAAGTGCTTCAAACTTGAATTAAGCTTTTTTATTTCTACTGGACTATTTAAGGACTCCTAACTGGAAAAAAAAATAGACTAACATATTGCTGCACTTTTGGCACATTCAGAACAAAAAGGAAAGAGTTGAGAGGGCTTTGGATATTTATGGAAACACACAGATTTCCACTTTCAGGTCACCAGTCCAAAACACAACTATAACGGCAAGTCAGAAACACTCTATTCTAGTAAGCCAGCCTTCCAAATGCACAGTGGCCAAAATTTTAGATGCTTCTGTATTTCAGATGGACCAAGGAGCCATTAAGCATGAATTGAGCAACTCCCTCATTCTTGCAGGTGCATTTGTCTATGCCAAGGGATGAAAGTAAATCGGGCGTCTGAACAACAGTTTTACTGGTTTTAAGGTACTTGTCTTTTCCACCTCAATGTTCGCTAAGTGGGTAAATTTTAGCAATGTTAAATGCATGCGTTGAAAACCAGAAACACATATGATTGTTCGGCAGTGAAACAGAAGTGATACCCTTATTAAATCTTTTCTTTACCAGGCGCTTGGTTCCTTAGGTAAGTTTTAAAAGCCAGGACAACACAACGCATCAGAGTAAAAATAGCCTTGTGGATTTGCAATTATGGTTGCGCGCAGGATTTTACCCCACTTTAAGCGAGCTCCCTTCCGAGAGGGCAGGACTTTGCGTGTGCTGGAGGTACCCCCGGCTCCTCCCGACCTTTCCAGGAGTCCGTACCCAGCTCACAGCCCGGCAAGCTAACCTGCCGCTGGCCCAAGCCTCTGGCACTGGGTGCCCGAGTTGCGACACCCATCCCCC
>VZRS01010444.1:796579-838150 GCA_013398055.1 Ifrita kowaldi | reverse complement strand
TCGGGGGCTGCGGACCGGGCTGAGGGCTTGTGCCTCCGCCGCAGCTTCCCCTCTCCTTCCTTGTGCGGTTTTGGGGCTTCTTTGGAACAAGCCCTAAGGGGTTTCTGAAGAAACTGAGCTTCCTCGGTTCCTGTTTGCTCTGCCACGCGCGGACTCTCACTGAGTGGGTCAGGTTGGAAGGGGCCATAGGGGGTCATCTGGTCCAACCTCCCTGCTCAAGCAGGGTCATCCTAGAGCACATGGCACAGGATCGAGGCCAGATGGTTTTTGAATATCTCCAGTGAGGGAGATTCCACGACCTCTCTGGGCAATCTGTTCCAATGCTCGGTCACCTGCACAGTGAAGCAGTTCTTCCTCATATCCATATGGAGTTTCCTGTGCATCAGTTTCTGCCTGTTACGTCTTGTCCCGTTGCTTGGCACCACCGAGAAGAGCCTGGCTCCATCCTCTTGGCACCCTCCCTTCAGATACTGACAGATATCGATGAGGTCCCCTCTCAGTCATCTCTTCTCGAGGCTGCATAGGCCCAGCTCCCTCAGTGTTTCCTCGTAAGAGAGATGCTGCAGGCCCTTAATCATTTTCGTTGCTCTCTGCTGGACCCGCTCCAACTCTTCTCTGCTCAGCACCCTGTCCATGCACAAGCTGAGAGAGTCCCAGCCCTGTGTGGTGCGATCACACAATCCTTTCAATTAAGAGGTTGCCTGAAAATAGCAAATGCTGTGTACATGCTATTTCTGGGTAAAGATTCTCCTGGTTTTAAGTGGAAAAATCGTATCACTTTCTAAAGTACAGTTGTCGTTTCCTTCGAAGTTGGAGGGAAGTGTGTGGGCTGGGGACGCCCTCCCGTCTCGCCGGCGTGGTGGGAAACAGTGGTTCAAAGTGGAAGGAAATGAGTTTTCATGCCAGGAGCCAACCACTGTGCTGTGGGACCTGCGGTTATGGATGTGGCTGCTGCCAGCAGAGGCCCTGAGAAGGATAGTAAAGGCTAGGGAAAGGTGTAAAACTGCACTGCTGGGTTGAATAACTTCGTGTGATGAACACGCAATGTTTTGCACAAAAACCTACATCCAGAGCACTGTACATCTCTACATAAACACAAAATTTGCAGATGGATACCACAGAACTAAGGTTTGAACATAAAGACAGTAATTAAAAAAAATTAAAATTACAGTATTCAAAAATCACAAATTCTTGCTTATTCTACTGTATTTATAGTTATACACAACACAAAAATACAATTATGCTAAAGGGACTTACTGAACCACATTAACCAAAAAGAAAGAATGCAGAACCAGCATGTCTATCAAGTCTTCTCCCATTTCCTTTAATGTAACATTGCCTTGCAGCTATTCAGAGAGGTAATTACAAGCCTTTCCCTTATCTGCATATTTGCCTTATTATAAAAGCCATAAAGTATGTTGTAATACAAGCATTCTGCCACACAAATTCCGCCTTGTACTTTGTTATCTAAAAGAATCTGCAGGAACTAATTAAGTGTGGAATGTTTTGGGTCAGACAAGGTATTGGTTGCAGTACAGTGAAATGTTTAAATATTTATCTAGAGCTATTATTCCAAAATTTGCTTTCTGAAAGCAAATTTTTTTCTTTTTTTTGCCACTATCCACTAGCAATCACTGCACTCGGGTCAGTCTTTGTTCAATGTTTCTTCAGCACCCAGCGCTCCAGGATCTTGGTGTATAGTTGCTATTCCTAGGAGTTCCAATAATGGAAATATGACCCAGAACAGCGTGGAGTGCCCTTAAACTTTCCTGACGGCACCACCTAGTGGAGTGCACCGGTTAGAAGAGCGGCATACGGACGGCAAAGCTTTCGGCTCAGACCCTCACCGGCATCTCTCGAGAGGAAAGAAGTCCCTTTTTTACCATCTGTGGCACTCCTGCAACTGTGTAGCTACAATACGTTGTGTCCAGAACATATATCCTGACCTGGAAATGACAGGAACCCTTCATAACTGCAAGTATCATTATACCACAAAATATTTGGTGTCTGCATCATCCAAAGATGAGGAAGAGTTGAAAGATTTGAGTGATGTGTGGACAAGTGTCATAGTTTAACCCCAGTCAGCAGCCAAACCCCATGCAAGCACTTGCTCACTCCCTCATCAGCAGGATCAAGGAGAGAATCCGAAGGGTAAAAGTTAGAAAACTTGTGGGTTGAGATAAGACAGTTTAATAGGGAAAGGAAAGCCAGGCACACAACCAAAGCAAAACAATGAATTAATTCACCACTTTCCATGGGCAGGCAGGTGTTCAGCCATCTCCAGGAGAGCAGGGCCCCATCACACGTAATGGTTACTTGGGAAGACAAACACCATCACTCCAAATGTCCCCCTCTTCCTCCTTCTTCTCCCCACTTTATATAGTGAGCACAATGTCATACGGTCTGGAATATCCCTTTGGGCAGTTTCAGTCACCTGTCCTGGCTAGGAGCCCTCCCAGTTTTTCTCTTTTGTACCACCTCACTAGCAGGACACGAGACACAAAATGTTCCTCGATTTAAGACAAGCATGACATAGCAACAACCAAGATATCAGTGTGTTATCAGCAGTATTCTCACATGGAATCCAAAACACAGCACCATACCAGCTACTGAGAAGAAGATTAACTCTATCCCAGCCAAAACCAGGACAACAAGTCAACCTAATATCAGTTGCAGTCTGCATTATCTGGGCATTCCACATTATAACCTACCTGAGTTAGAGGACTCAAAAAACAGAAGAGAGGAGGTTTTGAAGAAGCTTTCTATTTACACCCCTGTTTAGCCATCTTTCTGTTTTGGAGCTGTGCATGTAAAGGAAATTATTTGCTACTCTGCCTGTGGAAAATGACTTCATTAGTTTCTGAACCTTAACATTTTTAATTATCATACATCAAAAACATTATTCATAGCTGCATACTGCACTTGATTCTATCATTACAATTGCTTTAACAAACTTTGTCACGTTTGAAAAGAACCTGCAAAGGATTAAAAAAACTTCACTCAGTGAGGCAGAAGTTTGATGCAGGATGTGTTTACAGGAGTAGCACATGAGGCACGGCCAAGACTGTGCCTCCTTCATACAGCTCAAGAACAGCACTCGAAATTTTGCTGCTCACCGAGGTCACGCTGAGGAAGTACTCAAGCCCCAAGGTTGTAGATCCTCAGGCATCTAAGGGTGGCAGTGCTGCTGAAGAAGACGACACCATTCCTCCCCTGCTCCCAACTGCTTGTTCATAGTGCTGTATCGTCCCTCCCATCAAGCCAACACAAGCATCCCACTCGGCCACATCACCTGCGACATCAGGAAGAAAGCTGAGGCATGTGGTTCATTAGCTCACAAATACTATAATAGCATCTTTGGGTCTCTTAACTATGTCAAAAAAATCCACACAAAGCACAGCAGAATGGCATGTTTGGTCTGTGAAACTGTAGCCACGGTCAGGAACAATTGAAGTAGGGTAAATTTGGTGATGTGCAAGCTGTGTGGCTACCTCCATTACGTACATGCATCCTTCACAAAATTGACTGCAATAAAGGTCTATACATGTAGAACAGTCCCTAGAAGGGGCTTGTGAGAGATTTACAATTGAATTTCACTGCTATTTTCTGATGGTTGGGGATGGGAGGTGGGGAGCACTGTGCGTGGTCAGCCCTGGTGTTCACAACCCACCCTTACACCCCTTCCTTCAGGGGTGTCCCATAAGAATATAGCTGGTATCCTTATGTCTCATTCTTCACTGACTTTAGTCTCCCCTGCTCAAGGCTTCCACTCAGCTCCATCACCTTTTCAGCCCCACTTCGCACGCCTATGCTTCCTCCAGCCTGCCCCTAACTCCTCACTCCGCTAGTTTGAGGTCAGCTGCGTGAAACCCTTCAACGAAGGCAGACTGGGTTTTACCCTAAACTCATTCTTGAAGGAAATCGAATGGTTTTTCTGAGGAATTTCCCCACAACCCGCCCAAAACACAGCTCAGTTCAACACAAAACGGGTGGCACTAAAGTTGGGCAGAGCTCACAGATCGGAAACTCGTGATGTATCGGGCAGGATCAGTGAGAACCCGGCGGTGGGGGAGTGGCCGGCGAGGCGCGCAGCCCAGCTGGCGGCCGCCGGGGCTGCCCCTGTGCCGCGCTTATTTTGCACCTGTGAACGCACCTCGCGGTGCCCGGGGCGGGACGCGGCCGTGACGGACGCCCCCGCGCCAGAACTAACCCCCCCCTCCGCCGCGGCTCGGCCCGGCCCAGCTCCGCCCCGCGGCCTCCGTGCGCTGNGGTGAGAGGGGCTGGGGGGGCGGGCGGGAGCCGGCGGCGGGGTGGGAGCCGCGGGCCCCGGCGCGCAGGCGGCAGCGGCGAGGGCCTGTGCGCTCAGCGGGCTGTAAACTGCCCTCAGGGGGGCTTAAATATTGGGCATTGTGGGCTTTACCTGAGGATTTTGTGTCTAAAGGTTAACGGGGTGAGTCCGCCGGCTGCGCTGGGTAGGGGCCGGACTCTTAGCGCTGCCGAAGGAGTTGGGTAGGGGTGCAGCGCTGGCCTCGGTAAGTGCTGAATGACCGTGGGAACGTTTGTTCAAAAATCTGTTTTGGAGACAGGTGTTTTGGATTTTTTTGAAGTTTGATCCAGCCTTACCTGCTGAGAAGAGTAAATAAATGGAAAAATCCAGATACCGTGTAATTAATACGCCTTGCTGAATGTCACTGGTGAATCACATGGCTTTTTGTGACATGGAGCTCCCTTTGTGCTGAAATCTAAACTTTGCAAGTGAATAATAACTAGAGTTTGTTTGCTGGACCTTAAAATTTATTTTCCTGAAAAGCTTGAAACTTTTGCTCTGTTTTTGTGTGTTTTCCTGCTGTGTGAGAAAAGCTTTAAGTATGCTGGATCATTGAATCTATTTTGGTGTGTCCTTCAGCGATTATAGGGCAATATTGCTTCCGTTAGAAACAGTTTCCATCCATTTGGTTCCTGGAGTGACTCAACTAAATTCTCAACTAAGTTCTGTAGAAATTTTCTTTGATTGGATAAAATTTCTAAATAGGTTTTTTCACCCTACATGGTCAGATATGAGCCTGGTTATCAAAAGCAAAGAGCATTTATGAATCCCCCTGCAATCCCAGTGGAAAGCAAATCTTTTATTTTTAAGCATGAGTTGGTGCTGGATTTTGTGGCATGGATTGCAGTGAATTCCTGTAAGCATGGCTCATGGAGTTAATGAACCAAGACAACAATACGCTTTCTTCTGATTGATAGGGTCTATTTCCTTTGCAAACCAGTAAGAGTCTTGCATTGTAGGGTTTGCTGTCCAAGTCATATGTGTGATTAAAAAGGAGAAAAAATTGAAGGCTAACTTTTTTTTCCCGGTTGATATAAGTATATCAACTTATGGAAGGATATGTGTTTCCTTGTGGGAATCTTCTGAACTGAATAAAGTATGAGGGTTGCACAAAAGAACACTGGACTGTAGGTCAGAGCTAAGGTTAAAAAAGGCATTTTTTAAAGGGAAGGGGATAACTTATCTACTGAACTCTCTTGGGCATCATCTTTGCCTATCTGGATGGACTTGCTTTTTCTGCAGACTGACTGACTTTCTGATGAATCATCTGGTTAAATGCAGGACTTGTGTTCTTGAGCTAAGATATTGCTATGGGAATTCTTTGTCCTTGATAAGAATAATGCATTTATTATGATGGCTGCCTGAGAGTAATTATGTCCTTACAGGTTTTCTTGGTTTTAAGTAGCTTGTTTCTAAGGCTTTGTAAACTTTATGCAAGACATCTATTCTTGCCACTTAGAAACTTGAACCTGCTTTTTAACTAAAGGTTTTCTCTGGTTTATAATAAATTTTGTTTATAGTGTTCAGTAATGCTTGGGGTGATATTTATGTTACATTCTTGACACCAATAGTTTTGGATTCAGCTAAAGCAGTTGATATTTCTTGAAATGGCAAAATCAAAACAGATCAGAGTACCACTTTTTAAATTTTTCATTTGCTTGGGATAATCTTTTGTTGAAGTCGGGAAGTCTCTCTGAAACAGTCTGATTTGAATCAAATGGCGAAACTCATCCATCTGTTTTTAGTTTTTTCACAGTGGCTCAGCAGAGGCGTGCTGACGGTAGCATTGAGAAGCTTAAAGTATCAAGTTGTTTCTGTTGTGTGGATCGAGAATGTCTTTCTCTAGCTTATTCAGCATAGCTTACTTTGGTACTAAGGATTCCTTTATTAGCTTCCACGCCTTTGAAAATGCAGATCTGTATTTCCATGGCTTTCTTTTCTTTCTTGTTTATCATTTAAGCATTAAAAATGTACATTGGATATTTGGAGCATCGTTGCTGTTAAAATCAACTTTAAAAATTATAATGAGATCTCTTCTAACTGTGTAACTAACTATCAACTTTCATAATATATTAACAATTAAAGTTATCTTATTCCACCAAATAGTCCAGGATCCCTACGTGTTTTGCACATGAAAATGGTGGTAACTTTTTAGCATTCAGCCTCTGGGCTGAATTCAGACCTAGTAAAACACCAGTTACCCAGAGATGCAGCTTTGGGAACTACTTGTACATAGCTTATTTTACAAGCTACAAGAGAATGTGCATCATGTTTGGGCGAGTCCCCAAAACAACATACTGAATGTTTCTCCTGCCTCTTGTTGGACAGGGAACCCTTGAACTCACAGGGTTGTTACTTCTTAACACACTAGATCTTTAAATCACGCTGTGATAGGAGAAGTACAACGTGGCAGTATAACGGTGTGGTCACATAAATTACTCAGAGGTAAACTGTGATAAAACTAGCTGTGTGTCAGCTGCTTCCAGTGCCACTTGGCCAGGTTTTACCCCACTCTATCGATCGCTCTGTAAAAGTTCAGGATAGCGCAGCAGAGAGATAGGCTACCCTGTTACGTACTATGTTTATTGTGTCACAGGACACACAATTAGAACTCAATGTACGTCCCTGGAATTTTATTTGCTACCTGCTTTCCCATGTTTTATACATGGGATGCACATGGGATGGATGTTTTATCCATGCGTGATGGGCATCTCTCAGTACTGATTCACCTTAATTAACATATAAATATGGGTCTTTGGCCCCACTGTTATATCTCCCATTCATATCTCTGATGGTAGCGGCTGACTGCGAATTTGTTTGGTAGTTCCCTCATTTGTGTTGTGTAGCACACGGAGGCAGTGAGGCCCAGGTGCAGCACTGCCTTGCTTTAGGTGCCTCGGGCTCAAGCAAGGGGATACATCTGGGTCTAAGCACCCTTTATCGTTCAGCCCGATTTACAAGGTGTGGTACTTTGTTCAAAGGTTATATACCTTTATGTATGTCTCTCAGTCACCTCTACCTTTGTGCTACTCAAATAAAGTCAGTAGACACGTGAAGGAGAATGTGGCTGTTCTTCTGGGGGCAATCTCTGGGCAGGCAGAAGCCCCAAGCAAAGGTGCTCCATACATGGTGATGTAAACTCTGTTGCATTTGCAGTAGTAAGTTGGGCCACATTTGGAACACACCAGCCTGCACTTCTGGCTGTGACCCCACGCTATTCTGGTGCAGGGTACAACAAGAGAAGCTACTGAGAACAAAAAGTACATTATGGTAGAGTTTTTAATGGGGCAAGAATGAAGAAAACTAGGGCTACAGCTTCCATAGAAACCTGTGGGAAGTCATGAAGCCCGCTTTCTAATGAATTTGTATTTGTGGATGGTTTTTTTTTCTAGCTTCTAATAAGATGTCAGCTCAATTGAAGCTTTTCCTGTCACTGGGGTGGCATCAAAAGGTCGGGGAGCTGTGTGGATTCCTCTCATTAATGGAGGAGGTGTGCTGCTGTGACCTTGCCCAGTGGGGTGTATTCTCTTAAAGTTTGCTGAATAACTTTTTAATTCTTTGGCTACCTTTCAACTGAGGGGATGGAGGGAGATGATGAATGCACAGGCACATGGTGTGATTATAAAACCTCATTTTCATAGAAAACCAGGCTAGTTATAATTATAGTGCATCAAAAGTGACTCTATCATCTAATTCCTCAGTGGTCTATAACTTAATTCCTCCTTAGTGTGGATTTGATATCTTTCACCTGTCTGTACCTGGAAACACCAACTGCAGTCATATGACGCTTGTACCTTATGCAAGAGGCCTGATTCAGAGAATGGAGGGCTTTCCATTATTGGCTTCATCTTTCTCCTAATTCCTCATGTGGGCAGGTAGCTAGCTGCTGGCTTGTAGTACTCAGCCTGCCCCAGGATTCAGAATATTAAAGATGCGCTGGCCATGTTATGCATTGGCAGTCCTGCTGTGGTGGGCACACTAAAACATCATCCATCTTGGACAGATGGGCAGGGAGACCACGGGCTGGCTCAGGGCACAGCTCCGGGAGGTCTGGTCACAAGGCGGGGATGAGGACATGCAGCACTCAGCATTTGCTAAAACTGGCCCTGTTTTCCACTCAGAAATCTAGGAGCTTCCTTTGAGTCTCTCTTGTAGCATGCTCTCTGCACGCATAGGCTGCGCTACTGGAAATCTATTTTTGTTGTGTCCTCTTGACATTATTCATATAATATTTATTAAGCCTTATGAATGTCACCTGTAAAGCACTTATTTTTTAGTGGGTCATTCTGAGTTGTTATTTAATGAGTGGTTGATCTGTACCTTTTAGTGTGTAGTTGAAGAGATTCCTTGGAAGGTGAACAAATCTCTCTTAAACAAGTCATTACAGATAACTGGCTGTCACTCTTTGTGAAACCAAGCAATTTCTAACTCGTTTTGTAAAAACATTAGTCATAAACCACAAATTCTTCAACCTCAAGCTCTTCAACCTCATCTACCAAGCCTTATACCCTGAGAACATGACCTTGCAAATGGATCCTCTCTCTGGCCTGAGCTGACTAAATAACTGAAGGGTATGCTGAGAGTTGGTATTTACACAGTACCATGAAGTACTCTTAACAGACTTAAGCCTCAACTTGTAGAAAGTCATGTCCGTCTTATTAGGGGTCATTGGTAGTACGTACATCCTAAATAGCTCCGCCACTATTGTGCAATAGATTCTTTGTATCTGAATCAGAGTAGTCATAAAAAAGGATTTGCCTGAAAATTTTCACGTGTACATTTTGATGGTATGAAGTCCCAGTGAGCCAAAAGCAGCACCAGAATTGCAACCCACTTGCTTGTCACAATGCAGAAATGATTCAACATATTAATTTCAACATCAAGATAAATGTGGTGACTTGTTCTAAGGATGAAATAAGCATGCCTTGTTCTTCCCTTCCCTTCACCTGTGTGGTCGATGTGATTTATTTACTAATTTGGGAAAGTGATTGATTTAGTCCCAAAGTAAAGACCGTTCTTAAAAAATAACTTCAGTAGGCTTTTAGCAAATCCTGAGTATTGAAAACCTTTTTTGTTTTTGTTTGTTGCTTGGGGTTTGTTGTTGTTGTTGTGCAGGAATATAGTAAAGCTCTGTTTAAAAAATAACCCTAAAACTTGAAAAGAGATTAAACTCACTGTGAGACTGCAGCTGTGTAACGACAATACATAAGCGTGTTCTGTGACTATAATGGTAAAGACTTTGGTACTACAATTATAACTGCAAGTGTCCATTGCTATGATTTGCCCTTTGCAGCAAGGAAGTATTTGTATATAAGAAAGTTGTTAGTATGTCATGTCTGTGAAAGAACTTTACAGACTATAGTTGAACTGTAATTAATTTTAATGACTAAGAACTGTGGTGCTCATCACAGATCAGCAAACAGATCGCAGACAGCTGCAAATTAACAATTATGCACTTTAGAAAAAGAATTCAAAGAGGTTGTGTCATGGTTTAACCCCAGCTGGCAACTAAGCACCACACAGCCAATCTCTCACTCCTCCAGCCTGAGCCAGGACAGGATGCTTCTCCAACTGCGTTTTTATTCATTTGTTTTGACTAGTCCTGACTAATTATTTAAAATTCCTCAGTGGTTAAGGTATTTGGGAACATGTTGTGAGGCATTAGAAAACGGACATCAAACTACAGCGTTTTACTATCGAGTCATAACTGACATACAGGGTAAGATGACAGAAGTTTTCTAAAGGTTTCCTGTTTTGTAGATAACTAATGTTTCGTTTTGTGTCCGTATTTTTATGAATTCATAGTTTAGGAAAGGCTGCAGCTGCATTAACGTGGGAACGCAGTATTTTAAAAAGCTTTATAGTGTTCGTCTGTGGTGAGTTTTTGCTGATTTTGATAATAAATAATATCGACAGTTAATTGAAAGAAGAATAGGACTTGTGAAACGGTTTGAAACTTGAAGAAACCCTTAAACCTTTTCTGTGAGCAGAACTCAATATATATATTGTATTTAAAAATTTTAGCAGCATCTTCTCTAAACAAACTGTTATCATTGTGTCTTCATTATTTCTTCCTGTAGGCTTTTCCAGCAAATGCAGTGACAGTTTTTGTGTACTGCAGCTCGGTGACAGTGTTCTTCACAGTAATAAAGGTGATCAGCTACCGTTTGCACCTTATGTTTGATAAAGGCGAAGTAATTCAACAAAAGCTCTCAAGAGAAAATGGAAGGCAATGTAAAGATACAGAGGTTCAAAAAGGAGAAGCGGTTCAGTCCTCAAATTGTAGGTAAGGTTTTCATTGCCTTGCTGGCACATTATGCAAAATGGGTGAGTTTGCACCAGGGTCCTGCACGGCAGAAATGTCTGTTGAGTGCAAGAAAACTCCTTACAGTTGTATGAAGAATGACACTTTTAAAAACCTGCTTAATGCTTTTATACTGGGTAGCTGAAACATTCTTGTGGTGGAGCAGGCTGAGCTGCACCTGATTCAGAGGTCAGGCAGCAGCTGGGCACCATGAAGGTGGTAGGGGAGGATATGTACTGGAGGTGCTCACAGATCCTGAAGAAAACCTGGAAGAAGTTTTTTGGGGAAGCCTTAAAAGCTTGGTCTTTCCTCTTCCTACTGTGCTCACTTGTTGGGAAGAGGCAAGGAAGTGACATGCACCTGTTGGCAAAGAAAATGCTTTAATATCATGGCTTTGGAAGCCTGACCTCATGTTGCCTTCGTGTGCTTGTAGCAACTTCCCTCTCAGATCACACCTAGATGTGTAAGTTGCTTTTCTCCCTTATGTTTTGTTGTGACTGCTTATGATGCTTCCGTGGTCCTGTTCGTGAGGAAAGGTAGTACTGCTGTTGTTTCTCTGGGACATTTGGGAGGTAGTTGTAGCTTCTCTACCGAGGAGCCAAGTACTATTAGTCTTTGCTGCATATAATCAATAAGGCTGCTTCCAGGCTGTGATGGTATTAAAGGTAAAAACAGTAGTGGGATGAAGACTAGTACTGACATTTTTCAGATTTATGCATTGGTAGAATGTTCCACTGTACGATCTTGGGAATAAATGGAGGCCTTTCCTGCTGGTTTTTCAAGCTTGAGTCATACAAACAAGTGAAGCTGGCAGGTGGCTTTCAGTGATCCCAAATGTTATGACAGATATGAAAAATGCTGAAATCAGGTACATCTAAAAGTGACAGAAGCATAGAAATGTCCAAAGCAAGTTTAAATCGAGTAGCTTTGTTAAAACTACCAGTCAAGCTTCAACAGAGAGCTCTGTATAGAAGAACCTACTTAGGGTATTTTTTGGTGCATTTGCAGTTGCTACTGCTAGTTCTGTGCCAGCTAAGTAGTATCAAGATAGTTTGTGTTCCTCTGTGCTACTGTTCTTTACACATGCACATCTGTGCTATGCTCCTGGCAGTGATGTTGCTGGGAGAGTCAAGGTCTGCCTGCATCGAGACTCTTCTGAGAAATGCCTCTGTGTGTCACTAACCATACAACATTTTTGTTTTAGATGGGGTTATGCCTTTCAGACTGTTTTGGCTGAGAAGTAAAGGTAGAATAAGTTAAAAGTTGCATGTTAAATCACATGACTCTTCCTCCCAGGTTGATTTGTGTATGCACAACAATCCATTATTTAGTACTTGGTCAGAAAATAAAGAACTTAATATTATTTTGACTAGATGGATGACAGAATTTTTTAAACAGACCTTGGTAGTTGGCAAGTTGGTTGAACAAATGTTTGAAGCTAGTTAACTAAAAAGTGTTGTGGAAAGAGGATTGAGACCCCCAGATAAATAATTGTATAGCTTATATACAGCTTTAGAGTTTTAAAAATAAGTTTTTGGTGAAAAAAACAACCTTATGAACAAATAGAAAAGCCCAGCCTCGTGCTTTTTGACACTTCACTGTTGTGTTTTTCTGGGTTGTTTTGTTTTTTTGTTTTTTTTTTAACTGAATTTTTGTTGTGCTGTACCTGAGAAAGAGAATATTTGTAGGTTCTTGATAGTAAACCTTGTCCAAAAATACCTGCTTATATCCATGGAAAAGCCAGTAGAAAATATGTGTAAAAGGAGTTATTGGAAAGTTTAGTGTATCCACAAAAGAACTGATCAATAAATTGCCTTACAATATATGAAGTTAGTAATGGCTGTATACTTGGTTTGCCTAGATCAGAGCAAAAATTTTATTTTGTGGTCTAATGATTATATTAATACTCTCTGTCTTGCATTTCAATTAGTTGTTTTATGGGAGGTTTCCAAATAAACAGGCAGTTAGATAAGCCTTATGTACACAAGGCTTTACAAAGCAAAAGTTGTGAAAAGAATAGCATTTGATTGTCATATGTCTAAGGAAAAGCCCCAAATAGCCTTTTGTGCCAATAAATCTGTGTGTGTGTCAGGCTAAATGGCATTATAGACTCGCAGGGAGGTTGAAGAGATGTCGTATTTCTCATAGCTCTACTTCTGAAGACACCATAATCATTTTAGATTGAGGGGGTTTTATTCTTTTATTTTTATCAAGTTGTCTTGGTGAGGAAGGAAGTGCAGAAAAGCATTACGGTATTTTTACAGCCCTGGGCTTTTGTCATTGGAGGGGAAAGAAGTGCTCTTACTTCATTGTGCTGCGCTACTTCTTCCCATTTTGTTCTTATTCTTCAACTACTTCCCAAAACTCACTGTGATGCCCTGTGGTAAGAAGCATTTCTTTATCTTTCATTTGCTTCCCCTTCAGCAATAACTCGGGGGATCGTGTCGTCGGTGAGACCAGCCAAAATGACTCTACCCAAACAATTCCTGACAGTTCCAGAGCGCAGGCTCTGCACTCGCAGGACTCACCTGGAGCAACGGTTAGTGTGTGCACTTCTCCAGCAGTGTCCTCACCTTGTGCAGTCCACAGCTCACCACACAGAGTTTTGTGTTGCCAGCTACTGCTTGCTTGTAACATAGGTCTGCTCCAAGGAGGAAGGGTCGTTCCATGCATCTGCTTGGGTATACCACTGCTGCCAGTCAGCCTTGTCCTAATGGTTTGGCTTTGCAGAGCTGAAACTGTCGTACATAATGCTGCACTTCTTAGGAGGGCTTCCTCTGCTCTGCAGATAGCAAGTGGCCTTTGTAAATCTTGCCAAGAGCAGCTAGTTTTTGTGGCTGCTTTGAGAGAAAGGAGATGCTAATGCAATCGGCATTATTTTGTTGCCTCTGAAGGGATCTGCTCCTGGAGCGTTAATAATTTGGTTTTGTGTAACTAGACTTATGCTTATAAAATGAACCAAAAACATCTTTTGAGTATTTAAACAAAGCATAAAAGCCATTTAAATCTAGGAGATATCTACAGGAGGTTAAAAGTACATGTATGTGCACTCAATGCCATTGGCCGTGCTTAATAAATCAAAGGTATATGAAATGATGAAGGTGATGTATGTAAATGTTATTAAAGAAAAAAATAGGAAACACTCATGATAAGTTGAAGAAATTTTCAAAAAATTAAGAAACAGAATAACGCTGTCTGTGTAATCTTAAGCTACTCCCCTTGCATACTGTGATAACATCTTTAATTATGTGATGCCATGCTATTTTTTTCTACAGGACTCCTGCCTCAGTCAGTGCAGAGGATGGTTAGTGATTTCTGAATAAGTGGCTATTTGATGCTTCATTCTGTCTCCATATTCCTCCACTCCCACCCTTTATCCCTATTTACTACAAATTATTCAAATTCTGGTCTGAATCAGAACTATTTCATCATTTCCTGGAGTGTTTTTACCTTTCTGTAACATCTGTGTGATTCACAGACATTAATAGTTCTTTTGGTTTGGGGGTTTATTTTTATGAGGTAAAATATTTTTCACCTTGTTTCTGTCCTACTCTCCAGTATTCTGGTATTTGTCCATTCTGCAAACCTATGTCTTCCTGGGATCTCATCCTAGTCTCCCACTTCCAAACGTGTAGGTTGGGTTTTGTCAAACCAAGTCTCCTGTTCTTGCTGCCAGGATACCACCATGAAATTTTAGAAAATAATAATTATTTCCTCTTGGTTTTGGTGCCTGTCAGTCAGAAAAGAGCCACAGTCATTTTTTTCAATGTCTTGTTCTTAATTATGCACTTGGGCTGTTGAATTTGAACTCCTGTAATATTCCTCTGGGGTATTGTGTTTAGTTTTAAGCTGCCCAGTTAGTTCCCGTGCACACTGACCTTCTGGTGAGAATCCAGCAGAGGCCACCAAGGTGATTGAGGAACATGATGTGTGAGGACAGGCAGATGGGATGTTTTAGCCTTTGTAAGGCTAGCATCTTTTTTGAGAGTAAGAGAAGAGCTTACTGCTGTCTTCAGCTTTCTAATAGTAAGATACACAGCAGGCTGAGCACTCTCTTCTCACAAGTGCCCAGTGACATGATAAGAAACAGTTGCAGCCATGGAAAGCTACAGTTAGATCAATTAATGTCTTTTGTGTGGGGTTGTTTTGTTGGTTTGGTGGTTGGTTTGGTGTTTTTTTTTTCCCTACCAAGTGAGTGGTCAAATACTGGAAGAGGTTTTCCAGAGAAGTTGTGAAATCTCCTTCTTTGGAGATTTTCAAAACTCTGTTGGAGATGGCCCTGAGCAACCTGCTCAAACTGTACCTGCTTTGAGTGTGTGTGTATGGCAGAGGGGATTTGATGACCTCCAAAGCTTTCTTGGAATCTAAATGATTCTATATTAATTTAATGTCTCTGTCCTCTAGTTTTCCATTGAGAAATACTTACCAATGCTAGAGACGGAACTTTTCATTCTAGTGCTTTGGAAACACATAGCTGGAAAAGTGGAACATTCCTTAATGATTAAAAAAAGGTGTCTGGATTAGGCACTGCAAAAATTTTTTTTAGAGTGTATCACACACAATTGCAGTGATGCAATTTGGAGCATGACTGTTCTATAACCATCTCCCTCACCCACCCCTTGCATTTTGTGCAAGGTACATGTTCAAATTTCAGTGATGTTGAGCAGCTTACCAATGCTGTAATTAACCTTTGATTAGATAGCTATTGATAGCTACATTGATAGATGTTTTTTTTTTCCCAACAGAATTTAATAAGTGACCATGTTAATCTTGTGTGTTTCTTTTCATTTTTTTTAGGACCTGCCAACACGGGAAACTATTGAAGATCTTAGAGGTATTTTAAAGGTTTTATAAATCCCCTTAAACTGTTGTTTGATCATTGTTTGGTACAAAAAGTAATGGCAGAGAGGACCCCATGGCTGGTTCTGTTGTGCCTCATACTAGGATCTGAGTTGAAGAGTCAGAACTAAATTTCAAGGGTATTCTAACAGACTAAGCTTTCTCAGCTGTCAGCCATGCTTTTTGGGATGCAACCTTTTGAGGGTTGTGCATATAGCTCTCCCCATTTTGATACAGGGAGGTGAAAGAGCCTTGCCCCACATTCTTGGGAAGCTCTGTGCTTCTGTAAAGCATTAAACTAGGAACCTAACACTTGGATTGCATCTTAGAGCCTTTAAACATCTGACTGGGGACTTCTGTTGTGGTTGTCAACCTTTAGCTCTGTATTGTATATTCCAGTACACCCTACATTGCCTACACTTCCGGTGCTTGAGATGTCTTAATATCATATGTATTACTTCCTTTTAGTTAAGGCTGATCACCATATCCTGTGTGACCATTTAGGAACTGCAGAAAGTGATTTAGCAAACCTGCTGCATTGGCTTATTCTTTCTTTCATCTCTCCCTAAGTGGGGATAGTTCTATAAAACACTTTTATTTTGAAGCTAGCTGTTTCTTCAGCTGTTTTGGTTATTTAAATAGACATGCTGCTACACTTATCCTTACTTGGAAGGGTTCTATCTTGCTTTTGGAGTATTTCATATGTAGCTAACAAAAAAACCTCTGTGCTTTGGAACTGTTTAAATCAGCTACATCATCTATGCTTCCTTTGCTCTGCTCTGTATCAGATTTTGTTGGTTAAAGATAATGCTTTAATAATGCTTTAATGCTTTAATAATGCTCGGTGTTCATGTTTGTGAGACCTAATGCCCAGATGTTTTTCTTTAGGTGTTACAGTACTAGAAGACCAGGCTACACCACCAGTTTCATCTACCTCACCTTGTATCAAAGCAGATATATTACCTGTTTCTACAACCTCTGGTTCAGGTGCCACTACATCAGCAATAGCAACAAAACCAGCTGCTATGGAAACATTTCCTGGTGATGGAGTAAATGAAAAAGGAGTGAACGGACAGCCTTGTGGACACCATGGATCCCAAGATATTCTTGTGGACAGAGATGTAGCTAAAAACTTCTCCAATATTTCTTCATCACAAGGTGATATTTTAAGGACTGGAGTTTCTTCAGAGCCATGGGACAGTGAAAATTCTGTTATTTCAGACCATTTAAGCAATCCTAAAAGCTACAAAAGAGAGAAATTGCCAGATGGGTCACCACAGATGGGCTTTACCAGTAACTGCCCACAGTGCAATGCTGTTGCAACCAAAGAGCACGAGCACATGGAAAATTCTTGCAATGCTGGTAATAGCCAGGAGGACCTTGATTGCTCAGACAGTGAGACTGCTGTTGAAGTTGTGGACAATTCTCTTCCTGGAGACCAGCTGTGTGAGCCCATTAAAATTGTCATCACGATGAGTACTACCCCAAACACCACCCTCAGTGACCTACCAGGCTCTGTCCACTTACAGGCCCTGGAAAGTGGGAGAACAAGCTCAGCCCTTGACTCTGGTGTAGTTAGAGCAGGCTGGTCAAGTCAGCAAACTAATGAACAGCTCAGAATCCCTGTTATCACGTTTGACCTGTCTGATGACAGTAAAGCTAAGCCTTGCTCAGAAGTTAGTGAAAGTGACAGAACTCCAGAAATGTTGAGGGCAGAGCTGTCATCCAACCAATGCTCTGGCTATGAATCGGGTGATGCAGTAAAGGAGCACAGCAACCCAGCAAATACACCTCTAGAAACTAACACTTGTTCAGATCCAAATCAGGAAAATGCTTTGGAAAATGTCCAGACTGTGGATTTAAGTTCTAAGGAAGAGCTGCATAACCTAGACCCGCAGTCCTGTAGAACTGCTCATGAAAAGAGGCACATGCGAGTGTTGAGTGTAGACAGCGGGACAGATGTGCTTTTAAGTAAGAATTTTGTGGAGGTATCTGACAAAGAAAAGACCTTACCAACCTCTAAATCGGATCTAGAAGCTAAAGAAGGACAGATGCCCAATGAATCTAACTTTCTAGAATTTGTCTCCCTCTTGGAATCCATTAATACCTCAAAGATGAAGACATCTAATCAATCCACTGTCAAAACGGAGACGACAAAGGAAAATGGGCTTGTTGGAGGTATTATGCATGGCTTACAATTCTTTTGGAATAAAGATTTTATGAAGAGTGTGATTATTTATAGCAGCTTAGCTGGGTATCTGCAGTAAGACAAATTCCCAGAGGAAGACTGGTTTTACTAATAGGACCATAGTAGGTCTGGACTTGGTGTGACAAAGTGGTTTAGTGAAAGTGTGTGATAGTGTCAGCTGCAGTTTTTAAATACTTTTATCTTCTTGAAGAAAACTGTTTTTCTTCTTGTAGGAAACCTAGTGATAAGCTTAGAAGATGTCCATTATGTATCTAGCATTCTATACTAAAATAGTGTGCCTGGATTGTTGAAATACCAAAAGTGTCTTGCAAAAATGTGTATAGCTATAGCATTACACCTGCCCTTGCACGTCTTACCAGGTACATATTGAGGGGTTGTCTGTGTGCCTCTACTTAGAGGATGAAAGCTGGAATTGTCACTGGAGATGGTTCAACTTTTAGCTAATACTTGTGTGCATACGTACATACATTTCTAAATTTCCTGAGTGGTTGTGGGTTGGCTTATAATTTAAAAAAAAAGGAAAAATCATGTATTTGTTCTCAATAGGTAAGAGTTTTGATTTTCAGTCACTTAAAATTAAAATATTTGCATTTTAAGGAAGAAAGTTTGATGTCTGTTTTCAGTGAAAACCCCCAGTATTTGAATGAAAAATAGTATATTCCCATGCAAGTTTCCATTTAATCAAGAGGGCTTTTATTTAAAACAAAATCAGTCAGCTAATTTAAAAACCTATATGCAGTACAATTTATAGCTCTTGTATAGAAATACCTGGTTTTAATCAGCATTCTCACTGCTGTCACTGGACTTTGTGACTCTTTTCTGTTGGGAAGGACTGTTGTTTGTGGTGTCTCTAGCAGCCCTCTAGGCAAAATTAGTAGGACCATTTAATGAGGATGTGAGATACGGTGCGGTGAAGGCAGATGCAATCTCAGGGTACTTCCCCAAGTCAAGCACAATTGGTTTAGAAGGTCTGAGTCAAAGTGAAGTAAGACAACCTGTATCTTCCCTTTTTTCAAAAGATTTGTTTTACCTTAGATCCTATAATAAGCTGTTTTAAGAAAGCTTAAGAGCATGCAGTCTCAATACTTAGTTTGCGTGGAAGGTAAGAAACCTGGTGGTGTACTAGAAGAACAGCTTGGCACTCCTGTTTCGCCTGCTCCCTGTTCCACTAGCTCATTCCTGCAAGAACCTTCCATTAGATGAAAAATGCCCAACTGACTTAAAAGCTTTTTTAAAATCTATTGTGAAACGTGTGCTTTTATCTTGTTTAAAAAAATAAGTAGATTTATCTTCTCAATGTGTCATTTTGACTCAATTTACCTTTCACTCTTTCTTTAAGTCTGTCCTATCCAATGTATTACACCCCTATCTCATTCCATCTTTCACTTGGGTCCATTTTTTCTTCTACTTTTTCTAGTTCTATGCCTTTCCTTCCTCAGTCATCCCTTCTCAGTTTGGCCACTCCCCTCCTGTGCCACCTCCTTATTTGTCTTCATATTGGTACTGTCTTCCTTCCTTCTGTTATTCCTAGCAATCCACAGTGTTGGTGTTTTAGGCTTTTCCACTCTGTTGAGCCTGCCTGAAGCTGTTGCCTCCCCACAGCTTGCATTCACTTCTCCTGTGCTTACCCTATCCATTCCTTTATCAAATTTTGCTCTTCCTAGACCTGCTGCCTCTCTTCTGCTGTATCTGACCTATCTCTCCCGCCTTTTCAGACTGTTTATTCTTCAGTGCAGTTTCTGTCCTTCTCTATCAAGCTTATCACCCTGCCCAGCTGGCTCCAGTCTGTGCTCTGATTGCCCAAGACAAGTGCTGAGCAAGCCCTGCTTCTCACCTGAGCCTTCTGAGCCCTGCTGGATTCCTGGGGTTCAGAGTCACCTGCCTGCACAACAGCACACAGCAACATGAGGGATGTAGCAAGGAGATTGTGATTTTTGCTGTTCCGCAACCATAAAAAGGAGCATTTACACAAAAATTGTACTTCTGAGTGATGTGACTTAGCTTTCAGAGGTAAATTTAAATGAAAGTTTAAAAAGAGAGAGTGCAGCTAATCTAGAAAGGCCTTTCAGACAAGTACCCTCAGATAATATGAACGGGGAAGGTTGCTGCATAAATGAAAGAAATGGATGATCAGAATTAGTCAGACTCAGATTCCAGAGTGACAAAAAAACCCCCAAACCCCAACCCCAAAACTTATTAATGTGTTACTGTGCTTTAGGTCTGGCAAACAAGATTCTTCTTATACAAGATCATGAGGAAATAGAAGAATTCTGCTGTTCCCTCAAACCAAGCTCTTGTTTAGTGACTTGAACTGAATTTCATAGAATCATAGAATAGTTTTGTTTGGAAGAGACCTCCAAGATCATCTAGGTCCAAACCCCTGCCATGGGCAGGGACACCTCCCACTATCCCAGTTTGTTCCAAGCTCTGTCCAGCCTGGCCTTGAACACTTCTAGGGATGGGACATCCACAGCTTTTCTGGGCAACCTTTTTTGCCACCCTCAGAGAAAAGAATTTCTTCCTAATATCTATTCTAAATATTCCTATTTCCTTAAGTCTGTGCTTTTGTGAGATAGTGAAGTTGAGCTGCATACATGTGTAATTAAGTGTCTGTTTCCAGTGTGTGCTCAGCAAGTGTCACCCTTAAACAGATGAGGGACGACTGGAAAGGGAGTGCCCTGGAGGACCGGGGATGGCAGCTGTGGATTCTGCACCTTGAACTGGTGCTGTGGGAAAAAGGAGATTCAATCTGAACTCCTTGAGCTTGGGAGAGGTAGTTCAAAGGCAGTTATTTTTAAGAGCAAGTAGGCTTTGTTTTCTAGCCTAGTCAGAACGTGCTGTTTGCTAAAATAAATTACTGTCATTACTGGCAGCTTCCCCACAGCAAGATGGAGTTTTAGGAATAAGAAAACCTTTAATTTATTTACAACCTTGCAATTGCAAATATGCTTTAACAATATAGCATCTTGGAACAGATCTGAATAAACATTATTCCCACATTAGAGTGGTTGTTAAGAAAAGTGTGTGTGTGTGTGTGGGAATACAGAGTCAAGCTATGCACGCATTGTTTTGAGGGAGGAGGTTGTTTCTGTTTGGTTTTTCTTCTTTTTAGCCTTGCAAACCGTCTAATTGGCAAAAGTTAGTAATAGATGTCTGGTCCAAATGAGCATGAAATGCACCCCAGAAAGGTTTTTATTAGGCAATGTGAGAAACTTGGCAAATTCCTTGAAAGCTGGATATTCAGAGCTGTGCGAAAGAAAGCTGGTACTTTGCATAATTTGTGGAAGTTGGGGAAATGTGCCCATCAGAACAGTCTGGCAAGTGAGTGAACGTTGTGGATGGGTCTTTGTTATGGGTGGTCCCTCACAGAACTGGTGTGTTCTGTGGAAGTAGAACACTTATCATGCTCACCACATAAGCCTTCACCAATAGACAGCTTGGTAAAATGCAGTACGAGAAAATTAAAGCCTTGCTTTACACTACTAAGGGTGCCAGATTTAACCTGTTAAAATATAGGGTATAAAAGCTCTAAGAGCTGTTCCATAGCCACTCCACCTCTTCTAGACTGTGAGAAAATACCACTGACACTGTTGATAAAACTGACTTTCAGACCAGTGTCCTTTCAGTTTTGAATTACACTTGTACCACCCACTTGATGCAAGTGTGTTGTAGGGCAACTGTAAATTTTTTTCAGTCTTTGAGAAATGTAAGGAAATCTGGGTTTATTGGCTGCTTTGGGTCCCTCTGATGTGTCTTGAAACAAGTAAGAGCAGTTGTGCATCAGACTTACGCAGGGCAAAACCTCCTGGATGTCCCCTTTGGCCCAGCTGGCTTGTAATCTAGGACAGGCAATATTATCACCCAGGGAGCAAAGCCTGCCAGGGGAGTGGTGGGGACTGGCGCGGGAGAAACTAAACCAGGACTGCACGGCCTGAATTTAGATGTTTTGCAGGCTCTTTTTAGAAAAGGTATTCGTCATTCTGGGCAGTGCACAAACCACAACCTCGAGTGAGTTGTTCTGGATCCCAAGCAATTACCCTTCTCCTATAAAAAACTAAAACATACTCCTGTGGGTATTTTTAGACTCTTTTTTTTTTTTTTTTCCCTTGCATGTGAGAAAGAGGACTATCACATGCCATATAGTCACGGGGAAGAAGGATCTGGTGCATTGAGTCACTGGTGCAGTTGACAGCTGTGGTGGGAAGTGACAGCAGGTGATTTTGCCGGCAGGTGGGTAGCACCTAGGAAATAAAGCCCTGCCTGGTGCTAACTCATCTCTGAGTAGCTGTGTATCATCCCTAACTCTTGTGCCAGAGATGGACCACACTGCATGTGGTGGAGGAACTGGTGTGCAAAACTCAGTTCTCTAAATCTGATGCTCAATCGATAAGGCTTGACAGGTTGAAATTTTAAGATTTCAGTCTTTAAGTCGAGGAGGTAATAGTATGTATGATGACAAGTCTGACATCTGCAAAGAAAATACGAGGTTATTTCAGAGGTCTGTATTCTCATGTAATTGGTAGGTATAATGATTAGGCTACTTACTCCTAGCTCTGCTGCTGACAGAGGAGATTGTTTTGAGCAGGTCACTTCCTGTAGCAGGTACAATGCCTACTGCTAGTTTTTCCTGTTGCTTCAGGATTAATGTGGTAATCCTCATTAATGGGTAATGCTATGTGCTTCTTCAGTGTCCATGTTGAACTCTTGTAGCAATTCTTGGACAGTGTGGTATTCCCTGGGCACTCCCATTGTTTGGTGGATGACCAGCTTAAGTGTCAGTTGGTTTTTTTTAATGTATTTGTGGCATAATAGACAAATTTGGGTTGATAATAAAGTACATAAGCTAGATCTTTCTGCTAAAGCAGCTGGTGAAGAAGGGATTAGGAATGTCCTTAGGATTTATACTCCACATATATGAATGGCACAGTTCACAGCTTGTAGAACTTTTGTTTCATGCTGGTACTTACAAAAGCATAGAGCGATTTGAAATCAATTCTCTGTGGCTGAACAGGCAACGAATATATTTTAAAGTGAAAATTTCTGGTTTGGAGCATAATGTTGTTGAAGAAAGTGGATTCTGTAACAAAGCAATTAATGAACAGAAGAGAGACAGGCTTAATTAGCTTAATTCTGTTTGCCCAGATTTCAAACCAGATGGTGTTTGAAATTATGACAGCAGTGGCATTTTATCGTACAGGAGTGAGTTGTGAAGTTTGGGATAGGGATGTGTAAGTAAAACATGAGGAAGAAGGTTTGGAAGACTCTGTTAAGGGGTCACAAATAGTAAAAATGTTTTGGAGAAAAGTTTCAGAGCAGTAAAATTTCATTCTAATTACTTAATAGTGAGGCAACTTTAAGGTTGACGTACACTGATAGTTGGTTATCGTGATTACTGTATCACAGAATTATAGAATGGTTTAGGTTGCAAGGGACCTTAATAAAGATCATCTAGTTCCAACCCCCCTCTGCCCTGGGCAGGGACACCTTCCACTAGACCAGGTTGCTCAGAGCTCCATCCAGCCTGGCCTTGAACACCTCCAGGAATGAGGCATCCATAACTTCTCAGGGCAAGCTGTACCAGTTCCTCACCACCCTCACAGTGAAGAATTTCTTAAATATCCAATCTAAACCTGCCATCTTTCAGTTTAAAGACATTCTTCCTTGTTCTATCATTACACACTCTTGTAAAAAATCCCTCTTCAGATTTCTTGTGGTTTCTCTTTAGGTACTGAAAGGCTGCAATTAGGTCTCCCTGGAGCCTTCCCTAGGCTGAAATCTCAGCCAACTCTCTCACCTTTTCCTCACAGGAGATAGGTTCCATCCCTCTGATCATCTTGGTGGCCCTCCTCTGGACTCACTGTTTTTACATACATACAAAGGCTGTTCCATTTCAGCTTTAAAATTGTTTTCAGCCTCCTCCTAGAGTAGAACAGGCGTTTGTCTATAAAAATGATTTGGGATGCTTAAAATCTGTTCTATAAGTGAAAAAGTTACATGGCAAAAGAAATTATGGTATTGTAACTGCTTTTAAATTAGGAGCTCACTTGTCACATGTAAATGTTTACATAAAGTATTTTATGTATGACATATAAGAATTGTTCCTCTTGGTAAGTATTTTACCAGGATAACTTAATGTTGTGTCTTGTGCCCTATCAAAATATGAAAATGGTGTACAGACCAAAACTAGGCTGTTTGCGCAGGACTCGTCTGAATCACCCTGCCCCAAGACTGATTTAGCCATGAGTCCTGATAGTTACACCTCACATGTCTGAGTCATGTGGCATATAATTTCCAGATAAATTATGTGGTTATTGCAGAGCCTAGGTCTGATCTTGATACTACTGTGAGCCCAGCTATGTATGCACTGGACACGTGTGGAGCAGTGGATAAGGGTAAATGGCACAGGGAAAAGTGCAAGTGCACTGCCATGTTGTCCTTTTTAGCCTGTTCTTGCACTTGGAAAAGGTTTTTCCCAGTGCTTGAGCTTTGCCAGCACAATTTCCACGCAGGGAGCGTTTGGTGACGTAGAGCCGATTGCGTACTCTGGCAGGACACTCCTTGTCTAGACACCTCTATCTTCATTTAAATACTGAAGGTGTAAGTCACCTGGAAGAAGATGAGTAATGATCTTGAAAACCCATCACAAAGCCATCATGGTCTACCTTTCCAGTGCTGGAAGTAATCATCACCATGGTATTGTCTGATTGGCATGTAAAACCTGTAAGAAGCAGTGCGTTTAGGTTTTTGTTGTTATGACTCTTTACCAGAGCAGGAAAAAGAAGTCTACAAGGCTTGTGGTTTGGAATGGAAAAGAGAGAAGCATTTTCTGAAACCACTAGATAATCAAATTTAAAAAAATCTGTTTAATTGTTCCAGCCCTAAAGCTAGTTTGGGGCACTATGGGACCAATTAGGTTATTAAAACCACAGTTTCTGATCTCTATCAATTATTCTTACAGCTTGAACAGCCCAAGCCTTTAGGAAGGTCATTTTGATTAGGTATCTGTGGCTCCATCACCACCCACAGGTATGGTTACATCATTAAGGGGATGCTTCAGTAATGACACAGTTTCTGCTTAAACTGGAGTTTAAGTCTTTAACTGGGAAAGGAAAAAATGGTGTCTGTTCCCCTAACGGCTGTTTTTTTTCCTGCAAAGGAAATAAAATAGATCTGGAAGACCTATTGAATTTTGTCTCCATGCACAACAGATACAAAGTATTTCCTTACATCAAACTTGTGCTCATTTCATTGTATTTATAGCACAGGTTTTAGGGTGTGAGGGGGCTTGGTCCTGTGAATTAATATTGGTGTGGAAATGTTTTAGTTTTGAAGGTAGGTTTGTTTGTGGAAGTAATATGTTGGTAGATCAGCTGATAGTTGGAGGAAAACAAGACAGATGATCTAAAAGGTCTGCACATGTAAAAGCTTGTTTACTTTTTTCAGTTTTATCAGTTGACCTTATAAAAGGTAAAACATCTCTTTAGAAGATTTAGAAGATCTTTCTGTTTTATCCTTAGACCAACTTTGATATGGCACCACTGTTTCTTGACTGGTGATTCTTAGAGGTTAGGATGGTAATTATATTGGTGAGAAATATGGCTTAAGATATGGAATTCTCAGTGGGGCAAAATTTCTGTGGTTTTTTCCTTGATCTAAGGTGTTTAAACAGCACGTGTTGGAAGAAGTCTGGGTAAGTATGTTTCAATACACTTTGCTTAGTGCAAAAACCTACAGGACTTACTGAGGCATCTCCAACAAGCACCACAAAACTCCTTTTTTTCTATTTAAAGTATTTAATTGCACAACTGCACAGGGTGCTGATGAAATCACTGTCTTAATTGGACTTTAAAACTCTAACAGGTGATTTTTTTTGGTTTATAAATAAAGCACAGTTGAAAAATGTTTCACTATTTACCATGAATATGTTGTACACACACACACATATATATATATAAAAATAAATGACATGCATCTATAGAGGTAATATCAATATAATTGGTACTCAAAGTAGTAGATATTGGACAAATACTTCATGGGTATTTTTAAATCTATAGTTCTGTATTTTCCAAGTGTAGGATAATCTGCTGTGAAATTGTTTTGCCAGTTTTCCCTTTGTCCTGCACCAGGTGTGTGGCCAGTGGGGAAGAGGGATTAGGCAGCTATCTGCTTTCCTGTCCTAGAGCTCTATTTCCCTTGAAGGTGCTGCTTTTCCTTTTGTAAAAGGGGAATGGGCCAGTGCTTCTGCTTTTCCACTGCCAGCATGCACAGCTTGGGAACAAATTATAGCCCCCAGGGAAGTAACCTCCTACCATTCTAGATTAGGAACAGATTGCTTCCCTCTGAAACAATAGGAGAAGCAAAGCAGAAATTCTCTCTTGTTTGTCCTCTGCTTCACACAGTGTGTTCTTGAAACAGCCCATTCACAAGGGTTAGCGTACCTCCTCATCCAGATTTGTAGTTGTATTGTTTTAAGTAATGGTAGTGTGCATAAAACTAGCAAATACTGCAGTGTTTTAGGTTTTCATTTTTAGATGCTCTTGTTCAGTAGTTAATGAACGAAACTCTTGAAAGTCATCTGTGGAGAGTGGCTCCACTTCACTGCCCTGTTTTCCAGATAGCCAGATGACGGAGAGAAAAGAAGAAGTGGTGGGAACAGAAAAGCACTGTGAGCAACTTCCTAAACAGGAAAGATCAGATGTACAAAGCCAAGATCGTGCTAGTACTAGTCCGGTGCTACCAGAGTCTGCCAAATTTGCAGCACTGTAAGGCCAGTTTACTTTACAATTTTGTACTTCAAAGATATGATGTAAGCTGTTTTGTTTCACTGAGTAGAAATGACATAAACTTTTAATTAACCTCTCTTTCTTTTTGTTTTATTGAGAACAAGAAAAAAGTTCCTCATAGTAGTTTTGAAACATTTTTGTGTCAAGTTACCAGGGCAGCAGGCAAAGGCAGATAATCTACCGGGTAACTTCTCAGCAAGACAGTTCTGTCTTGCAAGTAATAAGTGGACCTGAGGCGTCTGTGCAAGATGAGCTCTCCGTGGATGCAATGCACGTGTTCATAGATGAAAATGGTGAGTTTATCTAGCTGGGATAATTGCAATGCATGAGGAAATTGCTAAACACTTCAGATGTCCTGGAAGGAGATTTCTCGTCTGTTACTGGTTGCATGTTTCTCTGTGTGTGTGAAAGAAAAGAGCTTCGTAATTTAAAGTCTGATGAGCAATAAATAGAGTTTTCCAAATCCACCAGTGACCATCACAGACCTGAGCCTTACACAGTGCCTGAAGATTATCTTCCAAACATCATTCTCAAAAGATGCTGGCTAGGCCAGAAGACAACTTCTATCCCATCAGAAGAACCCCTGGCATTTTCTGCCTGACTAGAAGTTTTGCACTGACCTGGCTGGGCAAAACATGACTTCTTTTTACTGTTTTGTTCTTCAGCTGGCTCAGGCTGACCTCTTGTTACCATGATGGTTGCTCTCATTTGGAGTTGTGATCTGCTACCCCTTTCAAGAGAATTAATGAGTGACCTAGTATTACCCCATGTATATACTTGGCATGCCACTGCTCTGAAGCTGTTCTTAGAGTCTGAAGCTGTAGGATGGGTTTGAGCCCTGTGAGGTACTGGTTCATACCTCTGAAAGGCAGCTGTCCAAAAGGCCCTATTTCCTTTAAAGCTGCCTTCAAAACCAGCATGGAATGAGTGCTCATGGTACTGGGTCTGTGACCCCAGAGATACTCTGGTTTTCTCTGGTTTTCTGGTTCCTCCTGGCCCTGCTGGCAGCCTGCAGCTGCTGCTATGCTGTGGGCAGAAGGGCAGCAGCTGCCAGTGGGGCAGGTGACGAGGCCTCTGGGTCAGCCAGCAGCCACCCTTGGCTTTGTGCTGCCTCTGCAAACAGGGAGGACCTGTGGCTACACTTCTAGCAGAACTTTTTGCTGCTTTGTACCCCCTGATCTCACCTGTGTGAAAGAAAAGAGGAAAATCTGATGTCACATTTTACAGTGACCTTACATTAATCAATGCACTTTGCATTTAATTTACATGCCTTTTAAATTTTCACTGTAACTTCTGTGTTTTGATTTGTCTCAAGTTTTTAGTTGTTCAAATGTTAATTTGCTTTCTGAAATCTAAAATGAGCCTAATGCACAAACTGAGAAATACGTATTTATAAACATGCCTGACCTAAATTGTGTATTTTATAATTTTTTTTTGTGTAAACAAATTATTACATCACTGAACTGACGTTTTTTCCCTCTATTTTCTAAAGGGGAAATTAGATCCTGCTATTTAAAAGCTGGCTGTCAGAAGGAAGGAAATTTTAGACATCAGCTATCAAATTGTGATTGTATGTCAAATGCTCAGTAAGTAAGCCCTTATTTTTAGAAACGTTAGAAGTTTTCATTGCTAGAAAATGTGAAACTGTAGCTGTGAAAGATGCATGTGAAGGGGAGTACTGGTGAGTAAATGTGCTAACCTTTTCTAGAGAAGCCAAAGCATGAAATTTTTTTTTGCTTTCTACTAAAACAGTGACAGCTTTATAAGAACATTGGAAAGAAAAAGTGAAAATGAGAATCAGAACTATCCACTTGGCTTTAACTACTTTCTGGGAATAGCCAAAGTCAAGTGTAGCTATTATAAATAAAGTTGTAAATAAAACAAAGTAAGTGGGACTGCTCTCTCAACCTTGCCTTGTTTGCTTCCCATACCTGTTGCATTCTTTGAAAACTTTTGGTGCTGTGTCAGTATCAGTCATTGACCTGTGGATTGCAGCAGCAGAGCCTTTCACCTTGCATTAAATCTCTGATGATAATTTGCTGCTCCAATGACAAACAATTTTCTTTTTTCAAAAGTTCTTTTTGGAGTGATCCATACAAATCCCGTATTTATTACTGTGGTTTCCACACTCTTCCATGTGATCTGTTGTTTGCATATCTGTAAAAATAATTTTATCTATTCATAAATATTTTTATGAAATAATTTTGTTTTTCATACTGTTTTACAGCATTTGGAGAAGTTGAGTGAGGGAGTGACAATGGTCTTTTCTAAATGGCAAATGTTGTTCTGCAAGTGTTTGGCTTTTAGTGGAGACTTTTGAAAAACTTGGGACCGTGTTAAAAACAGTGTTAGCATTTTAGATAGAATGCTAATATGAGAGACATGAGAATAATGCTTTTATCTGTCAGTGGGAAAAGAGTCAGAAAAAAAAAAGAAAAAACTGAGTAATAGAAATGTTCTGTCTGTCTTCAGCAAAATAAACCCCCATCCTGGTAGAGTTCAGTTTTGGCCTAAAAAAAAAATCAAACATTTTACTTTGGTTCTATTTATTTCTTGTAACTCTCTTTGTTTCACCTTGGACAGAACATTTTTCTGCTCCCCCTCCCTATAACTATGAACTTGAATCTGTCCTCAATTCAGAAATAGTTTTCTTTCCCCTGACTTTTAGCAATTAATTTGTTTTTAATCAAAGGAAGGACAATCTTCCTTGTCATGTAAGAAGTCATGCTGAATCTGAGTCTTTGCTAGATGCTTATGTGACATCTCTGTCTTCCTATGCTGTGTGCTGTTTTTTAGTTGTGATTTGCAGACCTTAAGGGATGAAGTTTATTTTTAAGGGGTCTGCTCAACCCTGTTAACAAAAGCATGTTCAGATATTCTTTGCAGGTGTTTACGTACACGTAATTTCTTAAGACCAGCACCTTTGCTGGCAATCTCAGAGTGTAATGACAGTTCAGACCAGGGAATAGAACAGATCAGCAAAGAGGAGGGGGTTCCCAGGACTGTTTCTTTGTGGGAGTCAGTGGGAAGCCAGAACACGAGCTTTTCCAAGAAGAGAGCAGCATGAAGGAAACTGCCAGAAGTTAGTATGAAAAGTAAGAAAGGGGGACAAGGGAACATGAAGTATGCTTAAGCTGGTTTTTGCAGGGGCAGTTTTTAATGTCTAGGCCAGAGAGATTAGTGAGAGCTGTTTGTTCAAGGGGCAGTTTCTACCATCTGTGAGTAGGTTGAAGGGTAGCATGGGAAGAAAGGGGTTTTTGTTTTTTCTCCAGGTACTTATCATCAAGTAGTCTTGTATTTAGACAATACAGATCACTTACGGCATATAGAAAATAAAGGAGCAAACCTGCTTTAAGAACAGTTCAGGAATGAGGCATCTTTCCCTCCCCCTTTCCCCTGTCCCCACCTGCAGGCTGGCTCATCAGTTGTGTCAGGTTACTTCCTTTTTTGCTAAAGATAAACCAAATGATCAGTGAAGGAGAGGTTATTACTGATGAAAAAGGAAAATAGGATAAAATAAAGCACAAGATGTAATCAGCAAGTGCTTCACTTAGTCTCTTTTGTGTGTCTGTCTGTAGATGGTCCTTTACAAAAATTACTCTCTTGAGAGTGGGCCCTCTCTGGTGGAGACGTTCATCATAAGAGAAGTCCATACCAACAGGAGATGCTGCTGTTATGGAAGGATATTAAAAAAGAGACACAGAAAGCGCCTCTGCGATGAACTTGACTTATCTACCAGCCCATGAAAAAGTTAACTAAGGAGAAGGCAATGATTTTGACAGTACAGCTTCATGAGCAATTGAAATGGTGCTGAAACAACCAATAGCTTTAAGCCTGGTGTCTAAATTCATTAATGAGCCATCCAAATTAGATTTCACGAGTCAAGAGATGCAGGAGAAAATTAATGCCTAGCCAAAAGAGGTGGCATCCTCCTTTCATAGGAGAGGGTAGGCTTTTGGTCTCATGGAGCCCAGATTTCAGAATTCAGGATAAGCATAGAGAACATTACAAAGGTTTGCAGTAGATGTGGATGAGCTCTTAAAACACTTTTCACCAATCATGCTTGCTTTATACTGGTAAGATTAAGCTGCTCCTAAGGGGAAAATGTCAAACTGAGTTGAGCAAGTGGAGCAACCATGTGGATTTGAATGGAATGTGCCCTGATGTGCTTCTTTATGAGGAGAATTGACCCAGGACAGAGGATGGCAAGAGGCCTCTTGCTTTGTGGGTATTGTTGGGAGAGGCAGCAGACACGTCGCTGGTGTCTAGGAGCTGTGATGCTTCTGGATAATGCTCCAGAAAGGGGAAGGAATTTTGACTGGAGAGGGTATGAACTCTGGCTGGTTTGTCAAGAGTAAGGTAATTGCCTTATGAATTGGCCACAGGTAGCTACCTTTTAACACTGTTATGCAAAACTGAAGAAGGTGTCTAAATATTACTCAAAAAAAAAAGTTATTAAAGAAAGTCTTGGGGCAGACAACTAGTGTTTAATGATCTTCAATTCAAATTACAACTTGTCATTTCTGTCTATTGAGACCTACTATTGTCTTCTCCATTTGTAGGCTTAAGCATTTCACATCAGATTATTAGGAACTGAAATTAAAGTAGTATTTCTACAGCCCATAAACATTTTATCTTCTTGGCATAGCATCTGAAATTAATTTCTCACAAATAATTCAAAATCTTAACAGTATCACTCTGTCACAGAAGTGAGGATGTGTTATGGTTTTATTTTTGTTCTTTGTTTTTGTGTGCTTCCTGCTTTTCCGTTGCTTAGGAAGGGCTAGATGGACAACAATGGATTACAATGTGCCAGGAAAAGCAGATGTCCAAATCTGAAGGGGTCTGTGATTTCTTCCTTTGGAGACTCCTTGACATTGCAAGCAATACTGTTAAAGGGAATTAGACTTTGTCTTGTCAAATATCAGTGGTCCACCTCCTCTTTTTGGTTCTGCAGTGTTGTGAGATGATCTTTGGAGTATTCTCTAGTTTATCAATGTTAATATATATTCCATCAGTTTCTATTTTTTGTCTTTGTTTGTTTTTGGTTTTTTAGTTTTATTGTTGACTTTTTCGACTGTAGTAGTAGTCCTAATAATACCTGTACCTGCAGTCCTTGTTCTGGGAAGTTTTCAGAGCTTCATAAATGTATTATAAACACTTTGTTATTAATAATTTCCAGAATTATCCCTTAATTCTATTAAAAGTTACTGAGAATTAGAATTTCTTCAGATTGTGTTTGTACTTGTCTGTTGCCAAATTGTCTCTCACTTGTCTAGCAGTCCAGCTTTTAAAATATTTGAAGACCCCACTAAGTTAAATCTTGAGGAGATTTTTATGCTGTAATGATCACCAGAACTAGATAATTCCTTTTCCATCTTAATCCCCACTTTGGTGGGTGATTCTTGCCATTGAGTTTGGTAAATTATTTAAACATTGGCAGGTAGCTAATCAAGTCCCCAGTTATTGTCAGTGTAATTACCCTGACCCTACTTTTGCCTGTTGGCTTGCCAGCAACATCTCTTGCCAGCAGTCCCAGTGGAATGGGTTCCCTGCTGAGCTAATTGCTTCTAAATTTGATGCTCCCATTACTCTGCCAAGTTCACCTCTAGCCATAAATTGCTTTGTGACAGGCTTTGACCAGACAAAAGTATAAACTCTATTCCCAGCTCATGGATTATGTTAAAAATTAGTACAAAAAGACCATTTGAACCTGTTCTGAAGTGAGTCACCAGGACATGTGGTGGAGCCTGGCTTTCCTGGAGGTGGCAGAACACCTTCTTGCCCTGAGTCTTGGTGACTTGGGAAGACAAACACCATCACTCTGAACATCCTCCTCTCCTCCTTCTTTGCCTAGATTTATATGCCAAGTGCCATATTGTAGGGAATGTCCCTCTGGTCAGTTGGGGTCAGCTGTGCTGGCTTTGTTTCCTCCCAGCTGCTTGTGCACCCCCAACATCCTCACTGATGGGGTGCTGTGAGAAGCAGAAAATGCCCTTGGTTATGTGTAAGGGCTGCCCAGAAATAGGTAAAACATCCGTGTGTTATCAACACCATTTCCAACATAAATCCAAAAANGCACCATCACTCTGAACATCCTCCTCTCCTCCTTCTTCGCCTAGATTTATATGCCAAGTGCCATATTGTAGGAAATGTCCCTCTGGTCAGTTGGGGTCAGCTGTGCTGGCTTTGTCTCCTCCCAGCTGCTTGTGCACCCCCAACATCCTCACTGATGGGGTGCTGTGAGAAGCAGAAAAGGCCCTTGGTTATGTGTAAGGGCTGCCCAGAAATAGGTAAAACATCCATGTGTTATCAACACCATTTCCAACATAAATCCAAAAAATAGCTCCATACCAGGTACTATGAAGAAAATTAACTCTACCCTAACCAAAACCAGTACAGAGAGAAGGATTGCCCAGCTCTTAGCAAAAAGCACCTTTATATTAGGTGCAGATTTCTTGCTCTGTGACACTTGGGCTTTCATTTGCAATCAATTATATATAAAATCCAACTTGCTCTGTACCTTTAAAAAAATAATTACTCCAGTTTGAGCCTTATCCTGCTTTCTTGGTCAGGTATCTTTTAATTTACCTGTAAAGTTATTAAAATAATATCACTTTATGTAGGATAAAACTATATCCATGTATGTTTCGTTACTACATGTGATTCAACCATACCAGTAAAATCATGCATTCATATTGCACTTTGCATGTTCTGTCTGAGCAGTTGATCCCCTGAACTCCTCACTGTTTTTAGATGAGGCTCTGACCCTGAAAACAGGCTTCTAAAAAGCTATGTTAGAGCTGAAGTCTAAAATGTTTTGCAGTACAGATAAAGACCTCAATTAAAAAAAAATTCCTTAGATTTTTTGTTTGAGAATAATTTTTTTTTGGTATCATCAGGGCCAAAAGTTTAAGAAAGTATTTGCAGAAAACTAGTGACTAACAAGTACTAAAAAAATAATTTAAGGTACCTGTCAGTACAGCTGCAGAGTGCTGGTGTTTCTGGCCCTGGGCAAAAGAGAGAATGTCAGATCAATGAGCTAACTTATTTGGTTTACATTCTCATCCCAGAATAAGCTGCTTGAGTGCTTTATACTATATGAAAGTCTATCTGAATGCCTTGGTGGTACTATATGTCTCCTTCATAAATCCACTAATACTTTAGTATGTTCACTGCTGGAAAAATTCCCTGAGCCCTTGAGGTTATTCCTGCCATAGGAGAGAGTAAACTTAAGAGTAGGGTTTTTTTTTAGTGTTTCAAAATGTTGTTTTAGAATGACAAAAAGTGTGTCACTGAAACATCTTTGTATTTCTCAGCAAGGTGACCCAAATAACACAATCCCCCCACTGCTCTTGTAATAAGCTGCTGAATCTTAAAGATTTCTTAATGCTGCTTGTCAGGTTGTGCAGCTCTGCAGCTGAGCATGTTTTGAAATGGATGCGACAAATATTACAGAGTCCTCTTTGGGATTCAGTGATTTCAGATGAGCTGCTCCCCCGGGCATAGTGCTGCTTGAACACAGAAACGAGCAGTGTGTCTGCCCTGAAAATGGTAATGTTTGTATTGTAATGAAGCCATGGATTTTTCTGAAAAGTTCTCTTTAAAAACTCTGTAGCGCTTTCCTGATGGCTTCCAAGGGGCAGGAGGAAACCCTTGTGTTAAGCTTGGCCAGTTAAAATCCTTTCCTTTATTTGTGTAGGGGTTTCTAGCCCTTCTTTCACTGATCACTGGGCGGGACACGAGTGTTTTCAAGAGAATGAGACTTAGAGGTGAGAGGGAACCATGCTGCCACATGATGGCAGCAAAATCCTGCTCAGGAGTAGGAGCTTATGGAGTCCTTCAGGTGTTGGGACTGCCTTCTGTTCCGTCCGCTGCCCTTCCATAAGGAGAACTAAAAGGAATGTTTTAAAGTATTTCGGAGATAACACAACCGTGGATGCTATTAATGCTCTAATTCCAATAAGGCTGCATCTTCTCAAAATGTGTGCTCTAGTTTATTAGGTAACACATACTGTTTGTTTTTAAAGTTTTTAGCACATTTATCTTTGCTTTGAAATGTAATCGGCTTTCAAATTATCAATTTACATGCTTATTAGCAAAATAAAAGTATATGAATACTGGGAGGCGAGAGTGTGCTGAATGAATCCCATTCTTAACATTTTAGTGAGAAGGCATTCATCACTTCCTACCTTCATATTGACCACAGTGCCTTTGGGAATATGCTTTACAAGACCGTTCTGTCCATCTGCAGTAGCTGACTTAATATGTACCACTGCTTGTTTTGTAGTCTGTTGCAACACTTCAACAGTGATCTTTTATCTTTCCTGCCTGTTATGTCAGTGTATCACTACATCCAGCTTTCGCATTCTGTAAACTCTGATATTCTGCCTTATTGTCATTAGGGGTGTTATTTTTGCTAGTTAAGACGGATACTAAAAATTGTCCACAAATCCTGCAGTGAAGTGCGTATAAATACATATTTGTACAACTAGAAAATTAAGAGAGATTTCATCTTTACCTTGAGCTGCTATCAGATGTAAACACTGAAGAAAGTTAAGATGCACATTTTGAATTAATTTTACTCTTTATGAAGCTGCTAATGGTCTTACCAAAAAAGTGAAGAGTCCTTCCTCTTTGAGTTTTTTCTGTTTCCTGTGATTGGATTTGCCACATAATTACCCACTCCTAATGCAGCTATCACTGGCATATTTCAATCTTCTTACATGCTTTGAGTTGCTTTTTAGCGTAAGTCTTGTTGTTTGGTTATTTGGGAACTGTAAATCATCACTTTCTCAAAAGAAGCAATATCCACAACTAGTGGCTTTAGTGTCAGTCTTGAAGCTGTGCAATATTCTGGTCAGACTGGTGCCGGCAGCTTTCTAGTGGACACCTAATGAGCATCATCAGTTTGGACAGCTACATTTCAGCCACAAACTGACTGTTTTGAAAGAGCACAAAGGTATGGGTGTTTTGAGTTCCTGCTGTGTTGTCAGCACTAGCTGCGTCTTGTGCAACCACATCACTCAGGTGTCAGTTCAGCAAGTGCTTTTGGATGCACCTCAGACCAATACCCCAGAAGCGATTGCTTGTTGGATGTGCAGGAGGAGACATTTCCGACTCTGAGCTGCCCTCTGGCTCTTCCCAGCCAGAGTTGCTTACCATCACCTATGTATCTTTCAGCTATATTATTTGTTATTGCTGTTGATATTTATTACACACTGTAAGCTCTGTAGTGACCCAGACAGCTGTCCTAGGCAGTCTAGTGAGATCTTTCTGGTTTTAAGCATGTGAGGACCAAGAGGAAAGTGCTTGGTTATTGTGACTGTTGTGATGGCCGCAAGGTTCCCTGTCCTTTCTCCAATATGCAGGTTAAGATGAAATTTAGCCAAAACCTGCAAAACAGCATTATTAACAGGGAATTCTTTGTGGTGTGCCTGTATAATGAGCTTACCTTGAGAGCGGTTCAGACCCAAGGCTAGCTAGTCTTAACAAAGGGGATGATTTAGGCTGGGTTATATTTGAATGGCTTGGGCCAAGTTGTCAGTGGTGTAAAGCAACAGGCTAAACAGAGAGGGGGAAGGAAGATTTTTCCGGCACTATGTGGTTATACTAAAACATTCTATGTGTTGTATGATTGCTCCGCTACCTTATGCTTACCGAGTGTTCTTACAAAATGGGATTATGAGCCAGAAAAAAAAATCCTGGTTTTATACCCAGTTATCAGTAGAGGGTGCTATGTAGCTTTTGAATTTGGTCTGCGTGGGTTGTATGTTTATCAAAGATATTTTTAGTTAATAATTTATTATTCAAAATTTAGTTCAATTATACCTTTGCTTACATTAGCAGTGCAGTTTACTGTGATAGATCTTGGTAATATTAATTTGATTCTGCAAATGAACAGATTCTATTTAGCAAGATGCTGTGTTATACTGCGATCAGCTCCGTTATAATGATTTTATGATTAGAGAGTGTTTGCTCCTATTTATATATGGTAATAAATTTATAGAATCTAGTTTATAGGCTTACAAAACACAAACACCATCATCGCATTTCTTACTGGTGTTTGCTGTCAGTGTGATAGCAATGTCATCAGATGAGATGTACAGTTTCTAAGTAGCTGTGCAAGCAATTCATCATTGGAGGTAGCAAGTGAATGTCAGAAGGAGGTTATGTGGAAAATAGGGATAAGGAAGACAAAAACAACAAACAGGAGCTGAAGGAAATGGAAGATGAGGGGAGAATAAGAAGATACAGAAAGGTGAGGCTGATGACTGCCAGATGACAGATTCTGATTTTGGAGTTGTTGCTTTGCTAGCTCTGCCTTCCCAGCTTCTCTGCTCTAATTGCCTTTTCAGGCTTACAAAGTTTCCGACTCTTTCCCACAGTCAGTGTCCTGGCTGCTTGTGGTCTCCTCTACCACGTGCTGATAGGCAGAGCTGTGATTTTTTTTCTGTAAACACAAAACAGACTGTGGGCTCTCTTGGCTTTTTGGTTAACTTCGAGTCTGGTGGGAGATGATTTGATCTCCTAAGTTTATTCTTGGAGGAGGTCTTATTAGTAAAAGATTTTTGATTTCTGAGAATGGATAGACTCCCCTGGTACTTTGCTCCATCCGTCTGTCCTTCTGCCATTTCCATTTTTGGTGAATGTGGGATGAAAGATGTGGTCTGATCTCAAAATACTTTTGGCTTTTGTAGGAAGACAGCTAAAGATGCAGAAATTTAGTGAAGGTTGACTCTTCATTTAGGAAGGCATGAGCAACCACTGTTCTATAGCTCTGCTGTTTTGTTGAGTCAACTTTTGGGCAGGAATTCCCAGGCTAGTGTTCCTGCATAGCCTGGGCTACATTGGCCTTTTTCCCACTGTGAACAGGGACACTCAGGGTTGCACCCACAATGACAAGGAGTGGGACAGCTCATCCTGAGGAAGCAAACAAAAAGTCCCTTGCCTTCCTTCTGACTGGACAAGGTTGTTCTGTAGTCCGTATCTGTGGGAATCTTACTCCTGGGAGACATTCCTCAAGGCTTCCTCCGCTTTCTTCCTGCTTAAATCTTCTGGTTGTGATCCAGGATCTTGGATGAGTGCCCATCCCTTCTGTGTTGTTTTGTTAATATCTGCTGACGAAGGAGATGATTCTTACAGAGAGCTGCCTTGTGGCTGGGACATCAAGTGGGTTGTGTTGGGCCATGTTCTCATTTGCAAGTCCCATCCAAAGGGAACATGACAGCTTTCCTGACTCTGTGGAGTGTATCATGCTGCTGTCTGTAGCATGAGGAGTGTAGAGTGGAGAGGAAGCCATTAGGGTCTGGAGCGTGGGGTGCTTTCATTTCTACTCAGCTGAGAGTTCTGCTGGAGTGGCAGATGGTGAATATCAGGTCTGGAGTTCAAGCCTGACAGCAATCAAGGCTTTGAAAACAAACTACCTGGCTCAGAAACCAGAGGCAGGATGGCTTCTCTGGTGACATCCTGAGTCTGATTGTGTTCCTGATCGTGTTGGTCCAGGCAGAGCTAGCAAATCCTGGAGGGGAGGAGAGTGTGTGCATTTCAACCTGTTGGTGTGACACTTCAGCCCTTCTTTTAAGTAATCCAGACATTGAACCGTGTTCCAGAGCAGTGCTAACTGCTGCAGCTGAAGTTAACAGCTGGTTACGTGCAGGACAGCCACAATTTTAATGCTTTAACTAGGGTTACATGGCAGTCTTTGGGAATTGGCCACCAAAGGCAAGGAAAGCTGAGTTAACTAAAATTAATAAGGTGCCTTTGGGGCAAGTGTCGGTATGCAAGAGGAAGGTTTTAATCTTTGCACTGCTGTAGGCTTCCTGGCTGACTGTAGGCAGATTGCTCTAGTTTCTTCCTGCTTGTCTTTATGCAAAATAAGAACAGCAGATATCGACTACCTTGCATGAGCACTTAGGTGCTTTCACCTCATGTAGATATAAAAGTAGTAAGAGCCCAAGGCAGGTATCCAGAGGCAGTGGGCCAATGAGCTTGGAGCAGAGCGCCTGGTACATGGATCTCATTTGGAAAAGAATTAGAAAGAAGTATTCAAAATAGATCTCTTCCCCAAGTAACAATTATTTCATTTCAATAAAGTTCTCTCTGAAACCCAGTCAGTCATGTCATGGTAACACACCATTGCTGCAACCCAGCAGGCTCTGCTGCTCTAAGTGGGGATTTTTGCAAGTGTTTAGATGCTGTAGCTTCAACACAAAGCAGTAAATGTGAGGAAAAACAATAAACAGTATCTTGCTCAGGGCCTTCCCAGGGTGAGTTTACACTCGGTAGGGAGGGTATCTGAGCTAGCCTTATGTGAATTAGCTCATGTAGTGTTGTCTTGCTAGGGCAGAAGGAAGTTGTTGTGGGCTGAATTCTCAGCAGGGTGGATCAGTACTCACCGAATTCAGTGCAGGTGAAACCAGACTAGCTTGGTACCTAAGTGAGCTTGTTGGAAGCTGTTATGGGATCTCTGCAGTATCTACTTTGCAGTTTTGCTCTGTAGATGTGCCTCTCTAAACTTGAATTGTCAATGGACAGAAAAAGGCACTTCTGAAGTGTGATTCCGTGAGGGTGTTCATCTCAGGATGAGAAAAGCTGTGATACAGAAGTATCTGTTTCTCTGTGGTGGATGTAGTAAATCAAGTGTATCTGAATTTGGGTGTTAACTGCTTTGTGGGTCTGTGCTAGACTTCAGATATGAAGGTCGGAGGTTCCCAAGTCCTGTGAGCCAACCAGTAGTGTAATTACAGGCTTTCTCCTATAATGTTTCACAAATATTAGGAAAATATTGCTGCTTAAAGCAATCTCTTTCCTTTCTGTCCTCTGTGCACAGTGAAATACAGTTCAGCTCCTCTAGTACTACCACTTCAGAGAGCCAAGAACCGTCTTCTGGGGATCAAGCAGCGAGTGCGCTTCAGCAGCAGCTCCTACTGATGGTGGCCAGAAGGACCCTTTCAGAAAACCCACGGGTACATTGTAATATCTGAGTTTCTAGGATCTTGATGGACTGCTCAATAAACAAATGCTGCAGGCTTGTTCCTGAGACAATTTTGTTGATTTTGCTATACTGCTTTTCCTGGTATTGCTCATGTGGGAGAAGATGTGTTTTATGTTGATGGATGCAACTCAGCTGTTTTCTATTGACACTGAGTAGTGTCCTAGGGGAGTATTTAAAGACTGCATCACCGAAAAAGTTCATCTTCTATCTTCAATCATATTTCATTTGGAAGAGGACACAGCTGTTAGGATTTTAGACACACCACCAGATTTCAATAGTATGAAGTGTTTATTTCTGATTCATTGCTGTCATAAAACCTCATGTCTGGTTTCACTTTTCTGAATTGGGCAGCCAGACCTCTGAATGTTTGCTGTGGAATGTTGAAGCCACCTCCTCGTTGCAGCTAGTAAAAGAAAAAGGCACTCAGACTTCAGTTTGCATGGTGTTATGTGGACATGAACTTTACAGTGTTTGGGGTCTGTGACTTAGGGCTATAATCTGTTTTTACAATTCCTTTTGTAATGCCTTTGACTTTTTGTCTGCCATGGCAAATTCTAGTTTGATATTTGTGAGTAACATTAAAGTGACAGTTAATTGCCTTTCGTCTTAGATTTCACACAGGAACGTAGAGCTAGAAACAGCTTGTATAAAGGAACTACTTTAAATTAAAAATCAGCAAATTGTCCCAAATAGTGTCTTTCATATTTGGACAGTGTCTTCCATCCAAAGGCTCAGATGTTTTCCAGATATTTATAGTCTTGTAAACTGCCTGCAAATTAGAGAACAATTGTCATTTCTTCTTTCTCTTTTGGGAAGACTGCTCCTCAAGGTCACATAGCAAGTTTTAGCCAGGCCAGGCAGTAATTTCAGAACTTCCTGGTTTCTGAATTTTTTTTTCTTAAACATGAAATTCTGAGCCTACATAGGTCAGGAAAACTGTTATCATTGATTTCAATGAAGCTAGGGCTTCAGGCTGTCTCTAACACCATATAAATTTATGAAGTGAATTTTTATAAGCCCTTTTTTGGTAGGAGAAACAGTTAGACTTGAGTGACTTGCTCAGGGCTAGTCAGAGAGTTTCCCAAATCCAGCTCAAAAATCTGATTCCCGCCCAAGCACTACAAGCCTCACACAGAGGATTTCATCCAAAGTTTACAGTTCCTCAGGAGCCAAAATGTTCACTTATGCACTCAGCTAAGATGTGTTAGACTGTTCTGGGGACTCAGTGATCAGATCCTCAGGTGTTTTAAGTGAACTCTTTTCCACTGTTTTGATTTTTTTTATCTAGTTATAGTGAGCAATCTACATTAGATGTGAGAAGTTAATGACTGCAGTGGACTGAGTTTTGCTTTACTTTCTGTTGGATAATAGGACCCAAGAGAAACAAAACCGTGCCAGTATTAGCAAGTGTAATATTTTAAAACATGTTTTTTTCTTTAAAAATGCCCCAACACCATGTTTAAGTTACTTTTTAAAGTAGTAATAAAAATATTAAAATTTGGACTGCATAAACTACTTTCAGATTTCAAGGTCAGCGTAGTGAAAGGATTGCAATTGGGCTTTTAAATCACTCAGAACTGTTAATAAAGGAAAGAATGCCAAATAGCCCAGCATCCCCTTGCATGTCTCAATGTTCAGAAACGTGAGGAATTGTCCTGCACAGCTAGCAGTTGAGCTCCCTAACCTGGCAGGGCTGCATGGTTTTAGTCAATTGGAGGCATGAGATAAAATGCCTAAACTTGAATTTCTTTCTCCAGGCTTTATGCTAGTCTGTTTCACCTAATGTTTGCCAGCAGACTGAGGATATCAATGAGTTGTTTCCCAGCTGATGCACAGGAATACATTGTCATGTGTAAACTGTGTGTAAAATTCCTTTTCCTGGAAAGCGAAGATTAGAAATTATTCTAATACTCTGAGAAAAAAATTAACAGTACCTTTGTGCGAGTGGACAGGTTGTTTAAAAAACTGTGTTTTGCTAGCAGTTCTAATTTGATGATCAATTACTTCACACAGAAATCCCCTTTCCTGACTAGGAAAGTTAATCTAACATAAATAGCTCTCATGCAGACATTGCCCAGAGTTCCATAATAAGTATGTTTGTTGATTAATTAT
>VZRS01010444.1:736586-796566 GCA_013398055.1 Ifrita kowaldi | reverse complement strand
ATGTACTTATAAGGGGGGGGGGGGGTGGCAGGGAAAAGGCTGCCTAAGAGGAGGTTGAAAACCACTGGACTTCACAGTGATTTGAAATCTCAAATTCATCTTCTTGAAAGAAAAATAAGTAATTTCCCCCCCTCCATAACATCAGTAATGGCATGCCTTGGAAAGAAATCACAGCTTTGCAGGGGTTTTTTTCTTCTGTTGTTTAGCTTTGCAGGCTTGGCTGATGGTCTGTAGATAGTTGGAGGAGAGTTGTAGAGAAGAGTTGGAGAAAGCCTTAGAATCTGGCAAAAGCAAGATATTTCTTAAGGAAATATCCAGAATTCAAAAGGATGGATTTATGATTGTGATAGTAAGATTAGGGACTCTTAAATTAGTGCTGTTTATGCTATTTGTGCTTGTTTGCAATTTTTTTACCTCCTCTTGCTGTTCTTGAGGAGGCACACCTGATGTGGTATTCAGAGCATCTCAGGAAAGATAAACAAGGCTGTGTTCAGGAAGAAAAGTTGAGAAGTCACACCTCTAGGCCTTAAGGCCTACTTTTTAATTTTTTTTTAATTTAAAACCAAGGTTTTGTCCTGTCATGTTTTTGTGTTGTGCTGTAATTAGCCTGATACATGGGAAAATCTTCAAAAAGAAGCTTTAGACAAATACTGGATCTGGACTAAAAAATAATTACTTTTAAAATGAATATTTAGTATTAATTTCTAAAGCATATTGTCACTATTGAGCTCCATAATTAATACAGTTTCTGTTCATCTGCAGTAATTAAGCTGGCATGATATTTTTGTTTCTATTTAAAATTAAGGAAATAAATTTGCTAATATGCTGCCACTACTCCTTTTAGGAAAAAAAAAAAAAAAGATCTGCTGCTTCCTGTAAATTTGGCCTTTTCAACACCTGTTTTGCTGGCAGCTGTATGTGAGTGTGTGAGAGTTTTGTGTATTTGTGGTTTGTTTTTGTAGCAGCCCAGCCAGGACCCTGAGGATTCTTCGTGTTCTTCAGCACAGCGGAAGCTGAACAGGCAGTTTTACAGATTGGTTATATTCCCTGGCAAGTGGATTAAAGTCTGGTATGATCGTCTTACCTTGTTGGCATTGTTGGACAGGTAAGGTTTTTTTTTTAAAGCTGCTCTATGTAGTGTTACAGCGGGTGGCTCCACGTGTCCATAAAGCAATGCTGACCTCTAGAGAAAGAAAAAGTGAGAATTATATTAGTGTCTTACATTCAGGTTGAGTAGATAGATGTGGTTTTGCTCTAAGTTGAAGTTCAGGGTTAGTTTCAGTGGTTCCTTGCTACCCTTTGTCTTCAAGTAGAGACTTTTGATTCATGTGAGTACCAGGCTTGTAGACTAGTCTGTAATTTGACTCACAGATGTTACAGATACAATGATTTCTGATGAGAAAATCAGAAGTAGAAGGGTCCCAGGTATTCCAATCTCTAAAAGAAAAAAAATTATAGAATGGTAGTCAGGTGGAGATTTTTCACCTGCTGCCTCTGCTCCAGTTCAAGTTTATTTGTCTCTACTTCTGGTGATGGTGCTTTGCCATATGTTAACATGGGCTCCACAGCAGAAATTTCAGATGGCAGTTTTACCTGCTGCAGAAACCAGGCTACATGTCAGGGAGCTTGAAGTCCAGAGCAGATGTTTACTTATCTGTGGTGTCTTATCTCTGTGTTTCAATTGCATGGAAATCTTTTCTGCTGATAAGCTCTTTTGTTACAGCCTGAATATTAATGTTGTTTTTTTATCTCAGCTTCCACATTCTAACAGAACAGATAAAACAAATAAAACATCAGATGACAAATTTGGTCTTTGATCCAGTTCTTTCCTGTCAGATGTATATTTTTCTGTAATGGAATACCTTATTTCCTCATTTAAAAGTGTTTGGGTATTTGATCTTATTTGTAGTTGTTCATGTGTTGGGTTTTGTTTTGTTTTGTTTGTTTGTGCTTTAATAAGCATACACTTTTCTACATTCAAATCATCTCCATTGTGGAATTCTAATTGGGAGGTGAGATGGGAAGGGATATTAGATTTCAGTGCATATGACTTTTTTTCCTATGCATTTTAGCTGTCATTTTGGATAAGGTTTTTGGCATGGGGATGAAATACTGTTGAATACGGAAATGCAGTTATGGGATCCAGTAAATTCTGATAGCTGCTGCACTGACAGTTCATACCAACTACAAATGCACCTGCCTTGTTCTAATGACTCTATAAATATTTGTACTTCCCCAACACTTTTATTCACATAGGACAGAAGATATAAAGGAGAATGTATTTGCTGTCCTTCTAGTCGTTCTTGTTTCACTTCTTGGATTCCTGACTCTGAACCAAGGCTTCTGTAAAGACATTTGGGTTCTGTTGTTCTGTCTCGTAATGGCCAGCTGCCAGTATTCTCTCCTCAAGGTAGGACTCAAGATCATGGCCCATTGCTGAATTATCTTCTGACTTCTACGAAGACGAAATCTTTCAAGCAAGCATCTTTTCTCTGTTTTGTTTTTAGAGTGTTCAGCCTGATCCTGCTTCGCCAATACATGTAAGTCTCAGTCAGTAAAACAAGTCTTTCTCCTTTATTATCTCTTGTGTACTGTGAAACTGCTGGCTGTTCAGTGCAACACAGATATTAGTCGTTTGCTGTTCTAGCTGATTTATGAAAAAGACATCTCTGATTTCAAGACTTTGTACTAGATTTTTAAACTATTGGAATTTATCACTGCTATTAGAAAAGTGCTTTTTCTTTAAGTTAATATGTGCAGTAAAAAATTCATCTGGACTATCTTGCTGCTGTTCAATCCTCTGACATCACACAAACCTTTTCTTTGCTTTCCTTTAGAAATGGGCAGAAAAGAGCAGAAGTTCCAGATTAGCAGCTCAGTTGTTGCTCAGTTGGGATTTTTTTTTTTTTTTTGAGATTGGGGATTGATCTTTTTATTTTTAAAATCTGCTGTTGAAGATTTATTTATTAAAGGTATTATTAGCTCATCAAATGGCACAGGTGTTTTCTCTTGGTTACAATATGGCCACCGTTTCTGTGCTTGCATCCTGATTCTTCAGATGGCCAGATCTTTGGGTGAATGCAGCATGTAAGGATCTTTGCTGATTGTTATTTTTTTTTTATTGGATACATCTAAGAAATTGAACTCTGTTGGTGCCAACCACCTTGCAGAGAACCAGTTCTTTACACAACCTTGTTATAGGACTGTTCTAGGGGCATCATCCTACAACTGCAACCTTACAACTCCACCTGTCATGGTGTCTCAGCATTTTTGATTTGTGGATCTTGGAAGACATTTCAGTGGCCATAATGCCTCTTCCTTTCTTTTACACTGGATGTTTGTTGCTTATATTTCTTATTTAGCTCTTAGAATATTTTTGAGGATACCTTCTCTTCCCTCAGGTTTCAAAAATAATGTGTTAAAAACTTCAGGTCTGCTGGATCAGTTCCCTTTGGCAGGGAGCAATTATTTTCGTCAGTTTAGAGGCTAGAAATACAGGCTGACCTTGAAATTGATGTTATTTATATATGTATGCTACACACTTCACTAGATGGATTTCAGAAGATTCTCAGTTTCTTTTCCATGTGCCAATTATTAAAGGGTGAAGTTATGGTGATTTTAGTTACAATGCATTCACAGGAAATACCTGTCTGCATAAAAAGTAGATAAAGGTAATAAACAGCAACTTACACATTGTAGGGTAATATTTTCAATACATTAAAGGAATATTCCAACCTCAGTGAAAAGTTGGGGGATCTTGTGACTAAAATAATATAATTTATCAGCTCAACTGACATCTGTCTAGATATAATAATGTGAACTGTAATCAAATAGTTTGCACTTAATCAGACATTAGTAATGTGTACGTTTGTTTAAAGTGGGTGGCAAGCAGTTTAATCAAAACTACATTTTAAACCTATCTCGCCCGTATTTTTTAATAGTATTAAACACAAGGTAGTGTTTAAAGAGAACATTTTTTTTGTGCAGAATCCAGGTCTGAATTCAGGTTCTCACAGTGCTATTCCAAGTGTTATTCACTGTACTGTATTGTGTAAGTCATGCAGCAATGGAACAGAGTAACAATAAGTTACTCCCATCTTCCTTTTCTCTCCTAAAACTTTATTAGGGATACTCTCTTGCAAACTTTTTGGTGCACTATACAAACTCCAATAGAAATAAATTATAAAGTTTTTCCACTTAGGATTTTAAAGGTGGAGGTGTTACCATGCTAAAATAGAAGATTAGCAATTTCTACATTATATCTTTTTAACACAATAGGTATTTGTAAAGGCTTGCTTGAGCTACTTAGCACCTCAGAAATAGGACAACGAAAAGGCGAGAAGAGATTCTCCATGTACTGTTTCATAATTCATGTGATTGAATTAAAATTAAAGAGAATGTCTCTTGGTGTTAATGTAAGGATGCAGAACAGCAGAGGGATTAAAGAATGATCTGTATCACGCCCATGAATGAAAATGCAGATGAGATTTTTTTGAGTGTGAAACAAACCATCATGAGCCTCAGATCTGCACAGTGAATTAAGTTCTGCTCATGGATCCATGAGTAGCTGCTAATGTCTTATGTTATCCACGGCTGCTGAGGAGGTTCCGAACTTCTTTCCTATCTCATGTGCAGAGTTTGTTACTGTTTGAGGTGACTTTGTGACTTTGTCATCTCTAGCCTGTAGCATTTTGAAAGACTGCTTTAAAATAGCATCCAGTGAGTTCAGAAAACACAGTGCCTAGAGATACTGTAAGCTTTTGTTCCAAATTCCTCCTGATACCAAGGTATTCACTTGCTGCTCTTGAGGAAGAGCTGGCATTTAGTGTTGCTGCGGCTTTAGTACTGGTGCCTGCTATAAGATGAGAGTCCAATTTTCCTGTCAGCTGGAGCTTTAGCCTTTCCAGTTCTGGTCCATTGAGAGCTGGTGGCCTTTAGCTGCTGTTTACACAGGGGTACGTGGTTCTGGGATGGTGAAATTTGGGAACAGCCTCCTCACTGGAGTGGTGGAGAGAAGAAAATCAAGTCCATTCCAAAGTGTGTTATATTTTGCTGTTAGTGACCTGAAAGAAGCAAGCTGCTGGTGACTGCGGGGTATTAAAATCCAGAGATCCAGGAGATCCTTGTCATGTGCATTTCAAGGTTTTAGAAAAACCTTAGGCAAGGTTTTACTTTAGTAAATGGCTATATAGAAGGATCAGGAGAGCTTGCCTCTAAGTACCTCATGAGACACCTGTATAGCTGAGGATCTAGCTTGGGCTTACCAAAAGCATTTGAGCTTGAAGGATTGCAGTCGTGCTCTTAACAAGATTTAGAGAATCTCTTGCATAAATTCATTGTCTCAGTCCCATTACGTGCCAAAGCAGATAGCTAACTCAGTTGTGTAGCTACCATAGGCAGTTTCATAAATCCCATAAGGCACTTAAAAAGTATTTTTAATTTGTCCCTGTAAGATTTTCTGTAGAACTTGAGCACATGCACATTTCTTTATATAAAAAAGCCTTCTGTCTTTTTCCTCTTACATGTGTGCACTGACAAAAAAACCCCATTAGATATTTCTAAAATTTTCCCATCAAAATGCTTTGCAGTCAAAACTACTGTTTTAGTAAATGGAAGTATTTGTGAAATAATTCTTTGTTTTAAGTCTTAATATTTTTATAGAAATATGAGATGCATCACTGCTCTCTTGGTAAGATGTGCATATGTTTCTGAAACAAATTAGTGAGAAACATGGACATGAAAAAAAGACTTTTTTTAGCAGACTTTGGGAAAGGAAGAGCTTTCACTGAAATTTTTATCAGAGAAGAAAAAAAATTAACAAATGAAATGTAAAATATAAAAGAAATTCTGTTTCATTATTTAAATTCTTCTAAATGAGAATGCAGAGTGGAGTGATTTCACTAAAATTAAATCAGTTTTGCATGTCAAAATTTGGTGAGCTTGCCTAGTAAAACAAAATGAGCCCTTAATATCTAAAATACCTCGTTAAACAAGTTGTGCTGCCACGTGCCCATTTTGGTGAAGGGCTGCCTAGCTTGGTCGGTCAGTGGCAGGTACAGGAGGACTTTGCTCCTAGTTTTCTGTTTGTTTGTCTCTAAAACCTTAAAAAATGAAATGTAATGTCTGTCACTTGTCTGTGACTTTTGGGAAGTGATCCTCTCTTTCCCAGAAGGTGTCCACTGTTGGCCTCAAACCAGTCCTGTCCCTAATAATGCCCCTCACATGAAGCATGTAAATGACAGTGAAATACCACACTAATACTTGCAGCAGTTCCTCTTTCTTTTGTTGTGTGGCATGTTCCCCAGATGTGGGGACGGGAGTATTTGCTGTGTTTTGGGAAGCTCATTCAGCTTGTGCACATCCCAAGCAGTGCAAGAGCTGTGCAGACACTGTCCTTCTGAGTGCATTGCTGCTGCATTGCTTTGCTTCTGTTGATATGATTCTAGAATGATTTCCCTTTCAGTATTCTGTCTTATTACCCACCACCTGACAAACAGGGAAGGTAGTGTTTGTTCACATTTTACAGCTTTCAGAAAACTTCTGGAATCTGCTTCCTCAATCATAAGTGGCATTACTGTAGTTGAGATGGTAAGAGTGATTGAATTAGTCTGTTCTATTGTAACTAAGATAGAAGTGACCTACAACGATCATCCCGTGCCACTGCCTGACCACCTCAGGGATGACCAAAAGTCAAAGCAAGTTGTTAAGAGCATTGTCCAAATGCCTCTTCTAAACACTGACAGGCTTAGGGCATCAACCACCTCTCTAGGAAGCCAGTTCCTGTATTTCACCTCCTTTTCAGAAGAAATGCCCCTGCCTGATGCAGCTTAGAGCCATTCCCACACATCCTATCACTGGGTGGGATGGGAGACCAGCACCATCTTCTCCACATCCCCTCCTGAGGAGCCTGTAGGGAGCAATGAAGTTGCCCCTCAGCCTTGTCCTTTCCAAACTAGACAAGCCTGAAGTCCTTAACTGCTCTTTATAGGACATTCCTTCCAACCGTTTCACTGGCTTTGTTGCCCTCCTCTGGATGCTTTCAGGGACCTTCAAATCCTTTTTAAACTGTGAGGTCCAAAACTGCACACAGCACTCAGGGTGGGGCTGCACCAATGCTGAGTACAGCAAGGTAGTCACCTCAACCAAGCCTGGTGTTGCTGTGTTTGATGCACCCCAGATGCAGTTTTCCCTCTTGGCTGCTGGCACTCACAGCAGACTCACATTGACCCTGCTGGTCCCTTTCTGCAGGGCTGCTTACCAGCCACTCATCTCACAATTTATACTCGTGCCTAGCATTATTCCATCCTAGGAGCAGGATCCAGCATTGCATCTCATTAATCACTGCCCCGTGTTCCAGTCTGTCTAATTCCCTCTGCAAAGCTGCCTGACCCTCAACAGAGTCAACAGCACTTCCCAGTTTGGTGTCTTTGGCAAACTTGCTAATGGTGCATTCAGTTCCTACATGCAGATCATTGATAAATCTATTGAGCAGAACAGGCTCTAGAACTGAGCCCTGAGCAGCTTCACTGCTGATGGGGCATCAGCCAGATGTGGCCCCTTTCACTGCAGCTCTTTGAGCTCTGCCCACCCTTCAGCCAGTTCTTCACCCAGCGCACCATAAACTACTTCAGAAGTAAGAGTTAAATATGCACTGTAAACCTAATTGTAAACCTATGTCAGTGTTCTGCGTGGAACTGCAAGGTGTGCGCAGTTAAACCTCTGGGCTTGTTGTCATCAACTCTGTCTTACCCAGCTGCCTTCAAATAATCACCATGCAAAGATAAAACTGGCTTCCATAATTCAAGAGGTAAGACAAGAATGTAACATCACAATAAAACAGACTTTGGTCTGGAGTGCTCATCAGGATATAAAACATTAAGCAATTTGTTTAGATGTATATTTTTTGGTTCCTTTTCCTAAGGTACAGCTCATATTTTACATAAATGAACTGAAGCTTAGAAAAGGCCAGAAAGTAGTAGTGTAAATTATTTTTCTTTCTTAAAGTAATATTTTTATCTTTATAATTCTCCACAGATTATTTTGTGGCATGTGTCTGATTAAAAAAAAAAAGGCAGTAGTAAAATTGAAATTAATTAAACAGCAAGGATTTGTGTCCCTGACTTGATTCATATTCCATGAATGTGAGGCACGATATAAGCCCACCATTTCCCTGTAATCTGCCACCTTGTTAACTGATTGATCCCAAAAGAGAGAACAGATCAGTTGATAGCAATCTAACATACGAGCTTGGCTGGCAGCCAAACAAACACAGCCGCAGTTTCAAGTCAGTAAGTAGGCTCAAAAAAGACATGATCTTTTATTATACTCACTTAAATTACATTTTTCAAATAAGAACAGTTGCACGGCAGCTTTATGCAAGGCAAACTTGGATTCTTGTCGCTTTGCTCCTGGCTTTTCACACTCAAGGAATCTTTTGACTCATCAGTGTTTAAAATGTCCTAGTTACCCTTAAGCTTGCTACCAGGAGAACTATTAAGATTCTTAAGTGTCTGTTAGTTTCCCTGGCCTGCAGCCCCACGACAGTGTTTTGTTGGATTAGTGGGAATCAATTGTGTGAGAGATGTGTATGAAAGACATCAGATGAGACTCCTTCCACATCCTAATTCCTATGGATCATCATTTCAAAGTGCTTCATGAGAAGCAGACCAGAAACTACTGACGAGTGTCACCCCCTTCAGAAGACATGCTGATTTGCTGTCAAGTGGTTCAAAGAAACAAAAAAATTAAATTAGTGAAAAAAAAAATCCATCCCCATGCCTCACACTGTACTGGGGATGTGCTCTATTATTTTTTTTTCTAACCAGGATTCAATTAAAAATTAAATTAATCTTACATTTCATAAAGTAAAGAAAAAAGTCAAGCCACCTGAAGCAGATGTTCCTTAAAATAAAAGTGATATAGAGAAAAATACCTCTTTTTCTATTGAAAAGAAATATTCAGACAGATTGAGATTTTTTCTCCACAGAAAATGATGATTCCTGGAATTAATAAATTTTGAAAGGTCCAGAAGGTTAGGTTTTCAGAAGCATAAGTGATTACTGGAGTCAGTCTTAACTCCTTGTTATGCCTTTTGAAAGTCTCCTCTGGAGAATATTACCTTGTAATATTTTTTTTACTAATTATCATGTATAAGTCATTAAAATATTTTGTCTGACCCCTGACCCTCTCTCTAGGCTAATGCAGTGCATGCAGTAGGAGAATGAATACAAAATCCTAACTTTTTGTTTTTTCCTTCCAGGGACACAATAAAATCATAATCTACAGCAGACCTGTATATTTTTGTATATTGTGTGGCCTTATTTTGCTGCTAGATGCTGGATCTAAAGACACAAATCCACCTGTTTATACGATGTATGGCCTGAAGCTCTTTTCACCCAGATCTCTCCAGTCAGCCAGAGACCATGTAATAGGTGAGTCAGTCCCTAGGACTGCAAAAAGGAATTAAGCTCTAGTCTGTGTTTTCCCATGCTGGCAATCAAACGCGTGTTACGGAGGCACAACTTGACGTCAAATTGATAGAAACATTTGGAATGACTTCAGACAGGGGCAGGGGGCAGCTGGTGACCTTCCCTTATGTAAAAGGAGTTCTTAATGAAATGAGGCTCATAGAAATGTCTCCATAGAAAACTAAAAGTCGCTGAAGTTATTAGCAAAAGACATCATCTGTGAAATGCAGTTAATCGTTGTAAGGGCTTGTCTGTGTGGAGCAGTTACTGCAGAATAACTCAAATTTTAAATTTAATGTCTGGAAGCTAATCCATGCCAGTTCCTCAGATGGACATTCTTCTGATCACAAAGAAAGTGCTTTTTTCTTGGTTTAGTTTAATCAAACTGTCCATGTGACCAGTTAGTGTGGAGCAGCCACTCTGCAGTAGCTCTTTCAATCTGTTTCCTTCTAGAATCATATTCTGAGGTTGCTGAGGACATTCAGATACTGCCGTAAGACAGGTCTGATGATCCTTTGGCGCTAATTTGGAGTGGCCACAGCTGACATTACCCTATTCTGTCAGGACACTTCTTCCTGTTGCACATCCCACTTACAGTCTGTAACTGTGATGTTTCACCAGCTCAGTCACAGATGCAAGTGCTGAGCTGGACTCCCGTCGACAGTGCAACACTGTTAAGGTACAAAATAGGAAATGTGAGGTTTACTGTAAAAGTTGTGAAAATTTCCCAAAAAGCTGTGTTGTAGTGTACCAAAGATGGCCTGTTGGTTTGTGAATTTAGAACCAGGAAAACCTACTTTAGTAGAAGAAAGAACCTTTTGTTATATAGTGTGTGACCTTTGAGGTCTTTATTCACCTGTGACTGTTGTACTTGCTTTTTGCCATACTCAGGTCAGACTTACTGCCTGAAAGGCATACTATTTTTAGGAAAGCCTCCTGGTCCTTAACATGGGTACTCTGACTCCCAGTTCTTTTCACCAGAAACAGGGGAATGTGAAGATCTGCATCTCACTTATTTTAATTAGCTTCTTTCATTACTTTCCTTTGGTCTCATTAAAGTTTCTCCTTACATCTTATTTTCTCTGTCTGTCAAAGGTGAGCAGTAAAAATGCTGATAAATAATTCAACAAGAATCTTAGATGACACTTGGGATAGAGATAAATGAAAAACTATAGCAACCAGTATAGGAAAACCAAGTGTGGTTATAAATGTGTTAGTTTTGGCTGGTCTCAAAGGAGATGGCAGAGCATGTTCTTGAAGCAGGAGGGGGTGGGGGAGAGAGGAAATACAGGCTCATCTCCCCCGCTGGCATGTCTTTAATGAGAAAGAGAGTTGAAACCATTTCCCTCTGCTTGTCGCCTGTTCTTATTTTGCCAAGGTGTATTGGTTCAAGTGATGTTTGGTGCCATGCTTTGGCTATTCCTTGCTTTGTCTCTATGGGAGTCCCAACTTCTGGCTGCTCTGAATCCTTGCAATTGTTCACAGTGCAGAGACCTCTGTAAGCCGTGGCAGTCCGGCATCCTGCGGCATCTTGCTGCACTTTGAGTGTTGATTCTCTTAGGTGATGTAGGCATAGAAGTATTTGGTTTGGGCTATAAAGTAGTGAGGGAAGTTGGTCCCTCTGAGTACCAATGAAATCGTACTACTGTCTTGATGTTTTGCCTATTTGCTAGGCATTTTTTATCTCTTTTTATTGGTCTGTCATCATGTGGTGGGTGACTTTTTTGTTTATATTTGAATCATAATTTATCGTGGTATTTGGAGTTGATATGTTTGGAAATCAGGGGATTTTTGACTGTGCGTTGCAAATACCAAGGAAAGGAAAAGTCTTTTATTTCGGGTGTTTATTATGATAAAAAGCAGAAGCCATGGAGATCACAGAACGTACCAAAGAACTAGCATGATGCTGCATATCATACTCTGATAAAAGTCTTGCAACAAGGTCATAAAAGAAAATAATTGCAGATTTGTTAGATGTGTAACCTAATTACTTATGAAACATGGTTTTTAACACGTTCATTTATTTTCAATCTACTTATCATCTGATTCTGTGCAATTTTAAATTGGTGATGATTCTGCTATCGATTTATATTAGCTGGGGGTTCATGACTTTAATTCTGACTATGGTTTTCATCTTGAATTCCTTATTTCAGTTAACATTTTTGCTAGATTATCATATGAAATGCAAGTAAGGGCACGGACTGAACCAACCTCAGTCACTGGGAGCTACAGGTGTGGTTAGTGACGAAAGTAGTTATGCACTTTATATATGATAGTTCTTGTGATGAAACCATTTAAACATTCAACAGGTAAGTGAAATTATTTTGCAGACATCTCAGGGAACTTAAGAATCAGGAAGTGGCAAAATTTTGTGATAGTGAGTCCTCTGCCTGCTCCTTTTAACAATGACTGATCTTCTGACAAGGGAAGAAAGGCTGTGAATGTTGTGCTCTCTTATGTTCAGGAGTGGGAGAAAAAAAAGACTATTTCTCACTGAAATAATGCTTTTTATTTTCCTTGTGAAAAAAACATGTTTTATTACTCAGATATATAATCTTTTAAAAAATAATAATTTTCTAAATGTCTAAAATTTTTGCAGTGATGTTGCCATGCTACATTTCTCAAAAGACGCAAATTTTCCAAAGTCATAATTTGTGTTTCCCTCTCATGTTTACATGATAGGTGCTTGTTTAGAGGAAAACTGCAGTGTTAAATGCAGCAGCTCACATAACGATCTCCTAGTGGTCCAGCTTTTAAAGGTGGTGTAGGTCCGTATGAAAATGTGGGATGCTTAAAGAAATTCTCTCTGGAATTCATATTGCAATTTCAAAGGATTAAGCAGTTGCTTTTATTGTCTGCTTTCCACAAGAGGAACTACTGCTTCTAAGGTCAATCCTTTTGTAGGTGACAATTGTTTATTTTCCTCTCTGATATGCTTCGTGGTGCAGGATGAGATAAACTAAGCTGCCTTAGGTAAAGAAGTTGCTAGGATTATTCAAGGTATTAATAGAGATTGGGTGAGGTGAGGACAGTTTCATAGTCAACTAACTTTTCCCTCCTTGTTTACATTTGTTTCTATATATCTCAGTGTATTGTCAAGTCTTTCATCTCATCCTTCCTTCCACTGTTCTTATTCTACTTTTTCTGAGGTCACTACAGCAAAGGCAGTCATTTGTACTGTAAGTCAGTAGTCTAAGATGAGTTCTGGCAGTTCTGCAAGTCCTTTGCCCAGTATCTCTTGAGAGTTTCAACAGTGAGTTTTTGGATTAGTTGATCCATGTTGAGTCCACATGGTCTGCTGAGCAGTTTTCTCCTGTGCCATTGGCTGTCTTCAAGAATGGTCCTTGCTTGGCTCGGCATGACTTGGTAGAATATCTAAAAATGTGCAGAGTAAAAAAGGAAGAGGAATTTAATATTGGCATTTGTATGTAAAAGACTGAGAAGAGAGCATTTCCTCATTTTCTTACGTATGTATATTTTGTGCCAGTAGTGATAGGGGCATTGTGAATCCAGGTGTACTTAAGTGAGTGCTGTCTTTGTTCAACACTTGAGCATGTCGTTTTCTCTCCTGTGTTAGCCTTCCTCAGCAAGATTTACAGTATTAGATAGCAGGAGCATATGATACGATGAAGATAAAAGCTGTCAGATCAAACTTGGTGTATTGTTTCCTTTTAGCACAAGATGCCTTAGTAAGATGAGCTGGCAGATGTGAAATTAGCGTTCAGCGAAGAACACAAAGCCTTTTGTTCCTTTCTCAAAAATCTGTCCGGGGGAAAGGGGAATAAGTTGTACTAGTGATTTGTTTTATTTGCTTTTTATGAGGATGAATAGTAGGAAACAGCAGTCTTCCTAGGATCTAAAGTAACAAATACATACTTGTTTACAAGGAGGAGTGGCTGACATGCATCTCTCTCTGCCATGCAGAACATTGTGGTACTAATACAATGAAGCAGTAAAAATATGATTAAATATGTGTGTGTATCCTTGAAAGTTTACACTTGGGTCAAGTGTGTGTTTAGATGCTTTGCTAGACAGCCTTGCTTAGCATTTTCTATGGTGGAGCTGAGAGTGAGTGGATGGGAAGGAGGACTGGCTGGAAGTGAACAGAGCATAAGACTAGCGGCATGATTTCCTGAATTATGGCACCTGCTTTTCCTTGTCTATGAGGAAACCATTAAAATCAGCATTTCTATTCAGAAAGAGAGTATGCAAAGCTGTCAGACAGTGTTTTACCCCTGAGTTTCTTTCCTGTTTTTAATGTTCTTTCACTACTGCAAAATTTAAGTCCATTCTCCTGGAAGCTGGCGGAATGTTCTGGGGAAGCTTTGCTATAGGTTTGTCCCATATTTAGGGGCTGTTGTAAGTGTCTGCTCTTGATTGCTGGGCGAGGCAGGATATTGTGATAGCCAAGATATTTCGAATCTTAGCCATTAATTTTTTTTGTTTGTTTATATTGAATTGTTATAGCTGTGTTTGAACCATCTCAGATTCAAGGAGGAAGTTCCAAAGTCTGCAAATTAAAATTTCTCTACTTTGAAAGGAACAAATACAGCTTTGAAAGTATTTGAGAAGCATTAAGGAGGCTATGTAATGCTATTTTTCCTGACACTGTTTTTATCCAAAATCAATCTTCAAGTTAACTCTGAGCTTTAGTTTCTTACATGTAAAATAGCATTATTTATTTTGAATCCATGAGGAGGAAAGTGTAATCATTGCTGCTAAGGTTAAGGTATGCTCACTTGAATAATCTTCAGAATTTTTTGCAACAATTTCTTATTCTGGTGTGATGCATATTTCTCTATTTTCCATACATTGAATGTGTGACTGTGTTCTAAAATACTTTTTTTTTTCTTTAGTATTTTTATATTGCTTTCCTGCAATTTCTCTTCTTGGACTTTTCCCTCAAATCAACACCTTCTGCATATACCTTTTGGAACAAATAGACATGTTGCTTTTTGGTGGTTCTGGTAAGTAGCCATCTGCAGCTTGAGCTATGCCTTTCTGGGCTTATAACCTCAGCTTAGAATATATTATTGCATGTTACATAGCACAGTGCATGTTAGAGCTCAAACAGCTAATAGGATTTATCTAACAATGGGGTGAATACTTATAAGGCCCACTTCATTAGATTTCTTTTTGCTTTTGAAAAGTTGTATACAAGTTTTCAAAACTATAGGCTGCAGAATATGCTTGATACCAAAGAGCTCTTTCCTGGCACGTGTGATAAGAATCTTTATTTATTAAAAAAGAAAACCTTTTACTTTCTTTTTCTGTTAGCATCTAGAAAAAAAAGTTTACATTCTTCCACAGAAAGGCGTATTGACAAGATATTTGATGTGTGATGATTTTTTTGGTGTTATAGCAGTCAGACATTAAAGAAGGCCCTTGAGAGACGAAGCGTCAAGATTTTTTGTTGGTAGTGGGTTTTTTTGTTTTTCATTGTAGCTTAAGTAACAGGGAAGATTGAGATGCATCTGCACTGTCATCTTAGCTTGGGTCAGAAACAAAGTTCCTCCTTCTTCCCACTTACCACATGTCTTTATTTCAGCTGCTGCTGGGTTTGTGTCTGCGCTATACAGCATTTCCCGAAGCTTTGTTGTTCTGATTGTCCTGTATGCCTTCTGCTTCAGTGCAGTGAAGGTAAGCCAGAAAAACAACACTGGAACAATTCAAAATTTCAAGCTGGAAATTCATGTAATCTAGGGAGACCAGCATTGTTTGGTCCTACATTGTCGTTGCTTATCGAGATGAGCTTTGCAAGCCATGCTTCAGTTTCTGCATGTTAGTAACACTGAAATAGACCAAAACTGTAGCAAATGTGTGTCTAATACCTGTGATTATTTGCCTCTTATATGTATCAGTCTGAAATGATCAACTGAATTTTCTCTACAAACATGAAGAGCAGCCTTGACTTAAAAAGTTGAAGTTGCTGTTGACCTGCATAGGCAGGCCAAATTAGCTCATAATTCCTAGTAAAGTTTTTGCTGTTGCTTCATAACAATTCGCCTAAGAACTTAGCTGTGGAGCAGACCAGTGGACCATCTAACTCAGTAATGTGTCTGCATACACAGGGAAATGCAATTTAGGAATTTAATGCAAGCCAGATGACTGAGTTTGCCACTCTTTTCCCTAATATCCCACACTAGGGATGTTGGGGAGTGTGCTTAGTTCATTTGGTGTCTGTGGACTTGTTGTCTATGAATATGTTAAGTCCCTTCCTGAATGTGCTGCTCGTCTCTGACTCCACAGCTTTGTGCCAACAAATTCCAGATGTTCACTGTGCTCTGTGCAAAGCAGTGCTGTCCTTCATTGGTTTTAAGCTGATCTGCTAATTTCACTGAGTCTTCCTGATGCCTAGTATTGTAGCATTTGTGGAAAACCTGGTCTGCATTCTTTTCATCCACTACCTTTACAGTTTTGTAGGCATCAGACATATCCCCCTCAGCTACCTCTTCAAACTGAAGAGTCCCAGCCTTTCTTGTGTCTCCCTGTAAGGCAGCTGCTTTCTCAGAAGTTGCAGAGTTAGTCACCCTACTCTGTGCCTTCTCTTGCTCTGTTGTGACCCTCAGATGTGGAGATTCAGTTGTGTAGGGTGCTCAGGATGCAGGTGTGCCACAGCTCTCTATGCTGGCATAGGACTGGTTCTCTTACCAGTGATGCCCAGTTTTGGGCGATATTCAATCTAAGGCTTTTTTTAACCTTTTTTTTTAAATTTTAATACATAGTGCCTATGTCCTCTGCGTGGGACATTTAAAAAATGGCAATAGAATTTTGTCTGCCGTTCAAGTCAGGGCTGTAAAATTCCCAGTGACCACAGCAAGACCAGAATTTCATGTTAGGCTTGTAATAAAATTTATCCTGTAAGGGACAGCCTTTTGACAGTGTTTCATTAAGGTCTGGATGCTGTCAGTGTCCGTGCAGGGGTGCAGCAGGATGTGCTGTGGTTTACAAGCTGCCTTTGACATCTTGTGGGCACATGTCAGAGGGAGCTTTGTGGTGGCACACGTGCACAGCACACACAGAGATCCCAACATGAGGTTCTGGAACTGGCAAGGATGTATCATGTCAGCACCCAGGCTGGCGATTTGCACAGATGAGAGGGGCAGTCAGATGTTCCTTTAAGGGAATTCTTTAAGTAACATCAGCATTTCTATAGTGGCTTTTAGCAATTTTTTCACTTGAAATTTTGAATAGGAGCTTTAAGTCAAAAAAGGACAATTATAATGCCTTAATGGTCACTTGCAGATGATCAGAGCTGGCTGTGTGTTCTTAACCACTCCCAACAGTAAGGTAAAATGTGTTGAGGTACCATTTTATCTTGCCCCTGGGTGGCTTGAGTCCTTACAAAATAAATTACAGCAACTCAGCTGCAGTGTTAAGACACTTGAAATTAAATGTCTTTGAACATATGGTGTTCTGCCAGAGAATCTCCTGTTACCTGCCTCACCCAGTGTATCAGTTGTGTTGGTTAGACCTGACCCAGCTGGGGGATTGATGCTACTGAGCTTAACTGCTGCTGATGCAGTTTCCTAAAGTAGCCAGTATTCCTGCTACTGTTTCCCAGCTGTATTAGTGATGGGAAACTGGCAGCTGGGATGGAGAAGGAGGCTCTCCATAAGGATGAAGAGAGTGAGAAAATGGGTAACTGGGACAAGAAACAATGATAAAAATGAAACGAGCTACATGGGAGGCAGGAGTTAAACTACTGTTACACAGGCAAATACCTGGGGAATGAAATTTATATATTTTTTTCTTCCTAAGGTTAGTGGAGGGTGATTCACTAGTTGAGGCTAGGGAAGTTGTGTTATAGATACTTCAAAAAAAGTTTTTTGTAAGCAGTAGGGAAAAAAAGCCACTTAAAATAGTCTACATACTCTTTTCTCAGCATAATACTTTAAATTACAGCATGCAGGTGGCTTTGTAAATAAGCAATCTCCTTGTGGATTAGGCTTCAGACTTCTTAGAAATACGCTTTTAATGCTACCCTGAAGTTGAGTGCTGTGAAAGATTTACAAGATACCTATTGTAAATTACTAATATTATGTTCAGACTTTCTGTTCACAGAGAAGTTTGAGTTAATTTGAATTTTAATGGCACTGTTCTTGTAAAGACACTTCTGAGAAGGTTAATTTAAAGCATGTAAAGATGATTCCTCTTGCTTCAGCTCATAATCTCAGTCTAGTGGGGTGCTTGAAATTTCATACATTTTTTTCTTCTAGAAGTAACGAAATAAGCACTTGTGTCAACCCTCCTTGTTCTTCAGTCAGGTCCAGACATTTTTATTTTGGGCTGGTTTCTGTAATGTTGGAAGAGAATGATTCTTTGGTTGGTGGAGGAAGAGTAAGAATTGGCTTAATCTGATCCTGAATAGGGCCCTCTGTGAAAGGTGGTCTAATACCCCTGTAATTAATTTTTGGTGTGCTAGAAATTGTAGAGTTTAACTCAAAACTGAGCAAATGCTGTAGTCTATTTCACTGAGGTGTTTGCACAACAGTGGTAACATGGTTTCCTTTAAGCTAGAAGGAAGAAGCATCTCTTCCATGTTGCGCTTTATAGCTGTTATTTATTTTTTATTCTTATTTTACTCTTTTCACTTTTAGTCAGTTTGCCAAAACCAACAGAGCAAAATTTTCAATATTTATGGAGGTCAAAAAAAAAAAAAAATCACCATAATCAAAATTTTTCAGGGCAGGGAAACATGATAGACTCTAATTGGCAGAGGACTTCTGGGTTGCAAAGCATATTTTTTTGGCTGAAATGTAGCATCCTCAAATGTCAACTCTATTTATTGGCAGAACATCATATAGCTCAGCAGGTGTAACTACCAGAGTTCTATTTCCTGAAATAAATTGCAGAGGAGAACGGATCTCTAAGTGATTTTGTGCTTTTTACTGGTGAACAATTGCTCACATCAAATGCCCAGCCTGGAAAACATTCCAGTGGTATCAGGCTTGATTCTCTCCTTCCTTATGTGGTTCTTGTGTTCTAGTTATAATCTTGCAGGGTGGAAGAGTCTAACCTGTTTTCTCTGTATACATTAATTATTCTGAAAGGAAATATATTACTTCTGAAGAATAATTAATTTACCATATTATTTTCCATTTTTATTAAAAGAAAACCAGTTTTTATTTTATAATAAATCTGTGTTCTTAAGTGAGTTTTTCTTGTTCTTTTTCAGTGCATTAGATATATATACATACATAGTTTGATTTAGTTGATTTAGATTTTGAAATTAGTTTAGAATAGCAAATTCACAGCATTTAATTGTTTGCTCTAGAACTTCAGTTTTAGAAAATTAGGAAGTAGGAATTGTTTTGGGGTGTGTCCACAGAACAGTGTAGGTATTCAAGGTAACTTTCAGCATGTGAACATAAGCTCTGAGAACTGAGACTAATAGGCCTGTACTGAAATCCTGTGCCTTGTCCAGACTGATTTTGCTCTTGAATTGTGTTGTGCAAGACCAACTGAGAGACTTGAGGAAAAAGCAGCTGTGGTATAGATGTATTATTTAACTTACATCTAAGTAAGTTTAACTTAACAGTTTAACTTAATAATTCTCATGGATTTTCATTCAGATAAATTGCCTGAGGGAAATTATTATACAGTATTCTGAGGTGAGAGTTCATCCTGTGACCTGCAGATGTTTGACATGTCTGGGAAGTTCATCTGGCCCTGTCACTCTTTCTGAATGACCTTGCAGTGCCTTTGCCATCACATGAGCAGAAATATTTGTCTCTCATGGCTAAAATGCACATACCACCTAAAAAAGGATGGACAGATCTCTAGTCTTGTGTGAACAGTGAGGGTGTGGGTTGGGTCAGGTGTCCGGCTGCTGTTGTGTCCCATCACAGGGCTTGATCAGAAGCATATGACATGTTTTGGGGAGTGGCTGCACACTGCTCACCTGGCTGATCTGGGGTATATGTTATGTGGCCAAATGTGCACTTCCACACAACTGAAATAAGGGGCAGTCTGTCACCAGGGCCAGGCACAGACTCCTTGTGAGATGATGATACCTGCCTGTGCACTGCGTGACTTGGAGGAGAGGAAGGAACGTGTAGTTCAGAGGTGACTGGGAAGCAAAGGGGTCCCAGCTGCTGTGGCCAGGTGATGGCTCCCCTCCTCACAGTGCTCCTGAGCAGCTTTGCCCTTGCTTGATATTGGTGTGGAGGAGCTGTGGGTCTGCTGCTTGTCAGGACCTCCTCTGGTGGTGCTACTGCTGGGATGATCAGTTTTCATTTTCTGTAAAGCTGTCACATAAAAAAGAAACCCCAAATTTTTCACAGTAGGAAGTGCAGAGTATTGCATCTGAAATTGCAACAGATAATTTCTCCATAAAAACTGTGAGCACAAAATAGCTGGTCTGTGTCTGTGTGTTTGAGGACTGATGGGCAGGACACTATTCATCACTGCTGTCAGTGAAAGCAGTGCGTTGTGAATGGAACAGGTTTACAAGTCTCTGTCTGGTTGACCTGGCTGGTGCACTGAAGTTGTTCCCTGTGGTGATGATGTGAAGTCACATGGATAGATTTCTGTTTTACTGTTGTGCTGTCCCAGTGATGCAAAGGTGGTTTGGTTACAGCTTTGAGGTGTTGTAGAGCATCTCTTCATGAGTCTTATCCCATGGCATATTTGTATCATGAGTGATAGGACACCAGCTGCTTATCCATCCTTACATATAACAGTACTGTAAACCTGGTTTCAGGCAAATAAGTCGGTAAATGTCTTAGATTCTAAAGTGCAAAGACCTGAGTTTCTCCTGCTTGCTTTGATATTTCTTTATCTGCCAGACCTCTGTTTAATGGTATCATCACTCCTTATTCCAGTTCTTTCCAGGTCCTCTATGAACTTTCATTTACTTTTGCTTAATGCAAAGCTCTAAATCCTAAGCATGGTTTTATCAGCTCTTTGTTCATTCCTTGGATTCTTACATCCAATAGCAGCAATTTTTCAGCTCACTACTTTTTTGAAGCTGTTGGGTAACTGAGCTTAGTTTAATATTACCTGAGTTCACTTCAGCTGGGCTTTGTTTCTGATCTCATCTTCAGTCCTGTAATCTTGAACAGAAATTGGCAGCTCCAATAGCTGCCTTAGCTTTGATATACGAAAGGGTTTTCTCTTTTTCCAGGAGGAGGTGTTTTTATTTTTCAAAAATTACATCCGTCAGATTGGAGACATGGGAATTTCTGTGCCATCTTTTTCACTTGACTAGAATTTCATGATGCACTGATTTTTGTCTCCTGCTCCATCTGTTTTGCGGTCCGTGCCCAAACATTTAAGAGATGTTTTTAAAAAAAAGTCAGGTATGCCCTCTTACTTTTTCTACAAATATTTGGTCTGGAATTTAGCCATCCTGATATCAGTCTTTAGCATTCCAGTGTTCCAGGGTGTTGCCATGGGGCAGAAGAGCACACCCCTGAATGTTTCTGGAATCAGTCAGTCCTTGTCTTCTGCCTTCTGTTCATATCAGTTGGTTTGGATTTGAAATGTATCCAGAACCAGTTAATTACTTGTCATCCAGATAATTTTTTTTCCTTTGGTATGGAACTTGCAGTGTATTGTAATCAGCCTGGAAAAAAAATCAGATTTTTGGACTTGGGTCAGAAAAATTAAACTGCTGTGAATGTATTCATATGTGGCACACCAGCTTTTTCCAGCTCTGTGTAAATGAATATTTTTTGAAATGTAAGTTACATAGTTTCCATTACCTCATACCTGAAGAAAGTACTTTCTGGTGGTTTATTTATTGCTTCAATGGACAGTTACTAAAAATTCTGTGTGGGTTTTAAACTGTTCTCAGCTCACACTGATGTAGTTTGGTATGTTTAATGAGTTTGAAACTCATTAATCAGAATAACAGTGCTTCTTGCTTCCAGTCTTCAATGATGCAGTCTTCATCTATGTACTAATAATTTTGAAATATTTGTCTTAGGGTTTTATGGTGGGAAAGAGTTGCAAGCATACATCTCCCTCAATCTGCTAAGTCCCCAAATAAATTTCTAGACACCAGTGAATGGGCTCATGTGTGTAGACAGGATTCCTGGATGTGTAAGCAACCAAAAATAGAAGTATAATATTATTGGACAGCTTTATTTCTGCTGCATAAAATACTCTCAGTCCCTTTGGAGGTTTTGGAGGCAATCTTTTTCCAATTTAGAGACTACTGAGTTTCAAGCAAGAGCTGTTAGGGGTGTTAAATTTGGGGAGTATTGCTAGATACCATACCTTTCACTAAGTGAACTTTGCAGCCATAGTCAAATCTTGCACTGTAGATGTAACTTCAATAGTTATGGTCTTAATTTTCTGTGTATAATAAGAACTTATTTTCCAGATAGAAAAAAGAAATTATGCCTGTAGAATCCAACATGACCCAGGATGGCTCTCACTGTATGTCACTGTACAGGAATGTAGAAATCTGCACTATTTCTTTAGGATAAACTCACCATTATGTGAAACATGAGTATCCATGCTTCCTGCCTGAAGCTGTTACTCTTCTAGCTTTTTAACCAAGGAATTCTAGTCACAGACTGGGATCCTGTTGTGTAAGGTGGTGTGTGTGGACACACACAGACACCCCTGTATCAGTCCTTGTGGATTTTAAATTTCAGCAGTGAAAATAAGGTCCAAGATAGCAGCTGTGATTGCAGAGAAGCAGACAGTGTTGCTTGGAGTGGACAGTGATATGTGTATTCTGGTAGCTTTTCACTTGTCACGTTTTTGGAGATCATCTGGAAAAGTAAAGCTTTGTTTTGCATGGATGATGGGAAGATAAGGCTGGTGGGCATCTCTTCCTGGAATTTGTCTTTAATCTGTGTAACACAAGGCTCATTAATTCACATATTTTGGTTGTTAGTGTTCACTGAAAAGGAGTATCTGTGGTAATATAGCATTAAGCTTATGGTTAGCCTTGTAGAGAACAAGTTCTTACTATTTTCTCATATTTTGGAGTGTGAGGAGGGTTGCCTTTTACAATCTCATTCAGAAAGTCAGTGTTTTGATGTTCAGAAATAGGATGATAGTATTTATTTCCATCTTTACCATGACACGTGTGGAACGGCTGACCGTCAGCACTTCCTGCTTATTGCTTGATATGTGAGCAATAGCACAGATCCATGATGAAGCAGGGCTGTGGAGGTAAGGAGAAAGACCCAAGAAAGTTTGATTGAATTGCACGAGGGACTACGTGACTTTTAAAAGTCCATTCCAACCCAAGCCATTCTCTGACTCTGTAAATAGTGATGAAATCATGAGAGTGGAAAACCAGGTGTGTGAAGACCAACTGGAGTTTGTCTCCATATTTAAAAACTCGGCCACTATGCCAATGCCTTCACCTTCAGTGATGCTGTCACTGCAGCAATCTGCAAAGTCATCATCGAGTTGAGGGGAATACTCTGAAATAAAATAATAAAAAAAAAGTAACAAGAATTTCTACTTAGCATAATTGTTTCTCTGTTCAGAGCACTTTTTGTCTCTGGAGTAGAACATATGATTTATTTCAGCATATCTTTGAAATATAAGTGTGCTACATGCATTTTTTTAGGAGAAGAAAGAAGTAAAAAGGATAAGTAATGTAGGACAGAAAAACTACTGACACCACTTTTTAAAAATACATTTGCCTTCCCACCTCTAGCAGTGGTAAAAGGCTTGTAAGTTCAAAGACACCTTTATCTCCCCTTTAAGTGGATTGTTTTGGGATTGGGCAATTCTGTGGTTGAAACGGAACACCTCCACTCCCACCACCGGGTCTGTTGTAACTCATTTGCTTTCACTTGTAAGTCTGTTTCACTTGTTTTAAAAATGACTACGTGAGTGTCTGCATAGAAGTCAAAACCCTATATGAAAGCACTACATGTCACCTCAACCCAATGAGGTAAACCAGGAAGTAAAAGTCCCTGTCTAGTATGACAGATAATACCAGCTTCCAAGAGTAAAACCTGTCATTCCTGTTTTCCCACTGAGAAGAATCATTGTTCAATTACCAACTATATTGGGTTTTTTTTCATTTTTTAAAATTTAAAGCTACCAGGCATCATTAGTGGGGGAGGAAAATGACAAAATGGAAGAGGGTGCATCACACTGATATTGAAGAAATGACACCTTTGTTCATTCTCATCTTTTATACAACATTGTGTAGCATTTTTCTGGAAAATCCTGTTCTCCAGGCACATAGCGAATATTGATGCCTGTCCTACCTGATTTCCTGGCTCCCTGACATTTGAGTTTTGAGGGGACAATGACAGTTTGGACCTGAAGCACAGGCCAGAAAAATGCAGAAGACGTGTGTAATACGCAGAAAATATGGAAATAGAATTCCTGAGACATTAATGTGGGGATTCAGCCATAGAAGGAGGGTGGAATGATTTTTCAAATTGGCTTCTGATAAATTTCAGTATCAGGAATATTGCTCGACTCTTGCTAGTATTTTGCTTTCAAAAGAAATTGCAGGGCAAAGGGGCAGTCGTGCACTAGAAGCTGCTGGGAGGATCTGTACACAGTTGTATTGCCCTCAAAATGCCAAGGATGTTTGGATAGGCTGTGTTTCAGCCATTTTCAGAACATTTTGGCTTCAGTTAATTTTCTTCGGTGTTTTGAAGAATATTAATTGAATACAACAGGAGATTAAGCATGGGAAGAGCTAACCCAAAATGTATTTGGCCCCAAAACTGGGAACAATGAAATGAAGAGTAGGATTGTATGGTAAAGGTTAAATTGGCAAGTAAATGGTGCTGGATTCTTTTCATAATAGCTTGTGAATCTCTCTTTTGTTTGTAATTACTGTTTTGGGTAGGATTATTTGATAGAACTAGGCTCTTCTGTCTTTCATCTTTGTGATGTTCAGTAGTATGATGAGGGGAAGATGATTCTTGGAATTAAAATTTCACTTTTTTGGTACTACTCTTAGGATAACGAGAATTTCAGAGTTAAATTGCAAAATTCCATGCTGCAATGGGTTAGATGCTTGACACTTAGAAGAAAATTAGTTTGTCTTAGGTATTCATTGCCCCTGAAAGAAGTTGAGTGTTTCCTAACATGCTAAGAAATCATGCATATAACTGAGCAAAATAAGGCTAATAAACCTACTCTATCCTCTGAAAATATTGTTTGTGTACTAACTGTTACGTTTTTTAAGCAAGAGATAACTGTGCAGAAGCCTTGTTTGCACTAGCCTAAAGTTTCACAGATCCTACAAGCATTGCTTCTCAAAACCTGTCCAGAAAGTGCTGTGATGCCAGGATCTGGTGAGTTCACGTTTGGTTGATTAGGTAGAAGTTATGTGGAGGCAAGGAACACAACTAGTAAGTGAAATGGCTTGGATTTGATCCAGATTTCTGTGTCCTTCACAGAAGAAATTTGTGTTCCTCACAGGTAGAACTCACAAGTATGTCTTAGAATCCGTAAATTATACCTGAGGGCTTCACAGATAAAGCTTATCTTGATAAGTGTTCCTTAAGCATTCTATTCTTTCTCTTATTCTTTCTAGCCAGCTTTAGCTGTTTAAGTCACCTGGAGAGAGTTTCTCATCTTGTTTATGCCCAGAGCGTGCTGGCAAGTGTGCCAATTGTCTCGTTTCCCTGCTTGAGGGTGTCGGGCATGGTGGCGAGAGCTCTCCCTCTCCGCTGTGTTAGCATCCAGGCAGGGCCTGGGTGTAATGCAAAAGCAGCAGAAAGATGTCTGAAAGAAAACCCACTGCCTGATCTAGGTGATATTGTCATTTGTTACATACAGTCTGGCTACAGGTCAAGTAACTGCTTATCAATTTAGCGTGTAGATAAATAATACACTGCAGTTGATTTCACTCGGATCTCATTTTAATGAGAATTTTCCTCTAATGTTTCATTGAAGAGGAAAGTAAACCTGCCTTTCATGTGGTTTCTCAGCTAATTGCTGATTATAGGGGAGCTGCATAATATAAGCACAAAACATGCCTTTAATTGCAGGGTTTTTTCACAGTAATAGACTTTGATATGAAAAAGGGTTTTCAGTCTGGGGTAGATGCTGTACGAATTTAGATGTTGTGCATGTAACAGTGAATGTTATGTATGGCTTAACCTACTTACTTCAGTTTTTTAAGTTTTACATTCCTAACTTTGCTTTCTGTCATCCTCTTCAGGAACCCTGGGATGCACAGCACATTCCGGCGCTGTTCTCTGCTTTCTGTGGTCTGCTGGTTGCACTTTCTTATCACCTCAGCAGACAAAGCAGCGATCCATCTGTACTGATGTAAGTTGCCTGCAAATGTTATTTGCTGATTACTCTGTACAGCACGCAGCCAGAGTGATGCCTGGGTTTCAGAACCACAGGGGCTGCTTCCTGAAAATACTGTGGTGAGGTGAAATTCCTCACCATGTCTGCATGGTTGGTATCAGTCCTGTATATGAATGAAATGCTACAGTCAGATCACCAGCAGGGCTGGTGCTCTTTAAGCAGCACTATCCAAAATCTCTGAAGCAGATTTTCCGCTCTGGGAAGTTGTGTACTTGCCAGGTTGGAGGACAGTGATTTAGCTGAGGGCGTGTTCAGGCTAGTGGAGTTGCAGAATATGCATTGGGGAGCACTGGGGCCGGGAGATAGGACATTTAGTGTGCTGGGAAGGTGGCTGAATTCCAGCTCTTGCTGAGGATTACTGTATAGGCTGTGCCTCTCAGTTTGAAGTTCCATCCTTCCTTTTCTTTGACACAGTCTGCTGGAGGTAACTGGGGAAAGGAAGTGTGTGCTAAGAGCTGGCGTTGCAAACAAGTGAGATTAAGGGGAGAAGTCCCAACATTGTGATTTGCATGTTGAGGTGATGTGTGAGAGAGAGACCCAATAGATCCATAGCTCGGGGGCAGCAAATGTGAATTTTCCTGTGAGGAAACTGTGATATATGGCTGTTAGGGGGGCTGTGGGGGTCCACGAGCAGCTGGGCAGCTACATCTATGGCTGTGGGGCTAAGCAAGCAAGTGGGTTTTGTGCAGCCAGTACCACCATGCCATTTGGAATTCTGCTTCACAGACAGCTCAGTTTTATCCTAGAAGAGGGCAGAGGGCCTGTGAGGAAACCCACAGGTTCTCTCCTTTGATTCATGAGGTGTGTTATGTGTGTCTTGAGGTGAGGCTCAAGGCTCATTATGCACAATTCTGCAATGCAGAAGAGAAAAGGGGGAAGTGGAGAGCTTTTTAGGCCATTCAGGATTCTGTTTCAGTAGAGAAACTTGGAAAAGGGAGAGCAACACTGATGAGGAAGGGAAGGATATAGAGCACTAGTAGGAAATTGTCATCCCAGTAAATCTTACTGAAGAGTTGAGAAATTCTTTCTTTACCATCCAAAAGATTCAGGGAATCTGATATTAATACCTTGCTAGGTTCTGATGCAAAGCAACAAGGACTGCTTACATGTCTTGCCGTGGTCTTTTCCCACCGCCTACTGTGTCTGACTCTGATTTCAAGTAGACCTGGATCAAGCTTTGTGTAGATGGTGTGTAGTTTGTTGACCATTACAGTATGGAACTTATGTATGGAAGGAAGTGAAGGTACATGCTGTATTAGGGAGAGTTCTTAGCCTTGGAGTAAAATATACACAGGTAAATTGCAAATCAGCATGGAATTGTGAGCTCTTTCAATTTCGAAGTAATTTAAATGTATCCTTTTCTTCCGCTTCCCAGGAAGGACACACCAGTTCATGAACCTCTTTAACAAAACAGAAACTCTTCTTACTTGAAACTTTTGTTTTAAGGAAGTAATCTTAAGCTACTAAATGCATTTTAACTTGTGAAACTAGCTAACAATTTCATAACATTTGCAATGAATCTTCAGCAACTGAAATGGTTGTTAAAAATCTAAAAATTAGGAATACGTGTACAACATCTGATGTTTATTGTGCTATTGTAAAAATGCATAATCCTTAAAAAAAGGAGATTTACAGTTTTTTCTTTAAACAATGCTGAACTTCTTTTAAATAAGGAGATTGGGAAAAGTGTTTAATATATGGCCTATGGCATAAAATTCAAGATGGATGAGGAGGTAGCACATAAGTCTTGAAGAGAGAATTAATACACAGTTTGTACAGAAATAGCCTTCTTGGCCATTTTAACATGGGTCTAAAGAGCTCTCATATTGGTTTCAGCTTAGCTGAAACAGTAGTAAGAGTTGTAAATGCAACAGTACCCTCTCTGCTCATTCCTCTAAATGACTGCGTCACATTGATTGGGCTGCTGAGACTCCTCAAGATTCTGATGTGGAATTTCTGCCCTGATCACAGTAGTGCTGGTTTGTGTCAATCTCCAGCTGTACACAGATAAGAATGCTAATGTATACATGAAGAAGGAAATCTGAGGCTGTTCTTCCTCCTCTGCCCTTCAGGAATATTCGTATCTGTTGCACGTGTTCAGAAGTATCCTAACTAGGAATTTTTTTTAAACAGGTCCCTTATTCAGTGTAAATATGTCCCTCACTATCTACGCCAACGATTTGAAGATTCATCAGAAGATCCACTCCCAGAAAAAATGAGAGAATCAGTGGTAAGGCTTTTTCTTTCATTACTTTCTGTTCAAAGCTCTCTCTCATCCATTTTGCCCACTGACAAACCTTGTAAATAGTCCATTTAGTAATTTAAATTACTAAAAGCACATATGATCTTTACAGTGGGGCCAGGAGCGAGAAGGGGGATACATGCCACTCTCCTTTCTGAAAGGCTCCTTTCAAGGGCTCTGGAACACTGATTCTTTAATACAGTCAATGGGAAATGGACTCTTAGAGCTTGGGAAGTGGGGCATCTCTCATCCTAGTACACAGAGAACTAGTGCAGGTTCTGTGCACAGGGTTACAGCCTGGCAATCTGGTGTGTCTGGACTGTTCAACGAGCATTCAAAAAGGTGAGCAGTCCTGCCAAACTCCCAGTCTGATCTGTCCCCGGAATTATGTGTGTTTAACACAGCCCTTATTCTTTATTTTTCTATGGCTAGGGCTACCTGTTTTTCAGGAATGCCTTTTCTGTGCCAGGAAATACTCTTAACTGTGTGTCCTTCCACCCCAGCCGAGCCAAGTGGAGCACACTGTCAGACTTGGCATCTAGAGGTGGAAGAAGCATGTGAAACTGGGATAGTATGGGAGAGGGAGGTACATGCCTGGTGCCAAGCATTGCCATCTCATCGTGTCTTCTTTACTTGGCAGGCTGTTTATTTACTACTGTCTGGCAGGAAGCTCTAAGTTTGTGTCAGCTTATTTCTCACTTCAGCATAAATATCTGAAGTGACCCATCTTCCTTTTTGTGTCTTTTTATATTAGAAAAAATGTTTACTGTTACCCAAGGGAGGTTGATCTTATAAGGAGTTCATGTGGGAAGATCATCAAGTTTCCAGAAATGCTAAGGGGTGTTTGACATTTATTACTCATGTGAACTGTCCTGCTTCCTGGCTGCCAGACAGCTCTTCCTCCTGACTACATCCCCAATGCCTGCATCCAAGCATTTGCAATCTAGGCAGCTATTCTTAAACTTCTGAATGCTCTCTGAAAGTCAGGAGCATTCAGAGTCTCTGGAAGCCTTTTTTGACCTGTAGACATGGCCTGGGAGTCCATAGTTCCTACTGGCCTCCAGATGTCCCTTTAAAGGAATGCATCTCTCATGTACATCTTGAATAGTTTCTTTGGCATTTTATAAGGTGTTACACAGCCTACGTTCAGCATATGCATTGATCCCACTCTACCAGTATTTTCTACTTTTCTCTGCTAAGATGCTGCTTAGATTGTAAATTTTACCATGTATAATGTAATTTTAAACTGCTTCCTCTAATAGAGCCTACATAAGATTAAGTGATATGGTTACTTCATGTTGCTTGTACTGAGCTACAGTTTCTTGCAAACTAAACTGTTTGCAACAGTTGATACTGGAATATAAATGTGCATCTAGAAACAGAGGAAAAAATTGTTTTTGTTAAAATTTTGCTGTATTCTGTGGTGTTTGTGGCGTGTAGGTTACTGCCATGGTTCATTGACATTCCATTCTTGTACATGGGGACTGTATGGCAGATGTAATGGAAAGCTTCTCTTTCCCCTGTAGTTCTGTCTTTTGCTGATAGTGCCTTTCTTGGAGGAGTACAGAGTCTGATCTCATCTGTTCTGCAGATGGAGCCCAGCCAGGGGACTGAAGCAGTTACTGCAGCTGTCCACTTAACTGGTTCCATTTCACAGTGCAGAGGGGAAACCTTGAGCAAGGCTTTAATATATTGAAAACAAAACCCAAAATAGTGAAAAAATCTGCATCTAAGTTCCTGGCTGTATTTTCAAAATGGAGTCATTCTGCAGGCTCTCCAACTATTTTTATGCTGGTGACATGGACAGGGATCTGATGTCTTACACCAACGCTGCACAGCTGCACTTGAGCCAATGGGGTGGAGGATGCAGAAGTACAGGGATAACTGTGCTGGGATTTGCCAGACATAGGACTTCAGTTCTTCTCTTCAAAATGTTTCGTTTCTGTCATGTTTTAGGATTAATTAAGTGGGCTTCCTGACACCTTTGCTCTCCAGGAAATACCTGGGTTTGGGAATTGGCACTTTTCTGCTCTGTATGTTTGATGGTCCTTGCTGCTGCTGCTATTAGGCAGAGGCTGCTTTCCTTCAGTGTTACTGGAGCTTGCTAGTTCTTTGCCTTCTTTTTTTTTTCCTCTGTCTGTGCTTCCTTCAATCTGTATAAAAATTGTAAGCAAAAGTGTTTGCTTACAATGTCAATTAGCAGTGCTAATTTTCCCACACTGGGAGATCTGAAGAAAGAGAGGGCAATTTCTGATTAATGTGGGCTCTTTGTCTAACCCCTGTGTTACCTGGTACCTCTGTCTCAGTTAAACACCAAGGAGACTCCCACTGCCATCTCATCAGTGCCATACTAATAGAGCAAGTAGGGAAGAACTGAGGCAGGAGAAAATGCACGTGCATTGAGTTTGAGAGGAGTACAATCAAGGTGTAGTCCCTGCTGACTTGCTTCAGCAGTAGCAGTCATGTTTAGGATGTAGGACTCAGCTGACTCTTCAAAGCCAATTTAAAATAATTTCCAGAACTTTTGTAAGGGGATCTTCAAACGGTTCAGAAGCTGGGTGAAACAATATATCAGTATTCAGAAGGGATTTCATGATGGTAGCTCAATTTTTTCTTGAAGTGCTCCCCTGCAAGGAGAGTATTCCTGAACCTTGTCAGTGGCAAGACATGGCAGGATGCAGCACAAGCCAGCCTTGCCTTGGTCTATGTACAGCCATATGGTCTCTACATAACACACCATTTAAATAAGACCCATTTTAATCAGAAAGCCAGAGGCATACAGAACCAAATCACCATCTCAAGGAGCTGGAAGCAAACAAGGTTCATATTGGAAATTATTGTGTTGTTTTCTGGATGGCTTTGCATTGATGCTAGGAGTAATAAATACAGCATCTCTAATGTTTAGTTACATGACCTTTACTCTTTTCCTTTCCCTGAATAGCTGTGTAAGAATTGCCAGCTTTGGAAGCCTGAATTATAAAGCAGCTGTGATTGATAATTGACCATTCAACTTTGAGAATGGAGCTTCCTACCATTATAATTAATTTCTGTAGGCATCCACATGGCTGATTACTAGATTAAGCAGTGGCCTGAGGGTGATAATGTGTTACATTCAAACTCAAACTTCCTTCCTGGTCTTTAATACAAACATTTAGATAGCTAATAAAAGAATTTGTACAATGCTCCAAAAATATAATTGAAAATAATGGTTGGACTTGATGATTTTTAACATTTTTCCACATAAACAATTCTTTGATTCTGTAATAATAATTAAAACAACAAAAAAAAGTGCCACTCTAATATATTCTGCTTGTGAAATTCCCCAGGCATCAAAAGTAGCAGTGTTAGTTTGGGGTTTCTTTGTTTTTCCCTCAAATGTAAAATGGAGAGTGTAAAATGGCTTTCAGCCCAAACTATAACAATGAGTATCTCTCACTGGAGAGATTTTAACTGTGAATAGAGCTTAATTTTTACATTTTCGGACCAATTGGAGTGAAGGACTCAAGCACCACTCTATAGGGCTACGCAGTATTCAACTCATAAGTTCCTGGCCTTGGGAATGACATCCAAAATCCTGCTTTACACAGTTGAGTCCAAGGTAGCCACATCCTTTTCAGGAGCTGGCTGCCTTCCACAGGAAGGCTAGAAGCCACTGATCCACCCACAGCAGGCTGTAGGTGGATGCCCAAGGGTTTCCCGCTGCCCAGGGTCAGCCATTTCCTGGGAGACCCTGTCCTCTATGCAGTGACACGGAACAGAAGCAACCCCCTGCTCAGCTTTCTGTTAGAAGGAAAAAAGCCTGAATTTTGTGAGAAGCTTGAAAGCGTTGGCCACATCAAGAGGGAGCTCCTGTGGGGACCGTTGTGCAAGTCAGCAGCTGAGCAGTATATTTACATTTTGAAGCAGTTCAGTGCAAGGGCAGAAGGACAAGCTTGGGCATATATGATATTTTAAACATTTTTAATATTGCCAGAAATGGAAAGCAATTGTCAAATTTGGGGTTGAATATCTGAATAATAATAATTTCCATAAAAACATAGGCCTTTTTCTGTATAGGATTGTCAAAAGCGATGAGAGCACTGTAAAAAGGACAATTGCAAAATGAAAGATGGGGAAGATGGGAAATACAAGTCCTGTGCAATATAATCTGTGTAATATGTTCCCTTCTGAATGTAATGTTTGAAAAGATTATCTTTGGTGATCTGGTCCTGAATGGAAAGTTAGGATGCCACTTCTCCCCAAAATGTGCATTGTTATCACCTCTGCTGATTTTACAGTTAAATTCTTAATATTTTACATAGTTTTTAAAGTGGCAGCTTCTTCAGTCATCTGACTGTGAGACAAATCAGTCATTTTAATAGTAAGCTTTTTTGGTTGTATAGAAGAGCTTGTGAATATGATTGGAGTGTGTTTGTTGTTCTTAGAAGCTTGTTTTAGACTATTGAGTAGTTGAATTCAGCTGTGCAGAAGATGATACTTGATCAAGACTTTTCATGCTGTGTATTCACAAAAGGGCTGAAATAGTGCCATATAAATTTGACACTGCTTAATTTTCCCAGATAGTGCTGCTTTACATAGATTTTTGTGTGCAGCATCTTAAAAAATATCTGGAAAGGTTAAGAAAAAATTTTCCATTGCATGCATTGGTAACAATTCTATTATTCATTTTTATTAGACCATGTTTTTTCAGTACTGCTCCACCTACTAAAACCACTTAGAGAAGGATTCACAACTTGCTATTGAGAGAAAGTTTGAACTGAACAGAGAAGACCTGTGGGGACAGGCAGGGAACAAAGGTTTAGTCAGGGAACAGAAGCCTTTTCCTGTGAGCTCCCTCATGTTGTGGTTCTTCTGTGGAAGGCGACGGCCAAGAAGCAAAGCTAGCAGGGCTATGCTTGAAAAGATGGTCAGAAGGAGGTACAAAGACCTAACTCTGCTCCTACACCTTCCCACCACACATAGTCTGTGCAGAGTACAGGGCTGTCTGGGGAAGGATGGCTCTCAGAGTGGAGGGAACACTGCTCTTTTGGAGGTATGTACATACTCCTGAGCAGCCTGGGAAGGGCAAAGACCGTGGTGGTGGCTTGAGATTTCAGCTAAGCTGGTTGGGAGTTTCCTGGGACAAAGCAACGGTACATTCTGAGCCTGAAGGCTTTTTAGTCTTCCTGCTGCATTTCAAAAGGCTGCTGCAGTAAGTGGAAGTGCTGATGCTGGTGACCTTTTACTGAGAAGCATCTTTCATAACAGGGAGTGATAGGCAGCCTAAATATAGAGGTTGCTACCAGCTTCCCTGGTAATTCGCAACCCTTCTGTTCTTCGCTTGTTCTGCTTGCTTTCTTTTTATCTCCTTTATTCCTAGGTTTGCTGTGCCATCATTATTTTAGTATTCTTTCTTTTTCTCTGATGAGATACATTAAGCCTACCTAGATTGCAGTACCAGGAGGTCAGATGAACCTCTGGTTCTAACAAAAGTGTTGCTTTTCACGTGTTATTTCTAGATACCTTTGAATAAAAGCACAAGTCAGTTTCTAAACCAAGAGCTACAAATAGTTACTCATTCGGTAACTTAGCAGCAGTATTGAGTGCTGAACCTAAATGCCCTTCTCATAAATCTAAGACAAGATTTTCATTTACTCACAAAAGCATTTGGGTGACCTCTGAAGTACAATTCAGAAGACTGCACAGATCACAAACTATCTTGTTTATTTGTTTACTCAGAATGACATTTTAATCACAAGAAAAATGTTCTGTAAACACAGTGGTATTTTCCAATCTCTAGAAACAAAGTTACTCATACCAGTTACAGATCTTTACATAAAGGCAGACGTGTCCTTTCATTATCATTCAATGACACTAGAAAAAAGCCTTGTCTAAAATCCACAAAATCTTGCTGAAATTAGTCTTCTAATAAAGAAAAACAGAGAATGGGCCATGTCACTTTAGAACATAATAAATGTATTAATGTTGCGTCTTAGAAGACATTACAGAAAAGCATGACTTATTTTGGTAATGCAAGAGAAAGGAAATAAGAAATATTACTTCTTGCAAATAGGAAATGGAACCAGAATTTTGATTCCCAAAAATAATAAAGTCATAATGGAAAAAAGTTATATTCCTTAAGCAGAATCAGATTTAGTATTAAAATGTATTGCTTTCATTTCTCCAATATTATAACTTTGTTATTTAAAAATATAATTCAAAATTAGGCATGAAGAATTTAAATGTGATTACTTCAAAAAACCTGAAGTGTGAAGAAATAATTTCCCAAAGCAGAGTGGAGAAAATACTTTTGTGTTAGGGAGTGCCAATTAGCCTTATCACGATGCAGAGCGTAAGTAATTGAGAACAGAGTAATTTACTTAGGTTAAAATAGTGCTGCCTTACTAATTTTGTGTAAAATAATTATTTTCACAGAAAGAAATCTTGAAATCGGATCTCATTGTCTGCACAGCAGCTGCTGTTCTGTCATTTGCTGTCAGTGCCAGTACTGTGTTTCTGTCATTAAGGGTGTGTATCTATCTTTTTTTTCCCCCCTAAGGTATTACATCTCTTACACAAAACCACAGGGTGCTTTAACTGGAAAGAATAGACGCTGTGAGAAGGAGAAGTTAGTGAAAATGTATTTACTGGTCATGATAACACTATTATATGTGCAAAGCAGTTAGTTTCTAGATACTTGTATTAATTTCAGTGTTACTTATTTGAAATCTTTTTCCTTAAACCTCCACAGCTCTTACAATATGGAACCCAGAGGACAGAATGAATAAGCCTGACATTTTGCCTTTTTTTCCTCCGATAAGGAAGGAAAAAATTGGTTGATTGTGGGTGCAAAACACATATGTCAAAATCCACATTCACCTAGAGTCAAGAATTTGAACATAGGAATAAAAATTAATTGCACAAAAATACAATTGTAGAAACTGTTAAAAAATCTTTGAAGCATATATATATAAAAATGTTGTTTGCAAATGATGACTCTCTTTCTTTTTTTCTTTTTTTCTTTGCTTTGGCCCAGCCGTTTCTCAGCATTGTCCTGTTTGCTTTAGCGTGGACCGTGGGATTTGTAACGCATTACATCCTTCCTCAGCTCCGCAAGCACCACCCCTGGCTGTGGATCTCCCACCCCATACTCAAAAGCAAAGAGCACCAGCAGCGGGAAGTGAGAGGTTTGTAATAAAGTCTTTTCTCAACAGTGGGTTCAATGACTTCCAGCTTGCCTTTGCTTGAAGAACAAAATAAAAATCCAGAAGTAACAGAGCAGGGAGAATAAATGATGCTTTTACTTTCAAGTTGCACACGTATCTGATTGTTTTAATTTTTCCACTGCATCGCCAGCAGATCTGTGAACCTGTAGGAGTTGTCTTCTCAGGCCACTGCCCAGATGGGCTGAGGCCAGGCAGACACATCTGGAAATTGTCCGGTCTGATGCCCCTGCTCAGAGCACGGTCAGCTAGGGCAGGTTGCTCAGAGCTGTGTCCAGTTTTTAATGTTTTCAAGCACAGAGACTCTACAATCTTTCTGGACAAGCTGTAATAGCATTCAGTCATCCTTACAGTAAGAAAGGTTGCTTCGAATTGTGGTGTTTGGGTGGGTTTTTTCGTTTTTTTTTCCTGTTTGTTTTTGTTGTTGTTGGTGGTGGTGGTGTGTTTTTCGGTGGTTTATTGGTTCTGGTGCTATTTTTTTGTTGAAACGGATTTTCAATTTGTGCCCATTTCCTTTTGTCCTGTCGCTGGCCACTATTGAGAACAGAGTGGCTCCATCGACTTTATTTTCCCCCATCAGGTATTTATACCCCAAAAATGTCCCCAACCAGGCTTTAATAAGATGCCTCCAAGTCTTTTTTTCCTCAAAGTTAAGCAATCCCAGCTCTCTGTTTCTCCTTCTATGTTAAATGTTCCTGTCCCTTAATCATTTCACAGGCTCTAGAGCCACTGTCTGATCTGCCTTTTATTTTTACACTACGGTACTGTTACTTGCTGTGTTGCATGACATGATAAGGTTCATGCCTAATGCATTGGCATTCTATATAATTTAAAAACTTAAAAGATTGATGAAATTGAGGCAGATTTTTTTTCTACTTTCTGACATATCAGCAAGTGTAGTGCAATTTAAGTGTTCTAATTTCAATTGTAACACTTTTAGAGAAACATTAAAATTGAAAGGAACTGAAATTTTCTTTAAGATTTGTTCTTTCTGGTGTCTGCTGGCTTCAGCGGGTAGTGCCTTGATACATGTGAATATCAGTCAATATTTTAGTATGTCGAGATCTGATTTCCTGTTCTGATAGAGTTATTTCTGAAGCAGGCAGTGTGCTCTGAGAAGCAAAGCTTCCCCCCTCCTCCCCAGCTCTCTTCTTGCCTTTGCTACCAGCCAAAATCTTGCTTGTCATTTCTTGATGGATCCCACGCCTTAATAATTCTCAATATATGTTTCTGAAGTGTTTGAAGACAGCATTGTCGGAACAGTCTGTTGAGGGACTTTAGTCTGTTGAACTAGACCACAAAAGAGTTCAGATCACTCTCTGGAATACCATACATTAAGGATTTAAATATTTTTTATTTTAAAAAAATTACGTGTCTCGAAACAATTACTTTCCAAACAAGGGTTGGGTATGAAAAAAGTACCCCAGAGACTTGATTGAAGGTTGCCTTTTAACTGTACTGCAATATGCCAAGGAAAGTGTAGTAGAAATATAAATATTATTGAGCACCATGCCCAGCTGAAAACAGTGTCCAGGACTTCCTGTCCCTGATACCAGTAATTCTGATAAATACCCAAGTTGCTCTGTTTGTTTCAGCACTTAGTTGTAAAAGACCACTGTAGGACTTCTTTGTCTTGTCCTGATTAAGTCTGTCTTCATTTGTCAGAAAACATTATTTTCCTAAATGCAGTGACTCAGCATTTGGAAAGGTTGAAGGTAGAGACCTGCTGGACTGATTTCCACAGATGAGTTTCCTTCTGTTTTGAGATCCAACTGCATTTCTCATGCTGCCCGCTGTGGGGAACAGGCTTTTTTGGCTTCTTTTGCAGTCCTCATATATATGTGCCCCCTTCCTGTACTTTAGGGTCTAAGTGCTATTGTAATGTAGCTGGTGTTGTATGCTAGAAAACAAGAGTAAAAAAAAAAAAAGTGTGTATGTATATATATATATATATATATACACACATGTATATTTCAGTCCCTTAGGCTGCTGCAGAGGTTTTTTATCATGTCTGAGATGAGACAGACTGTGGAAAAGGTAATCCCTTTGATAGATATGTCTGACGGGCTGTCTTCTTTCTTTTGTCCTGTAATAAAAATGTAGGAACTAAACTTTAAAATGTTCCCTGTTTGTATAGAAACTTGGAAAAAGGACAATGGTACCCCATAGCTGTAAGGTGCGGACAATGAAAGGATAAGTACACAAAATAAGATGTCTGTGAGGAGTTTTTACTGCATAGATTTTAATTCCAATCTTTCTATTTTTTTGACGAGGGTAGTGCTATGGAAAGACAAATGGCTGCTTGCAATTAGAAAAACAACTGGCAGTGACAATTCCACAAGTTTATTCCTGGCTTTGTTGTATAGATTCTGAATGAGCTGCTTGAACTTTAAGGTGTTCCATAGAATAGCAGTTATCAGACCAGTTCTTGTGATGCCCCTGTGAGATAACTCATTTATTACTTGTCATTGTCTTGGCTGGCTGCAGGACGAAAGGCTTAGGTCAAGATGCATGAGTTTATGGTAGAAAAGATATGTAGAAACTAGTGCAGGACTAAATGAGAAAGAAACCCTGATATACTGGGCTATTTTTTCTTCTCCTTCCTGCCCACTACTGCTTTTATACCCTAAAGGTTTGTGTAAGCCATTTTCAAATCATCCACGTCTTTTCCTGGGGCCCCTCTGAATGTGAGCTCTTTTTTCTGTCTCCATTGTCTGAACAGATCTCTCTCTGCTCCTGCACCTACCTTCGTTTTGGTCTGTGTGATATGCATATCTCTTTACTGAAGCTTGAGCTCTTACACAGAGCTCAGCTTTGGACATGGATGAAGGTCTTGAGTTCAGGAGGGAGAGAGGAATGGGGATGAACAGTTAGGTTCCAAAACGGATGTTTTGCTGTGTGTTTGAACTTTTAGGAGGTGGCCTTTAGGTAATGAAGAGGAAATATTTTTATATTATAACAAGAAATAGAAGTTAATTATATTTTCTGAAGGGGGATTTTTGCAAGAGCATTGCCTTAGCTTAAGGTGCTGGCAAAGCATGACTTCAACTTAATTTGGAAGGATTGCTTTTAGATCTTTCTCTTAGCCTATGCAATATACAGCTGTGCCTGCAGAACACAGAAATCCATTGACTCAGCGTGTCTTCTTTGTTTGTCATTGAAAAGCTGTGTATGGAGGAGAGGGATGTCTATATATAATTGTTTTCATTTTGCAGGGATGATTATTGGAGATTCAGTAGCTGACATTTTTATTTCTGAGTTAATACCAAATTCTGCCTTTTTGTGTTCACTGTTTTTCCAATAACCTTGTCTAGCTGAGCTTTGAGGATAAAGGCATTGTTTTTGTCTGTGCACAAGTGTTTCTGCACTCAGTTCACCTAAGTTCTCATAGCAGTTGAATTGCATGGAGCATTCAGTTCTTGTTTGATACTTATATTAAGCACTATGGTATTGTTAGAAAAGTCTACTGCAAAAAAAAGCTATTCCTTAGAGAGGAATGATGTGAGATGTGATCCTGGCAGATACTTCTTGGAGTGTCTGTTTAGGTGTTTTGGGAAACATCTATGACAGTTTCTAGCTCCTGATGATTCTTCAGTCTTTAGATCTCAAGGGGTGCTTCATTTGTCACTGAGGTCAGTGATAATTTATGGTCTAATGAACAGTGTTTTGCTACTGTAAGATGGGGAAGTAGAGGCACAGAGTTCAAATGAGGTTTCCTAGGTGATTCACCAGGTCAGTGCTAGAGCTGGAGGGGGCCTCTCTGGGGTCATTACATCCACTAAAAGTACTATTTAATATACTATTTTGGATGATGTAAAAACTACCATCTAGCATGTACTATCTTTTATTGTTTCTGAGTGTGTCTCAGGAGTGCAGTTATAAGCAGCAAAAGAGATACTCTCTGAACTCAGAGAACAAAATTATTGCTCTATTGCCAAACAGTTATGAATTCCATTGTTTCATAAATTAGTTGGTTGACTATATTTATTAATGTGAGCTAACTCGTGTCTTCTATGGTATTCCAATGCAAAAAATGCTCATGATTTGACGACATGATCTGTTATCTGAATTTTCATTTCAGATGCTGCTCATTTGATGTGGTTTGAAAGGCTTTATGTGTGGCTACAGTGCTTTGAGAAATACATTTTATATCCAGCCATAATACTGAATGCACTCACCATTGATGCTTTCTCAATTAGTAAATACAAGAAGCTTGGTACACAGTAAGTAGATTATAACTCAAAGCATGTGATTAGTAGAATATTTGGTTTTAGACTGAAGACTGAGAAATGGAATTTCTTTTTAAATAAGCCTGTAATCTTGTTGCAGTTCGCTTTCATGCATATTAGTTCAGAGTACCATAATCATTGGCTTTGCTGCAAGAAAAATGCGAAACTACCATAACACACTAAAATATGTCTCCAGTGACAGAGAGTGAAATTAAAAGATTAAAGAGCTATATATAGATATATATGGAAGGTCTAAATGTCAATTAAAAGCAAGACACACTATACCAGGCTGCAGGTGTTTGATGGGCATAAACTCAGTGGGGTAACTAGAATTAATCAGATGAAAATGAGGACTCTAGGCTGGATATCAGGAAACATTTCCTAACTGAGGATTTTTAACACTGTGCCGTAGTCTCCCAAAGGAGTTACCAGAAGCTTCACCACACAAGTGTTTTAAAGCAAGACTGAATAAAATATTAAACAGTTTAGAAAGGTGGGTAGTCCTGCATTAAGAGCGGTTTGAGAAGGGTGGGGGTACAAATTTTGACAAAGTCTAATGTTTTAGATATTAAGCAGAACTGGTGATGCTGATCTGTGGTCTCACAGTATGATCCTTGCAGACAGCCTTTTATGGTAAGTATTTTAGTCAGTGACTTGCCTGCTGCAGATATTCAGCAGGCTTAGTGACTGCAGTATCCCCAGCGAGCAGAGTTTCTGCAGTCTTTTTATCAGAATGACAGTGATGCAGATGATAAAACAAAGAAACAACCTTGGAATGTTCCAGTAGCAAGAAAAACTGCTGGGAGGTGGGGGAGAATTCCTCAATATTCATAATCATAAAGATTCTTAATTTCAAATATTAGATAAAAGAACTTTGATGTAAAAATTGCATGTTGATTTAATTATTTCTCTCTCTTGAGGAGCAACACAGCTTTAGGAACTACACAGCTACAAGGAAAAGGCAGCCCCTGCTTTCAGGTGTTGAAACTTGGTCTAGGACATTAGTCAAATTTTCTGCATATTTCTCCCAGACAACTACTTTTCCAGAGAGACTCTCACCAGTCACTCGTTGATGGCCTCTGTAGTTCCCCACTGACCTTTTTTCTCCCCAGGCACTTGGAAGATGCTACAGCCAAGGTGCTTCAAGAGTTCAGGTGTATTGTCCAGGGTGACACTGCATCCACACTCATCCCTCTATTTAGTTCTGCAAGGCTGGGAGAATTAAAAGTAGTCAGAATGCCATTTGTTACTAGTTAGCAGACGTGACTGAATACATGTACGGAGCAAATATGTGGGGTTAGGAAGGTGCTATTTTTACATAGTCATTCCTCCAAGCTAGATTGCACTTTAAAGTATCACCTCCCTCAAGTGTTCAGAAGAAATGAGTCAGACCCCCAGAAGTCTTGAGATTAAAGAAAGTAATTACATTTGTCTGCCTCTGATTGTTTGGCCTGTGGGGGAATACCACAGCAGTCCTTTCCTTCCCCATCCCCCTTGTGTCTGTGTGATCACCTGTGTAAAACCTGTTTTCTCCTTTTCCTTGTAACTCTAGTCTGTCCATGAAACTCCCAGTATTCCTTTTCCTCTGGCTCTCCTCTTTAATACATTCTCCCTACAGCTGCCATCCAAATGCCACACACAAAGCATTCATCTTCAGATCCTATCTCTTTCTTAATTCTGTAAGCCCATGAGGGATCCTGGATTCTCCTTGCTACTTCCATATACAGTGTTACTGAGGGTTGTACTTGCTGTGCTTTAATGCATAAATACCTGTTTTCTGTTGCTGGAACATTCCTTAGTTATTGTCCACCCAAGGATCAGACTGCATCATGCTGTAGGGAAGGGAAGAACGCTTTCCCACTCTGTGTCTGAAAGTGTCTGAGGTGTGATTTGATGTCAGACTTTTCCTCAAATTGAATTCATTTTTTAAAGAAGCTTCACCTTGCTTTGTGATTTAAAGGACTGAAGCAGTTTGCTTCTTGAGGAGGCAGAGCAGCTCCTTTATAGTCAGGAGTTTGCTTGAGCTTTCCAGACCCTGATGTGCTGGCTGTTAACAGGACCCATGCTGACAGTGCCTGGCCCTGTTACCTGCCACAGAGGCATTGGAAATCAGCCCCCCTTCTCACGCTCCCTTACATCTTTTCCCAGGAGTTAAGGCCCCAGGAATAGCATCTTGTGTGGCAGTATTTTTAAAGAAGAAGGAATAATGAACAGATTATTTTCTGTTACCTCTGAATGCATTATTTTATAAAGTGGTATTTTTTGGTGAAAGTTTCATCATGGTAACAGGCACAGGGACAAAAAAAGTCTTCCTTTTGCTCTATAATCTGTAAGTTTCCATGTGAAAATTTCTCCATGTTGCAAGAATTTTCTTCTTTCTGAAGAATGACTTATACAACTGGTTCATATAGGATGCACTAGGATGGCTTCTGGTGGCTTCAGAATCTATTTAGCTTAGTCATTAGGTTTTCCATTCAGAAATGTGGGGCAAATTGAAAAGAACATCTTCGACAAAGTGGAAAATAAGGTCAGCTTGGCATTTCATTCCAACAGTAATGCCCTGCTGATCCTTTGGAATGACCAGCACTCAAATAAAGTTGCATCTGCCTTATGGGAGATACACAATAATGAATAAATGCCGCATAAAAGAAAATCAGCCTGGAAAATAGGAATCTTGCTAGGATGGTTAAAACCTGTTGAGAGCTTTCTAGCCTGCCAGGTGTCAGTCAAGGCAGCAGGTATTCTTCTGGTTAGCAGCAGGATGAAGGAGAACCTTCCATGCATTTTGCAAATACCTGCCCTACTTTCTCACTCATTATGCATTGAAGTCCCCACATTTTAGAGGACATAGGCACAACACGATTTCTTTTCATCTGATGAATTACTATATAGAATAGTCAACTTTCAGATCAAGAACAATGGTAGGAATTTCAAACACTTCACATCTATGTGTGCTTCTGTCCAGAATTTTGGCAGTGTGTAATGAAATTACAAGTAAAATTATAAATTCTGTCATCAAGTGAAATTTCTTGTAATAAAAAAAAAAAAGGAGTTTAAGATTTTTTTTTTTCAAATTACAGGAATGTATTAATGAAAGTACCAAGATATTTCCCAGACTGGAATTTTATTTTAAGAGGGATATAAAAATGTCTGGTCTAGATTCTTGGGTTTTAGTAGTCATTACTACTCCTTTTAGTACAGAGTTCGTTCTTTTTTACAGCTTATAAGTGTGTGATAATGATAAGGGAAAAATACAAAGTTGCACGTAAGTAAAATAAATGTGATGATTTCTGATATTACTTCTATATCCTTTTAATAAATAATATCTATAGATTTAGATATGCATAACAATCCAAAATACATCTGGTACAGACATTTGTATTTAAGAGCTTCTTAATTTAATGCCTTATGACTTGATTAGGTTTTTCTCTCTGCTTTTTTTACAGCTGTGACATTATCCTGATAACAGTTGCTGGGATGAAACTCCTCCGCTCCTCATTCTGTAATCCTATTAATCAGTTTGTTACTTTGAGCTTTACTGTGATCTTCTTCCGATTTGACTACAGAGACATTTCAGAAAATTTCTTGCTGGATTTCTTCATGATGTCCATTGTGTTTCATAAGGCAAGTTTTAGAGCTCCTGTAATTTCTTCAGAAAATATATCTTCTCAGTGTCACTTGGCTGATCAATATGTGTTGGGACTTTTTAGAAGTAATTAATGCATATAGAGACTCAGATTTTTGGTATTGTAGAGGAAAAAAATCTGTTAAAAGAAGGCTTTGATTTAGTGGTTTTTTTCTGGCTTTGTGCAGTGTTTTTCGTCTACTTTTTGTTCACGTGTTGCTATATAAAGTTCAGAATTGTCGTTTTCAAGAGGAGAATCCTCAATGAGTTTGAAAGAGCCTCTTGGGTCATTAGTGCAGGACTGCTCTCCAGATCAATCACCTGGTGTTTTTATCTCGGTTTCCTTTGAATGCCTCTGGTGGTTGACTCAACAACTTCCTTTGGGAAATTATTCCATTATCTAATCACCCTCATGATAATAAATGTTTCCCTAATGTCAGCCTTAACATTTTTCTTTTCCTATTTTCAGTCTGTTATCCTTGTGATGCTGCCCTTAACCTTAACCTCAGAGCTCCTACCTCTCTGTTACGTTGTTAACTCTTGAAGTGTGCTCCAGTTGAGTTTATTTAAAAACTACCATCCCCTTTCTGAATCAGTCAGTTCAGACCCTGTGTTTATTTGGAATCTAAAGTGTTTCACTGAAAGAATTAAGCTTAACTGATACCTTCAGAAAACAGGGGAAAGTGCTGAGGATTTGAAAGTATTGATCCAGGGGTAACTGATGAGGTGTTTGGTTTTGTTGTTCTTTGTTTTGTTTGGGGTTTTTTGCTCAGGCTTCTTTGCTTGCTTTCTTTTTCTAAAACATTCCTACTATATGTGTGAGTATGACCCAGCTAGCATCACTTTGTTTCTGAGAGAAGAAAGACATGGTTCCATATTGATTGCTGCATGTGCTGTGGAGATATTTAGCCCTTCTACACAAGGGCCATAGGCTCATACTGCTGTGCATGCCCACCTGGAAGTTTCAGGCTTCTTACAGAAAGGCCCAGTTCATTGGTGGTACATTGGGGGTGCCCAGTCATTCAGGGAAAGAATGAAGGAGAAATTAAATGCTTTTTCTGGTTTATTTCTGTGCTGCTGTAAGGGAGAATGAGAAATGAGGAATCACAACTTGATGAGGTAACTTGAGATCATTCCTTTTGCTGAACTCTTGGGCCACTCTCCAGCAGAAGATTCACCTGCTTGAAGCCTTCACCCTCAGACCTGTTGTTCTGCTTTCTCTCTGCTGGGATGAGAAGGCAAGGGCTGGAGAGGAAGGGCAGAAGAAAAGGAGTAGAAGAGATGATACAAAGCTCTGCTTTTTAACAAGATCCCCCTCCACCATGCTCTGTGATTCTAAAACAGGACTAGACTAATTTTTTAAGCTTCTTAGTTTGGAGTGAAAGATAACCAGAAAGCGATGCAGAGTTTGCTAGCATTATGCCAGTTTTCAGTATATGTTTCATTACCATGTTCCCTAGAGAAAGGGGTAAATTTCTGTCTCCAGAGAAGTGTATCACTGATGTGCATGAGTAGAAGTCCCATGTCTGAATGATGGTTTACTTAGTCCTAAAACTCATTCTCTAAACACCGTTCTACAGGATCAAAAAATTAACATGCCAGAATTGAAAATTCCACTGTTTGTTAATTATTTTCAAAATGTTTACCTCATGAGCATATGACAAAATACTGCTGTGAATTATTGCATGTTTTTGTAAGAAAGAGATATAAAGTATTTTCAACAGGATTTTTTACTGAGTTACTTGGGTAGATTGAAGCTACTGTCCACAGTAGAAAGGCTAGTGTTAGCAATGAAAATAAGATAACGAAGGATGCTTATTAAATTCAGCAGAGATGTTTGCTAAAATGACTACTGCTCTACTAGACTGAAAGCTGTATTGCAAGCATGTTTTGAAAATGTAGTTTTAGCATTAATCTTCTAAGACTATCTGAAATTTTGCAGGTCATTAGTTCAGCACGTGGAATTGTCCTTGTTCCATTTAAAAATTCTAAGTCAAATGGTTGAATTATTTATATTACAAAAGCACATGCAGTTTCACAATGATCATTAGAGCCAATATGAAAAGTAGCATTGCAGATGATAGCAATTAAATTCCTTTTAATTTCAAATCATAAAGGGCATAAGTTTTCTTTACCCTAATTAACGTTTGAGCTTTAATTATCTCAGCATTGTGGAACGTAGCAAAGAATGTGATCACTTGAGGATAAAGATGATGTGTGTTTATTTCATACTATAGGCCCTAAGCAAGCTGCATCCACCTTTGCTCCTAAAAGCTTTATGAGTCTTCACAGATTGTCTGTATTTCAGTCATTTTTATGTTTGCAATTATTAAAAAAAACCCCTAAATCTGAAATACTGTCTATTACTGTCATTTTTAGCTATGCAGAGTTTATTACATAGTCATGACTGATTTCTGTTTGCACATTGAAAATGTCAGTTCACCACCCTCTTCATTAGAGAACACTAGAAGTGCTGTGTCTTAGTCATAGTGATGGCAGTTTTTAAGGAAGGTTACCCCACAAAAACCTTTGCCTGCTTTCAAAGCACAGTGGTAATATTTTTTTCTTCTGCCAGGCACTGGGGAAGAAAGAATCTAAATTCAACAGACATTCTCTTGTGCACTAGTCACTCTTGAAGCAGATTATATGGAATAAAACTTTGCTAATCATGTTTGGTAGAGTATTTCTGAATATCTCAGTGGTTGTGCTTCCCTTGTTTCCCCCACTGGGCTGTTGACTTAATGTCATTTAGTCAAATCAGAAACTCCAAATGAGCATACTGCTCCCTGAGCAAGTTGGGACACAGAAGTCCAAATTGCTGCTCACAGATTTTCATCTCTGTTAGCCAAAACACCCACACTGAGGCAACAGAGAGAACAAGAGAGTCTATTCAGTTCTATTCCTGAGAATTTTTTTTGTCACTTTGGTTTTTGTCTTTTTACATCATAGGACTTACTAATGTGACACAGTTAATTCAATTCTTTTTAAAAACTGATTAGCTGTTTACATTTTGACAATTCACAGAATGTGAAAGCACTAAATGTTGATCAGGCATATGCAGTGTGCTATTTTGTATTTCAAATTGCCTTGGGAAGGCAGCAAGATAAACATTTAGGAAAGGTTTTACTTGTTTTTGAGAGTGATTGCAACTTTCAATTCAAGTGAAACAGAACTTCTCCATCTTTCTTAAACTAAGATTTTTAATATAGTGAACCCAGGTTGTATCCTTGACTACGACCTGGGATTCTTCTGTCCAAAACTCCTGTTGTCTATAATCTTTAAATCAGAGCTGAATGGCCTTTAAAAAAGTATGTGATTGCTCGTTCAAAATGTGTGGGTGTCATGCTTTGATGTATATTCTGTGGGAAGTCAAACCAGTTAATCAAGACAGCCTTGGTCTACATGACTCCATGTAAAGTTTTCAAATGAGCCAGTTGTTCTCCCTGGATGTTTTAGGAGATAATGTCAGTGCAAAGGTTAATAAGAATGTTCATATTAAGTGAAAATGGAAACCCACAAAAAACTGAGAATATATTCTTCATAGGCATAGCAAAGATGGAATATATAATAGAACTTAGGAGATTTCTTCCTAGACTTTTAACACTGGGAAAAATTCTGAGACTCTTTCTTGTAACAGGGTAAAAAAAAAAGTGGAAATATTAAGTGGTTTGAATAAACTGTTCGGAACTGATGAAAAGATGGGCCTTTCTTCCATCCTTTTGCTGTTTACTGGTATAATATTTAACTGAGGAAAAACGCTAACACATGGTAAAGTTATGAGAGGAAAAGCATATGGATGATTAAGTGATGTTATAGCTCATCCAGTCCATTTTTCTTCAGTGTGATAAAAACAAACAAACAAAAAGTAAAACAGTAATGTACCCAGCACTGCCTCCCTTGGCAGATGTGTGAGATGCTTTTGAAGGCTGTCTGGAGTAGCTGTTCAAGAAGGAACTGGTATTTGAAGTGTAAAGGAGAAGCAAATGCAAATCGTTCAAACAGCAGGGATATCAGTTTGGAGCTGGCTGAATGTTAACAAGGGTGCTCAGGGCAAGACTTGTCTCGGCTCTTTTGCTGTGCTCTGTTAGAAATGTGGTTTTCCATTTCATCCAGTGCTACAGGCATCCTCTAAATTTTGCTGGTGGTAAGGAGTCATAGTATCTCCCTGAACTGCTTTTGGGACCTCAAGTAGAGCTGATGTTGGGCTGAAGGAGCAAAGACAGCAAAAAAAGTGGGTAGTGTGGCTGTGGATGCTCCTGGCAGTAGTATGCTCTTGGCTACTACAAAAGCCTAGTGGGAGGTTCCTGCCAGTCTCTTCACTCCTGGGAGCATGCTGCTAAACTGGCTCTTACCAGCAACTCTTTCATCTCTACTGCACAACTGGGAAATTATACCTGTACTTTGGAATATGGACTTTTGACAAATCTGTGCAGCTTCCTTTAAGCCCTAAAGAGTGGAGCACCCCTAGCTTACACACTCATCTACTACACGGAGCTGAATGGGAGTGATAAGATCCAGTGTCATTAACCTTCTAATGTATAGGACTACAGCTTCTTGTCTATTTCACTGTCTTATATGTTACTGTCAGGTAGTTTAATGGCCTCTTAATTTGTGTGTGTGGATGAACTAATTAGCAATACAAAAATATGAAATCACCTTGTATTTTCTTATCATCAAGTCTTCTGAGGGTTCTGAATTTGTCTTCATGCATAAGGCAAAATAATCAAAGAAGTAGAGCTTGTTAAATTTGCCTTCATTAACACTGAATTTATTTGCCTAAGCACTCTTACTCCTGCTGAGCTCACTTAAGTATACAATTTCCCTGTTTGATATTTTTTCTTCTTTCCCAGAATACATTTTCCAGCTAATAAGGAATCCACATTTTTATAAGAATTTTTCTCTTTCTGTATACTTCTTTCTGCCATAGTATCCAAGACCACATGTTTATGAAAGATGATCCTTGTCAAAGTAGATCCAGCTAAGGCAGCCAGTTTGGAGCAACCTGGCAGACCTGTGCTGATCAGGCTTAACTTTCAACATCGACAACACAATCCCTTGGACAGGAAAGAAAGCATGCGTGTCATCTTGTTTTCCTTCATTTTATGAGAAAGTGCTGCCAACTGCATTGATCTTCTTGGTGCTTTGTTGAAGTCAAGTAATTAACCTATTGGATCTTTTTATTGCCTTTGTGGCAGTAGAAGTCTTGGTTAGTTGGCATGTCCCATTGATTTAGGTGCTACTTATAAGTCAAAAACCTCACTCTTTTTTCTTTCCTCTTCTGATTTTTCATCCTTCTCTAAATCTGATGTTTCACTTTAAAGCTTCTGGCACTTAGTCGTTAATTCATATTTTAATCCATTCCTTGCCATTTGTGCATATGGAAATCCAGTGTCTTAATCATCTGCAGCCTCTTGGCTCACAGCTGTTTCCTCAACTTTTGGTATCTGGTATATAAACCCTTTTGAGACACTTTCTGCTGAGTAAAATACCCAAGGCTACAGCTGATATTTGACAGGATAATCCCAGTGGTATTTTCCATAGACTCCTGAACTCTCTTGGGCACTGTACAGTTCATGTTTCCTTTTAATATTGGAGGAATGGTTTAATTGATTTTTCATTCAGCCTTCTGTCACTGACCTCTTTGTCGCACTTCATTCCTTACACTGTTTGCAAATTACATTTTCTCTCTTTGTTTTGGTGTTTTTTTATTTTGTCTAGAATGGGGCAAGTGCACTTGGGGGTGCAGGGAGATGTATACCCACTCCCTGGGTCAGTATGGCTCACTGTGCTCTGAGGGCTATATTCATGTGCATTCCTGCTGATAGAGGCCTGTTCGGGCTGTGTTGATGCAGGAACTGAAAGGGAAACTTGGACTGCTTCAGCGTACAACTTTGTGGTTTTTCTTATGTCCACTTTTACCACAGAATGATAGAATGGCTTGGGCTGGAAGGGACTTAAAATGTCATCTAGTTCCAACTCCCCTGCTATGGGCGAGGACACCTTCCACCAGATCAGGTTGCTCAAAGCCCCATCCAACCTGGCATTAAACACTTCCAGGGATGGGGGATCTACAGCTTCTCCAGGCAACCTGTTTCAGTGCCTCATCACCCTCCTACTGAAGAATTTCTTCCTAATACTTTATCTAAATCTCTTCTAGTTAAAAACCATTCCCCCTTCTCCTATCACTTCATGCCCCTATAAAAAGCCTCTCTTTCCAGCTCTCTTGTAGGTCTCCATTTGGTACTGGAAGGCTGCTTTAAAATCTCCCTGGAGCCTTCTCTTCAGCAGGCTGAACAACCCCAACTCTATATTAGAAGCACTCCATTCCTCTGACCGTCTTCTCTGCCATGCTCTGGACTCACTCTTAATGGGTTCATGTCTTTCTTGGGCTAGGGGCCCCAGAGCTGGATGCAGGGTTCCAGGTGGGGTCTCACCAGAGCAGAGGGGCAGAATCCCCTCCCTCTCCCTGCTGGCCACGCTGCTTTGGATACAGCCCAGGACACATTTGGCTTTCTGGGCTGTGAGTGCACATGGCTGGGTCATGTCCAGCCTCTCACTCACCAGCTTCTCCAAGTCCTTCTCAGGGCTGATTTCTCTCCATCCCCTGAGCAGCCTGTGTTAGTGCCTGAGATTGCTTCAACCCAGGTGCAGGACCTTTCACTTGGCTTTGCTCAACTACATGAGGTTTGCATGGGCCCAATCCTTTAGAAAAGGAAATTTCTTGGAAGATGCAGTGTTGGCAGAAGCCATGCCTATGAAGACTTTGCTGAAAAGGCTTGAATCAGTGCAGCTGATGAGTGCACTCCCAGCTGAACTGATTTATTTTGCTTGTCTGGCCCTCTGCATATTAAGCTGATGAGCTCTGATCTTGTCCTTTTTGTCCACCTTGGGATGTATGTGAGTCTGGCTTTTTACAGTGCCACAGGTTCCTTCCCTGGGCTCTTGCTATCAGCTGACAGTGCAGGAAGAAGCAGCATCTGCCATGAGCAGATTCAGGACTCTGTTAGGTTTTGTCATCATCTCATTGTCATAATCCTTATCATACTTACATCTGGTTAACATTTACCTTCAATTGTAAGGCTTTCAAGGCTTGCTAATCAAACTGCTTAAAACAGGCCTGTTTCGTGCAGTGTCAGTGTTAAGTGCTGAATGCTGTGTCTGAGGAATATATTCTTTCCCCCAAGGCTTGATATCAGAGACTTGGACTGATTATATTTTGATCCTCTTGTATGTATTGTATTAGACAGTGATTTTGAAGCCCACAGTATAAAGGCTTCAAGTGTCTGTAAGCATGTACAGATAAAGACATCCTGGAAGGTATTTGTTGTAGGTTCAAACACAGCTGTCCAAATACACCACTAGAATGTCACAATGACTTAAGACATAAACATTAACAACCTTTAGTATTTCCAGTAAATCTTGTTTTGCAGGATTTCATAGGTGAAGTTTGTTTTAAATGGTATTTAAACAAAAACTCAAAAGTCAATGATTTGCAAAGCAAAGCCATGAACAAGAGTAAAATTATTTCACCAAGTTTAATTTCATATCCTTAAACACATACTTACAGCTTTTCCCTCTTGATGGATATTAATTTTTATTGACATACCAAAAAGAAAATAAAAATGTACCAGTAGGTGTTAGAATTTAATTCCAAAAGCTGGAATTACCAATAGATCAGAATTAGCTTAACATGAAAAAGTAAATATTCCTCTCAGACTCTCAGTTCAAATCATCTCAAGTTCTCAGAATCTGAAGAGATACCTGTTCAAATTGGGAAATAATTTCTTTCTGCACTTAACTTTTTTAATCTCAATTTTGTGTTGCATGTAGAGCATATAGCTATATATATGACAGTTATTTTTGTTTAAAACCTATGTATATATATATACACAGTTTTTTTAAAACATAGAAAAAATCAAACTTAGCAAGAAAATGTTAATGTTTATGCATTTAGTCCCAGAGTTGCCAAGAAGTCTGCCCACACAGAGTCTCAACTGATGCTAAACATACAGAAGGGCCACCAAAAGCTGAGAGCATTGCATAGTCTGCATCTCGAACTGAGTCGTTTAAATTTAGGTGTTAATCACTGCCTAGTTTACTGAAATCTACCAAACTGAGGAAAGGAGATACCATTTTAGTGATGTTTCAGACTCCACAAATCTTTTATTTTTTCATTTATGTTAACTAATTTCCATTAACTTCTCATTTGTAGTGGTACTTAAATTTGGTTAAGTAAGAAGAACCAGATTTAAAGAAAATCCTGGAAAGATATGCCTTTGCCTTTGCTTTGTTTATTACTCACTGGTGCACCAGAAGTCTGTAGAGGCTTCAGAACTCATAGAAGACTTATGGATGATTAAGATAAAATGTGTGTCCACAGAAAATAAACATTAAAGGCAGATGCATGTTCTGCACGTTCACTTGACAGTAGTGGGTATGTGCTGGTTCAACATCACTAAACATGCTGATAATTTAAAGTCTTTATCAAAGACTTTAAAAACTGTTTACTGGGTAAAACTGTCACATGAGTAAAGATATCTAGGAATAATAGAACTTTTATGCCCCCTAAATAATATATAATAAATAATATATAAACATGGAATATTTTCTGCTTATTGAACTGTAGAAAACATTGAAGATCTAATAAGGCTTAATACAAATATTCTTTTATAAATCATTCTAAACTGGGATGCAGAAGTCTTAAATAAAAATTAATCTTTTATACATGTTTAAGGAAATTGTTATAAAAAGAGGGTTACAATTCAGCAGAGGTTATTTTTTTTCACCTTCACTTTAGATGGGAAGGTTCCCTCTTTGTATCTAGCACTGTTACACCTCACACCCTCAGGAGCAAATTGTTTCCCTCATTCAAACAAAACTCTACTGGGGATAATTTGTGTGTTTCACAGAATCACAGAAGGGCTGAGGTGTCCCATCAGGTCCCGTTGAAGTGGTTTTTTTCTAGTTTTGTTTAATGTGCCCTTAACTAATCCTTTGCTACGTAGGGTTTCTCAATTTCTCCATGCTCCCTCACAGGTCCCAGGGGCCTGTGACTTGAAGGGTTACCAGTAAAGATCGAGGCAAAGACGGCATTGAGTACTTTGGCCTTCCCTGTGCCCTTTGTCTCCAGGTCCCCTGCCCCATTCATCAGCAGGTCCATGTCATTTTTTTCCAGTCTTGTGTGTTGGTGTCGATATACCTGTAGAAGTCCTTTCTGTTGCCTTTTACTTTCCTCACCAGATTCAACTCCAGATGGGCTTTGCCTTTTCTCTCTCTTTCTGATTCATTCTGTATTGTTTCTGACAGTTTAAAAAAGATGAAGGTTTTCCTCTTTGGCTCATGTCTTCAGATGTCTGAAGGCTGAAATGCAGCTAGTTGTAGTTGAAATAAGAGAATAGCTGTTTCTGAGAATCAGGCTCTCCTATTTATAAAGGCAATTTTTAGCAGCTTCGGGTTCTTTCTGTGAGGAAAGCTCTGTGAGTTCCCCTGTCAGATATAGGAGAAAGCATATTGCAAATTGGATAAAACTGATAAGGAGAGATAGTTTTTCAGATGGTTCTAGCAAAATGAAAAAAAGAAAATGTAAAGCCAAGTCCTCCTTTCCTCAATCTCAGTGTTGTAGTTGCTAGATGACATCACCTTTAGCAATTATAGTTAGAGATGTAAAATGCTAATGGCATATTACCCTGAAGGTGTTTTGCAGAACATGCCCTGGAAGCAGGGATTTAAGAGGTAATAGAGGCACTTGACAACTCTTAATGAAAGCAGTAGCTTGAAAATCACACATTTCCAGGCTTTTAAGTGCAGTGTCACAAGGCTTTCAAAAACCAAGAGAGGATCACTGAAGCGTTCTTGCCTCATGTTCTTGTGAATGGAAATGAGCTCCTTTGCCTGTCTTGTGGAAGTGTTAGCTGAGAGGCAAGTGTTGAAAGAAACAACAGCACGTTCAAGCAGCAGAGAATGCAGAAGCAGTAGGACTTGTTAGATGGAACAGGGAACTTGGGCTCCATGGCCCAAGTTTTGCAAGGTGTAAATATTAAAGAACGCTTAAAAATTGGAACAAGGAGCCAGAAGAGTGTCCTCCTGGATTTGGTTTCCTAGCAAATGCAAAACCTGGATTTTATATGAGATTTGAAAACCTTTTGATGAACTCTGTGCTTTGAGCACAGCTGGGATGATTTATGGCTTTGTGATTTCAATCTGTAGCAGGCAGAACTTCACCGGGTTGTGCTGCAGTTTTGAATTTTTGAGGTTTCAAATGCAAGTCATTAGCTTTTTCCAGCCCTTCACTTAAATCTTTTTGTAGATAAAATTTTTCTTCCAGCTGTTCATTGTGATGTTTCAGATAAATAAAAATGAAGCAAAACAAAGCAACCCCACAACCTGCCAAATAAGATTCAAATAAATAAATGTTCGTTTGAGTTTCAGTTCGGTTTTACTTGCCTGCTTTAATGCTGCAGTCTGCAAGTCACGTGTAGTATTTTTTACAGAAAACAAAGTTAGCAAGATACGAGTTTCTCAAACTAAGTAGGGATAACCAGGCTGTGCATTGAAGGGATTGTAACAGCTTGTTTTGATCAGGGCTTTGGTGGTTTTAAATAGTATATCTCTGCAAAGTTACTGTAATCTGTACTTTGCATGTTGCTCCTAATTTGAGTCAGGCCAAAGCAAAGAAAGCGTGTTGCACTGCTTGCAACTCAACTGGAAGGTTTATTAGTTGTAACTGGAGCTAGCATGACATTGGTTATAACGAGTTAGCAGCTGCTGTCTGATAGTTTTGTAGCACAAAGACCAAAGCAGGTCAATGCTACAAGTGATTCTTACTTCCCTCACATTTAATGTGCAATTATTTACAACAAATCGTGGAGAAGCTCAGTGAAACATCCTGTAAGTGCATTGCCACTGTGGACAGATGGCCAAGTGTGATTTTGGAGGTGGTAACCTAAGGAGGGAGGGGTGAAATGAGCTGGCCAGAGAAGCTGTGTCCTCTCTGACTGTCAGCATACTCGTACATGAATTGTGCCCAGAACCGTGCTCTGTCCCCGAGGCCAGCTGACATGGGGAGGCTTGTGTCTGTGATAATGAGCTCTCCCAGTCTGTACACAAGGTGGAGGTATGGAATTGCCACCTGCAAATGAACCTTTACATTCGAAAGGATTCCTGGAGCTTGCTTGGAAAAGTGTTAGCTGGGCCAGACCAGAACCTTCCCAGACACCTTTCTAACAGTGTAAAAATATGCACAATACCAGTGCTTGAGAACATTCCCTGGAAGCATTTTAATGTGCAAGTGTTGATACAGTCTCCATGTCTTTCGGGATGTTGGCAAAGTTTTGTTTTTCACTAACTCAAAAAAACTACTCTAAGAAATTCAACATATATTTGCTATATGAGCATGAACTATTGCAAATACTCCTGTTTCACTGTCAGCTTCTGTGTGTGCTGGGCGCTAATGTCTATTGATGGCCAAATCTTTCCTGACAGTTTGTCAGGAGCCCACTCTGCAATAGATGAGACATAAGATCTGTTTTGGCCTGATGCCAAGAGAAATGACGGGGGGTGGGGGGAAATGTGTTCCAGGGAATAAGTACACATCATTCTCAAATCGGAAACTGCTAGTTGCAGCACCAAGCATATTTTACAGGAAGCAGAAGTAAATTCATTGTGGTTTTCAGTTTGTACTGCACAACAATAAAAACTCATATTTATGCAACGTTTTTATGATACAATGGTCTTGAAAATGCAGTTACAGTTCATGATTAATGTCATGCATATGCTTACATCGTGATAGCTTCTCCCATTGAGTCAACAAATGAGAAGGTTGTGTTCTTGAGAAGTAAGTCTGATTTCTATGTGCATAGCCACACATGTCACACATTGAACTTTCTCTGTTCACTGTATCCAGTTTCTTCTGGAGTCTCCTCTCCTGTAACCGTCTGACTTGTGGTCATATATAGTCAGTGAATATCAGAACCTGTTTTCCCACTTTCTTATTAGAGCAGACATACTTTTGAAAGGTAATCTGGGAACTTCCTTAGTATGGTGGTCAAAAATGTACCTCATTGCGAGTTTGAATTTTGAATGAAGAATATACTTTTATGCCTTGCTGGAGTAAGACCTTAATACCCAGGAAAGCTAATAATACAATATAACTTACCTCATGTTTATTCCAGGGCACAGTTTTTAAGTGTCTCCTTCAGGTGTTAGTTTTGAAACTATCTCAGTGCCTAAAAAGTGACCATGTTTTTCTTTTTTTTCAGCTGTGGGACCTACTGCAGAAGTTGCAGTTCATCATGACATACATTGCTCCCTGGCAGATTGCCTGGGGGTCATCGTTCCATGTTTTTGCTCAGCTCTTTGCAATACCTCATATCCTTTATAAATTTGTTCTTTATTCTTAAGTTCCTCTTCATGTATGCAATTTATTTACAGTGTTTGAACAAGATTTGAAATTCTTAGGTAATTTACTTTAAATTTTTAAAAGTGTGGAAAATCTTCTGAGAAACAACAGTTTTCTCTTTTTTTGGTTTTTTTTTTTTTTTTTTTTTTTTTTTTTTTTTTTTTTTCTTTTTTTTGACTGCATAGGATCTGAAACTGGGAAACTGAACTTTGACTGAAACTGGTGTTTATTCCCACCCAGCCACATTCTGCAGATCACTTACTTCCCCAGTCCTCAGCACTGAGTTTTGATGCACCCACAAAGAAATGTTGTGACAGACATATTGCTGGGCTTATGGCCGACTGAGATCTCAAATATTAGTTTCGTTCTCAGTTGCTTCTAGTTGGTATGTCAGATACAAATTAATTTCAGTGAGCCAATTTCTGCTGCAACTGTCCTGATTTTTTTTTTTCAATTTCAGAAGCAGCTGAAATGGATGAATGAATTTTTTCACTGGGGTGCTGAGAAACATTCTCCTTGTTAACTTTCCACTCTGTTTTATGAGTAACAATATATGTTTGTGAACACCAAAGCAGTCCTTTAGAAACAGTCTGTTTTGGTGCCTGTTCCAGGGCTGTCTCCAGGTTTGTGGATGTGGGGAGTAGAACAGAGTTTAATGACCTCCACATGTCGTTAGGGTTAAAAATGTATATTGAATTTTTAGAGCAAAAATTATTCAGTTTAAATTCCAATTCAATTAGAAACTTGATTGAACACAGAAAAAAAAAAAAACCCAAAAATTTTAACTGAACAAATTTAACTTTATTGACATCTAAGGCATTACCAGATACTAACTTTTAATTTCTTCCTTCCCTGCTAACCAAAGTTGTGGAAGAAGGGTTGACAAAATGGTTTTAGTTCAGACCCACTGACGAGTTTACTTTGTACTGTTTGTTAGATACACACACACTTAAGTCTTTGTCCCTTTCATCCCGCAGGGTTGGGGTTTTTCTCCCTTGAGTGATTTCTTCGCTCTGCTCTGTGCCCTGAAACATAAGCAATGCTGAGTAACAATGCTTATGTTTCTAGATAGAAAGAATAAAGGGGAGCTTCAGACAGAGGGAAGTGCACACAGAATAACTCCCAGAGGGAAAGCTTGAGATTGTCTGCTTATGGAAGGAAAGCATTATAAAAGCAGTGATCTGTCCTAAGAGTTTTAGGTTATTTGTAGCAAATCATTCCAGAATTTCACAACAAAAATATTTTCATTTCTGCTGGAGAAGTGTATATGAACTTATTTAGCAAAACATTGAAGAACTAAGATTATATTTCAACAAGTTTTCCTTTGGTCACAAATATTTTCTGCAGTGATAACTTTGCTCTTGATAAAATTACCAATTAAATTTTGCAAAATGGAAGGTAGTTAAACCAGAGTTTTGTTTGTTTACAGAGTTATTGCTAAAGTGATCTAGCCTAGCTTTTTATTATTTATATTTATAGCATGCTCTGTAAATGCAAATCTGTCTTCTAAGGCAATGCTGCAATTAAGATACCAGTTAAGTGCTGAAGTTAATATTCCCACAACAGTAATAACTCTGCCTCTTTGCACAGTAATTTTATTTGTTGTTATCATAACCCTGCAAACAGTAATGATGAATGCATGTTGCAATTTACAGAGGTACTAAACCTGCCATTTCTTTACAGAGTTAATTATTTGTGGCTCTTAATTGCTTCAATCACTTCTGCAAACAGGATGTAAATTTTTAAATTTCGAAGTGCCTGGGTGAACTTTTGCTGCAGAGCTCAGTGAGTATGAGTAGTTCAGCATGCTTTAATGCCTTTGAGACCAGTGTGCAGGGCACAAAGGGCAACGCGTGTGGAGCTGTGCCTGGTGGAGGTTGTAGAGTCTTCATCATTAGAAATCTTCAGGATTTTAGGTGAATGTCTATCAGGAGTCATATAGGTGTAGCTGATCCTGCTTGTGGCTGCTAGATGGACTGGATGACCCTTCAAAGTCCCTCTTAATTCCAAAAGACCAGGAACAGGAATGGACTTCAGACTTGAGGATAGATCTGCAACATCACTTCCTAGCATTTAAGTGGGTGAGATGAGGTTATGCATTTATAAATATTAGCACACTGAGAAAGTCAGTGTAGTTTGTAGTTCAAATGAGGATTTTTCCTATAAAATGAACAGTGGAATTGGAGACAAAAAAAAAGGAGTTTGTAGTTGAGATTATCCTGTTTAGGAGAGTTTCTGCTTTGGTTGTTTCAGGGTTACAGCTCTAACATCAGAAAATGGAGCCCTGTGACAGTCAGTTTTCCCATCCTCTAAATGATTGTGTGCCTGGAAGGGACCTGAAGTAATTGCAAGTAAAAATGTAGGTTTTGAGAAACAGAGGATTTGAGCTGGCCTTACTGCATAGTTTTGTGTTAAAAGGAGGGGGTGGAAGATTTTCAAAATGTCTTTCACTTACTTGTTTTGAAGCTGGCTTGAATTTAAACAGATTTTTAAATTTCAAGAATTAATCCTCAAAGACAATGTTTTATTTCATGTTGAAGAGTTTTTAGCTTTGGGGTTTTTGTTCTCAAAATTTGATTTTGGCCATGTTAGAAAGAAAATCCATTATTCACAAAGAAACAAGTTCTGCTTCTACACACTGTAGCCTAACAAAGATGGTACACAGGAAACTTGGCTTGGGCCATAGTGTAAGAAAGTGTGCCTGTGAGTTTTTGACACTTCTTTTTTACTTAGGCATAATTAAAGCATTGGTATTTAACATAAATAAATAATAACCTAATACAAACAAGTTGGATACCCTCAAATAAAAATGCCCCGATGACAGATAACTGCCCACCGCACGCATTAACTGTACGTAAGAGAGTCAGATGCTGCTACTTGCTCTCATGACACGCTTACAGACATGAAACAGTTAAAATCTCTTTGCACAAATCAAATGGGTAATGTCTCCTACTGTCCATTTAGTAGAGCATTATGTCTTTTAGGAAAAAAAACCCTGTTGCTACTGATTATGTCTAAGACACAAACAGTTCACAGTGGTCTGCGAAATGTCTTAGCTCATGATGGTGGCAATTTTTAAATCAATCGTATTAGTACCCACTTTAAAAAACTTGGTTTGCTGTCCTTATCTGTCCTCTTTGTTCTCCTTTCCTCTCTTCAGCTCCTGTGCCTCCTTCCCTTATCTGACACTTGTAAATGCTTGTTCATCTTTCACAGTCAGTGCTTGGTTATGACTACAGTGTAACGTGACAGTTTAACTTTTTTGATGCACTTGCTTTCTGCTCGGTGCTCTCTGTCACTTTTTTAAACTTCAGACTCTCAGGGCAACTCATTTTTCACTCTCTCTAATGCACAAAGACACTGTTCTAGACCTGTCTTTTCGTAAGGTTGAGAGATTTGAGAGGTATCTTTTGGCAAATACTTGTTTCTAGATTTTGCAAATGGCTTTGAAAGCATGGCTGGCTGGCTGTTTTATGGAAATGCTGTACCAAGAATGGTGCTGTTTGTGTTAAAATGGGCTTTTTGTGAAGTCTCAGGGATTGTGGGACACATGTACAGTATATTGCTAGAAGAGGGTAAGCTAAAAGACTGTGGTTATTGGGTGATTTTACCTGAAATTTAGTTTGACATCTGAATTTACTTTGAGATGTGCTTGATCACTGTGCATGTATAGTGGTTCCGTTAGTTCATGGCTTCTTTACTTTGCACCTCCCTCCCAAGAGAGGTGTAAGGACCGACACCTCTTATAATGGTCTCATACGCCAGTTTGAAAGTATTTTTCTTTAAATTTCATGGGTGTGGCATGAATTAATGAAGAATTGAGGCCTAACATGTTATTTGCTTGCATTTATTTGTGTTCCTTTTAACGTGCATCTTTTTCAGTGTCCTTATCCATCTCCTAACTTGCTTTCCAGCAGTCTGAAATATGACTTCACATTTAAAGTAAACTATGGATTCAGGCATTCATTACGGTGTTTATGTGTGATACTTACTACTCCTCTGTCCTCACCTTCACATTTGATATATATTTCAAAAAGTATGAAATGCTGAACATTTTTTAGCTTTTGGTCAGCATGGAATAGTAAATTCTCAATAGGAATTAATGTGAAAGCATGACTTTGGACCAGCAGGCTGGAGTATAGAGGCATAGTTTCTCCACATACCAGGTCATTCCAAAACAAGCAGAAACCCACAGAATGGAACATTTCACTGGAGTGAAATCAAGACTCCAGTGTGGAGAACAAATAATTTCCAAGAATTTGTTTTTTCCCTGTGTGTGTGTTTTAAACTCTCTGTCAGGCTCTGGAAAGGCACTTTTATGTTACAGAAGGTACCTTAGGTAGCTGGAAAAGGGCACTTGCTGCACTGCCTGTGCTCAGGATCTGTCCTCGGGCTGAGATTAGACAGGGTCACCCTGATAATAAAACTGTGTAGCATTGAAGTGCCACCGGTTACATGCTGGCAATGGGTGATTTGGCATTGCTTGCCTTCTTCCCCTGCCTTTCCTTAACACTCCTTTGGTAAAGTAAACAGTAACAGCAGCAGCAAAAAA
>VZRS01010444.1:641141-736540 GCA_013398055.1 Ifrita kowaldi | reverse complement strand
GAAAAAAAAAAAAAACATAGAGAGAAAAAAAAAAAAAAAAAAAAAGCTTAAAGAGCTGCCTCAACGTTTTAAAAGTATAATGAAATCATTTGTGTTACCTTAACTTGCAATTTTCAGACTCTGCTATGCTTTTTTTTCAAACTCTGGCCACTTCAGTCTTTTCTACACCACTGAGTCCATTTCTGGGTAGTGTCATCTTCATCGCATCGTACGCACGACCAATCAAGTTCTGGGAGAAAAACTACAAGTAAGACTATTCAAAAATTTCTACCCTTGTTATTTGTAAGGGGTTTGCTCTCATTAGTTTCATTTCTGGTGGTATTTTTGCTTCCAAAGGTAATCCTTAAATTAGGGCATGAGAGGTTAATCTTTGAGTCTTGTTTCTGGTGTTTTACTTTTTCATGGTTATTTAGCAATTTCTGAAAACGTATTTAAACAATTATCGGTATGTTACAGATGAGTTGTCATGTTGCATTTGTTGTACAGACACACAGTAACGAAGCTGTGAGAAAGAAAAAAAGCAGTAAAACTCCCAGTTGTCAGCCTTTTTTGTCATGGTAGCTGGTGCTAGCAACTAAATCTGTGAAGCCTTTGGCAGTAGCAGTCAGACTGCATAAATACATTTTATACTAACTAGCCTGATTAAATGCTACCCTGTGGGATGCAGCAGGTAACTCTGCAGCTGCAGAGCAGTGATACGAGGCACAGAGGGAAAATTGCATTGGCCAAGTCAGGGCTTGGCTGCACCAGTGAGAAGGGCCATACACTTACCACACCTCTTGTGTTGGTGCTGCTGCTGTATCTTAGTTTGAAGAGTTTTATTTTGTTGCATTTTGACTTGTGTCAGTGAATGAATATGTACTCATCTATAAAGAAATTAGTCAGACAAAGCCAAGTCGTATAAAGAGGCTTTGTATTCATTTCTGAATGTGATGAGATTTGTGGAAACCTTTCGAGGGGAGCTGAGTTTTGTATACTGGCACTAGATCTTAACAAAATTTTCTCTCACACATCTTTTTTACTGGGTCAACAGGTTAATTGTTTCAAGGGAGTGAAGTTGAGGGCAGTTATGGAAAGGCAGGAAGCTACCACTAATCCCACGGACAGCTATGCATTTTTGGACAGAAACTTTGAACTATATTAAGTAGGAAGTGAGGATTTTAACATCTGCTACATTTTACTTCAACCAGAGCTTTTGAAAGCATGCAGTTCCCTTTCTAGGTACCAGTTAGAGAACCAAACTGTTGAAGGCACATCGTTGCCATATAGTTAGGTTAGTGTCAAGTCTCTAGGTTATTGTCGGGGGAAATAGAGGGGGTCATTTTTATTTGCTTTTGGTTTGTGTAATCTTTTGATGCAAAATGAACAGGAGATATTCACAGGAAGTATCAAAAAAGGGTTGATGCTTAATACTTTTACAAGGTTGTATGTGTGACTTGTTTACATCAGTAGTGACTGTGATTTGCACTAAGGGAAGTGAAGAAGTTGGTGCTAATAGTTTTGCAAAGCAAGGTTATTATTTTATCCATAAACTGTAAAACCTCAAGTGCACAAAACCAAACCCTTTTAATACTTTAATCCACCACCACTTGTCCTTTCAAAATAAGCAGCAACTACAGCTTTGTCTTCAACCTGAAGGTTTACGTTGTACTTTGTAAAAAATTGTGCTTTGTTGCTTGTTAGAAATTCTAGTGTACCTTCTATGATCTCACTTAAAACAAAAACCACAACCTTGCCTATCAAAAACCTTTCAGAAGTAGAAAACAGTCTTGTGGAAGGTTCAGATTGTCATCAAAGTGAAATAAATCTTTGCCTGAACCGGTGGCATGTCAGAATATGTACATGGAATAACTCCTTCTAAATTTGTATTCATTTTATCTCTAGTACTTCTGATTCTCCTTTGCCTTACTCCCATTTCATATGAGGATCTAACCAAAACGAATGGGAATTAGACTGAAAAACTCCTGCTTTATTAAAAGGACACTGTGAAAAGACAGAAAAAGGCAAGGAACGGGAGTAATTTTGTATTAAGAATAAGGAAATTTTCTACAAAATACTTCAAATAATTGAATGAAATGAATGGGCCTTGACTTACTGCTTTAAATCATGACTTTTCAGTATTTAAAAATTCAAAGGGATGGCATAATTGCTTTCTTTTTGAGCTGTGGAGTTAGATAGGATCAGGAACTTGAGCTGGAATGGAAAGTTGTTCTGGCTTCTGCACATCTGCCTGTCTTTGGGCTGCAGTTCCTTACAGCCAGATGTGCACCGAGTTTTAAGGTTATATAAGACAAAGCAGAACAAACAGATGGAGAAGTACAGATTTCTTTTTTAGAGTGCATTGACAGTTTCCCCAAGTTCAGCTCAGGGTATTCGTGGAAAGTCACAGGTTCCCTGCAGTGTGGTCTGAGATGAGTTCATGTGAAGCAGAAGCTCTTGGAGACTTTTTTTTTTGCTGTTTCCATATCCACTGCTTGTTGACAGGAACTTTTGTCCAGGGGAAAGCTACCTTCAATGGACCTTATATAACTTTTTTTTTTGTCTGCTTTGCATACTTGTTTTCAGACACTTCCTTGCTATATTGATGACTATGTTAAATTATCACATATTAGCTACAAATAGTTCATTTATACATTGTTTTCGAATTTAATCTCTTAATTGGAATAAATGAAAACAATTTTGACAAGCAGTCTAGATATCAAAATTGTTTTTCTTTCAAGTCATAAATTAGATTGGTTTCTTAGATTGTCATTTCTGTTCATCAGTATTTGCACACTTTTCTGCTGTCAAGCAAACTTCATTGTTGTTTCACTTAAGGAAAAATTATTTTTGCATCTCATTTGGTCCAACAGCATGAAATTAGATGAGGGAAAAAAAAAACCCAGTTCATTTCTGGTAGAGTGAATCCAAAGCTGAAACTTTGGACTTTAGCAAGTACGGAGTACCATGTTTATTAATAGAACAGGGCTACTAGGCCAGTAGTCTGAGTGCTGAGCAACTGATCCATCTGTTCCTTGAAGTGTTGGTTTGTTTGCCCCTACCTGGTGTTTTCTGAGTGCACACACACGTGTCTTGCCTTTCCAGGTTTCTTTTAGTCCCACTTTTTCTGCTGGCTAAAGAGGAGTTTTACCCCTCAGGTTTCTCTGACTGAGCTTCTGCCATTCTAGGTGATGCAAGCTGGAGCTGAAATTCTTGAAGAATTAAAATGGTGTCTTGTTTGTTTGTGCAAGGGACTGAAGGACTCAAGTGGGTAAAAAAAGAAAAAGGGATTCATTTTGATAGTAAGCAAACTGTGAAATTCCTAACAGGCTCTTCAAAATTCAGGAGTCACGCTGTGCCTGTTTGTGCTCTTGTGGTGTGTGCGCAGAGCATGGGTGTTCTTCCCTGCAATCAGCAGATGCTGTTTGTTTTTAGTGTGCCCTTTGGTACTCCCTACATGCAGAGTCTAGTATACCAATACATCACTGAGGTCACAGAGCTTTCAGAGGGGAAAAGGAAGGCTGACTGAGAAGAAGGAAAAATAAGGCATTAAGGAAGGTGAATGAGAAAGAAGAACTCTTGCAATCACAGTTTCGCAGCTTTTGCTGCTGTGGTTGTTGAAGAGGGAGGGGTGTCAAATGAGAAGCTGGGCTGCTGCTCATGAGCTGGTTACCTTGTGGGAGTTCAACTATGAGAATTTTTCTTTCTCTCTCTCTCTGTGTTATTTTTGGGCCTTTTTTTTTTTTACAAAGGAAAGTTTGCTGCGACACTGGTTTTGTCCAGCCATTGGCCTGGGTCCCGCTTCCCAGTTTGGAGAGCGCTCTTTTAGTCCCTATTTTCACAGCTGTTGGAATGATTAGGCTGTAGATGTCAGAAAGGGAAAAGGAAATAGCAGTAAATCTTGTTTAATGTATAGACCCTTTAAAGCAAAGTGTTTGTCCAAATGCTCTCAATGTTCAATTCCTCTGCCTTTGCTTTTTTTTCTCAAATACTTTGTCATGCTGCAACCTGACTCTGTCCTTCTCCTCCCTTCCTCTTATCTTGCTTTGTATCTTGGATATGACAATGACAGAACAGAGTAGGAAGTTTACTTTTATTCCCCAGTGGGTCTAACATCTGGATCACGTGGAACAGCCTGTTTGTTCTCTGCTGCAGCTGTGACCTGTCCCTACAAACAGCAAACTGCCACCAGGAATCTGGAGATTTCACTGTTTACAAGCTGCTTGTCTCTCCTGCACCTTCCTGTTTCTATTCTTCTGTTTCACTGCCTATTTTTGGGTGAGGCGCAGCTTGCATTTGCTTTGAAGCGCCTTGAATGAATTACAGTGCGGTGTAATGAATTAATTAGGTGTCTCTAAAGAGGCTGTGATTAAATTGCCAGTTATCTCAGACTGGCATTACAGGATGCCTCTCTGTGTTTGGGACTGTGAGAGCCAGCCTTTCTTTTCTCCATCTTTTTAATAAGCGTATCACTGTGTTATTGTTCCAATCATTGTGGTCTGGAAAATAACCACCTGTAGGGTTAATACAGCTGGGAATGGAGGGTGAGGAAAACCTGCCCTGCTTCAGTTGTAGTGCAGATGGCTTTTTCTTCTTTTTTCCTGCCAGCTCACTTAACCTGCCCATCACAGACAGCCTGCAGGTGGAGTGGGAAGAGTTTTCCCAGTGTACACATAATTCTGGTTGACCCCACATTATGCAAGTATGTGGGAAAAGGAGCTGTGAAAAGTACCTGTCTGCTCCCTCCCTTTTCCCCCATAAAATAACAGGCCTTCCACTTCCAAATGCTTATTTTTAACACACGCTGGTGCCTCTGGTTTCCCTGTGAGCCTGCTCATCTGTTACAGCTGTTAAAACCCCTGTTCCAAACACAAAATGTCATTCACCCATAACTGTCCAAAAGCCTTGTTTGGGGTCTGCACACTCGGACCTTTCAAGTTGTTCTTTTTAGGACTGGATTTCTTTTTTTCTTAGTCTTTTTCTTGCTGTGTTGTTTGATTTTTCACATGTTTTTAGACCTCCATAGTAGTGATGTTTACAGAGGAACAACTGCAGCAGATGTTTATAGTTCAGTAATGGCTTGGACTTTGATTTATAGTGAATAGCATAACTTAAGCATTTTTTCTCCTTTTTTCCCCTAATTGATAGGAGATAGTGTTTGCCTTATTTTGTCAAATATCATTTCAGATATATGTTCTAACTACTGTTACTGCCCTGCTTAGGGTTCAAACTTTCTTGAATATTTCCAGCTACCTGGTCTGAAAGCCACATTGTAGCCTTGAGTGTTCCTGTTCATTGCAATTGTTTTAGTTTCTTCCAAACTGATTTTATTTCTCTGCTAATTTTTGTATTTCTCTCTGGCTGCCTCTATTTCTATACTGTTTTTATGAACTGACCAGAAAGGAGCACTGCATTTCTGTTTGCTCGAGAGTGAACTGAGGTTCTAGTGCCTTTGTCCACAGCTATTACTTATTGATGAATGTTGGCCCCTTTGTTGACTCTTCTGAGAGATCTTCACTGAGTTGGCCTCAGGACTCCTCCAGGCTTTTATTGAGAGTTGAGTTAATTTAGAAGTCTTCAAAATAGTATAAATAAGTATCAGCATGTAGATAAATCTGAAATGGGTGCTTATTTGTGCATGGGACTTACAAGTCAAAACAAATAGCACCTATGAATGAACGGTTTTTAGTCTGAATTTTTTGGGGTGTTGTCTCCAGATCAGAAGGGCTTACCGGTCCTGTTTACAAAGCACATAGAATTTGGTGAGAGTCTTTCTGGAAACTTCAAAGGTGCTTAGATCTGTGAGAATCCAGCCTATACTGATGTAGTACAGCCAATACTGAGGGTTGCTTGGGCGTGACTTGGGATCCTTGAGTATTGCCTTCCTGCAGTTGTGAGTGGCAGTCCGTGGCTGGCAGTGGTGCAAAAGCTGAAGTGTTAGCAAGCTGCTGCTATTTTTCTTTCGTTGCTCTTCTCTTAAGATTGGCAGATTTCCCAATAGAGGGGATTTTTTTTGGAAAAACATTCTTCTCTCTTTAAACAATGAGTATAAACTGGTCTTTGGGAAGTTATTCCCTGTTCTCCAGGGGCATTTGTGGCCATGGTTCTGGCGCTGGGGCAGAGAATAGAGAAAACCAAAACTTTTGAAGAACAAAGAACATCTTTGTGTGTACTTCAGGCTTAATTTTTCATGAGCTCTCTGAAATTACATCTTACTCATTAGACTTCTTCATCTGAATGTCTTCTCAAGACCCTTCCCAGTCTGCTCCCTGCTGTAATGTCTAACCACTCTCTGTCTTGCACACCACCAGTACTGCCCACGGACTTATACCTGCAACACTTGCCTGGTTTGGGATCTCTGTGTAGAGCTCTGGAGAGTGACAAAGCCATGGCATTCAGGTGTGGGAGGTGTTGCTTCAGGTGCCGCCCTAGGCTGAAAGAAGCCCTGCTAGAAACTGCCTTCCCTTCAGTGTCTTGAGCTGTGACCTCCCGTAGAGCAAGTGACCATGTGTGCCCCTTTGGCCACCTGCTGTAGTACGGAGCTGTGCACACCTCCTCTCCAACCCAGCCCTCACCTCACTGCTTGACTCCACGTGTGGAGTCACACTGAACTGGGAAAACATGAGAAAGGATGGGTAAGGAAAACCAGGCACCTTCAATCAAGTAGGTCTGGTATTAAAATGTTATCTGAGTTGCCTGGAGTTTCACACTCAAGGGAGGCTATCCAAAATTCAAAGATGTAGTTTAACTGTTTGGCAGTGTCTCTTTAACTGGTAACATCTCTTCTCCAATTTTTGCCCCTGGCAGTCAACAAAACAAATTGAGGCTAATTGAATAGGAGCCATATGTGTGATAATTAATTGGGAATGTATTCTGATTCAGTGCTCTGTAGTTCCCTGCCGAGTTAAAGATGCATTCACAACTCCAATTCACTGAATCATTCTGAGAGGACAGAGTAAAGACAGAAGGGAGACATCAGAAAGGGAATACATGCTGAGATCAGGAGGAACTCAAGTAGAGATCAAAACCGTAAGTGGCATAAATAGAAAGGGAAAGGGGTGGGTGGGCAAAAAGGAAAAGGCATGCAGTGAAATATCTGAGGGAGTAACCCAACAGACATGAATAAGCAGGAACTCAGACCTATAGAGGAGAAGAAATCATGAGCATGATAGAGGAGGGCTTTCAAATGTATATTTGGAAAGGAAGGTAGCAACAGGACATAATAGACAATAATGGACGTCCATCAGAAATAGGGCACGTGTGATGTTTTAAGGGCGTATGTGGATATACAGTGGCACTAAAGATTTATAATGCTGTTCATGTAATCATTAGCTTCCAAATTATGTAAATCTAATGAGATCAAGTTAACTCATGAAATTTCTGTCACGTCGAATATTGGAAACCCTTTAAATGGGTTGACTGAATTTCCATAAGAATAAGTGTTCTCAGCAGGCGTTCATCCCATTCACTTGGATAATGTAGATCACGTCCTGTTGTGGATTTAACTGAATCAAACATTCAGGGGCAAACTGAGGTTCGGAGTACTAAACCTAAACTTATTCAAGCCACTTCTGTCAAAATGTGAAAGCTGGTAAAGCTGAGATCCAGGAGGAGATGTTCAGCAAGTGTAACCATTCTACCTGAGGTGATAAGACACGTTGTGCACAGGTAGCTGCAGGGAATAGTTCATGCTGCAGCATGCTTGGGTCTTGGTTGTCTCCTAATATACAAAGGAATGCACTGGACCCAGGTTGCCTTGGGGCTGATAAGAGCAAAATGTAAACTATCTCTTCTTTCTGAGACGATGCAAAATGCAGAATTGCGAAAGTGTCAACATTGCCACTGAGAATTGCCTCTGAAACTTTGTACTAGTTGGGACTAGGTAAATACTGGATGAAAGCTAGAGGGATACTTTTTTTTCTTTTAAAGTCCTTTGACTAGCAGTGTTTGCTCTCAAAATATCAGAGATGTTTTCAATCTGAAGAGTACTGTAGAGGATACCAAGATGAATGCTGTAAATTATTAACATTCTCCTCAGTCCTTGCAGTAAAAAAAAAAAAACCAGAGGCATTGAAAGTTATCCCTCTTCTAGATTGGATTTTGTACAACTGCACAGTAGCAGTAAGATTTTTGTTGTTCTTCAGTGTAGTGTCACTGATGCTGCACGTGCAGGTTTACAGCCCTGGAATGGCTTGGTTAGCTTTGGTTTTTCCTCCTTTCATCTTTGGGTGAGAAATATGTTTATGGAAAACTCTGTAGTGAACTAAACTAGTATTTCTGATACAGGCTTTCTTTGGAAGACCAGTCTTTGTCTTAGTCTTGTATTTCATCATACTTTTCTTGCCATCTCTACCTTCTAATTTTATTATTAAGCAATCACATTGAGTCTAAAAGTGAGAATTAAAATACCTTAAATATATACTATTTTAATATTGCTCACTGAAAAAGCATGAAAGCACTTTGTTATCAGCAGTAAAGAATATGAAGATGAATTTGAAATGCCTTGTTATCCTTTCCTTCTTTTATGATGTTTAAACAATGTGTCTCTCTGTGTGGAGTAAAGGAGAAAAACATCTTGGCCTCATTTGCTGAAGCAGCTCCCAACATTTGTTTTGGTTTTGTTTTTTTCCCCCCCCGTCTGTTCTCACTCTCTCTGGTGAAAACTTCACCAGGATATTTCTCATCGCCTCCTTTCTACTGTCCAGCTCCTTGCAGTTTCTCAGGCTTTTGCTGCTTCACTCATGGGCCCATCGGTGCAGGGCCCAAGTGAATGAGTCCTGCCGAGCTCTTTGCCCAGGGCTGGGCACAGCCCTTAATACCTTTCCTATAATGTTTGTGTTGGCTCGTGATGGGAAAAACAGAAGACTAACACTCATCTGTGCTATTTCAGATACCTGCTTTTGTGTAATGTAATTAACACATTTGCTTTTAAATTAAAAGCACTTCTTTCAACTGCAGACAGCGAGGTCCAGCTGTGAAGCAGTCCTTTGCTAAGCCCCATCCCTACAGGAACATCAGGATCCTGACCTTTTTTACATCCTCAAGATGGAGCACAAAATAACTCTGTGCAGTTGCATAATCTTTCCACTTATAAAGCTTTACTATTGCCTAGTAAAAAATATCTGAAGACAGTAATTGGATGCCTTTTAAAAGAAAAAGCATACTTAGACAAGGGGAAAGAAATTAAGTAGCACAGTAGCTAAATATGACAAAAGCAAGAATGTTGATGACATTTTAGTAAAGCATTAGTGAATATTTTAAAGTACACAGATGCTTAAATCACCTGGCTTACGAATAAGACATGAATTCCCCAGCTAAACCTTTGAATGTCAGAGCACTAAGGTGGGCTGTTTAACCCACGTTTGGGCACTCAGCTTTTGACCTCAATTTCACACCTCGCATTTTTCATCCCCCTTGTTGCAGAAGTACAGAAACTTCCAAACAGGTGTTGGAATATGCCAAATAAACATGCTGAGTAGCATCTCAGCAGATGACCACAGCTCTGGTTTTAACACCTACTTAAACAAACAACAGCAACAAAAAAACCAAACCAAAACCTCCAAAACATTAAAAAAACAAACAAACCACAAAAAACCCAAACAAACCCAAGAAGCCTCAAAATCAGTTATAAAAACCTTTCTAAGAAAGCAAAGAAACTCTAAGAACAGGAAGCATAATTGGTAGTAAGACCTTTCTATGTTTTAAAAGATGCTTCAACAGCTCTATCTCGTAACAACTGGGGCTCCTTATACCTTAGCCCTCCTCCAGTTTCCTAGTGTGCAATCAAAGCCACTTTTAATTGTTGTTAGATGAAACAATGGCCCAGTCAGGGAGGGAGAGGAGGAAGAAAGCATGAAAAATAAAAACCAGAGCAGTGATCAGGAAGGAGAAATTGCTTTTATTTTTAAGAGATCCATCTTTCTTAATGTGAGTTAAACCCAAGCTGTATCTTCCGTGCAGCGGCCCAGAAAACCTGGGCGTGGTTACATGTGAAGGGGCTGTCGGCCCTTGCTGTTAAAACCACACTGAAGTCATTCTGTCTTTTAGATGAAATTGATTTAAAACTACTTCAGTATCCTTCCCCTTCCAATTAATACCATTGTCTTTACCTCTGGTGCCCTTCAAATATTGATGGGTGCCTGCTTATTCTGCCATGTCTTTCTCCTCCTGCCTCACATTGCAGACAACTGCTACTGTGTTTTTAATGCTAAGCCTTTGTAGAGCCAGCAGCATTAGGCATTCCATGAAAATACTGAAGATTTTTTTTTCCAGATTCCCATGAATAATCATAGGGCTGCAGCACAGTAAAGTTTCTCTCTGTTAAATTTGCCTGTTAGATGTCATGGAAAACTGGATTAAAATTCATTGGATACAGACAAAGAAAAACTTTGGATCAACCCTAGAAAGGCATCTCTGCATCTCCCAGAGGGAAACTGCTTTTCTTTGTTTTGTTCTCGTTCAAAGTAGAGATCCTCTTCTACACAGCAGGAATCCTGGAAATCCTGAATTTGTGGTTTGGGGTAAAACTCAGCAGCAGCAGGGCAGATAGAACAGCTGGAATTTTGTTTGATCTTCTGGAAATAATGATTTATTTAGCATCATCAAATCAGCAATGATTTATTTATTTATTTTCCTCAATTTACCTGATTCTCAATATACTCTCTGTATTCCCCAGACTGCCTTAATCCCCCTCAGCCTTTTTCTGTCTTTCTAAGGAAATTGGGAAACTGAAGTGGGAGAGGAAAATCTTTCCAGGTAGTATGTTTGGAAAGGAGAATATAGGAAGCGACTTAGTCTTTTTGCGAAGGGAAGCAATAGTTTTAATGACATGAACAGTGCTACACAAACCAGTGGGTTATCTCAGTGTCCATGTAAATGGGGGATTAAAAGAACATGAAATAGATATTTCAGCAACTAAGCAGGATGCTGACTTTAAAATTGCTGAAGACTTAGCTGAAGACAGTCAAACACAATCACTTTTTCTCTAGGGCGATTGCTGGAGGAACTGTACTTGGTTTGCATAGAATAATGCAATTCAGGAAGAAATTCAATTACTGAGCTAATTATCACATTGGATGAGTGGTAACAACCAAATATAAAGCAAGAGGCCACTGGAGGAAAGCCCAAATCACCTACTAATTCCAGAAGTTCACAGTGAGAGGTCCTAGTTGAGAAGTAAAGGTGTTGCTGCTTTGATTGTTATGTGTAGTGGATTATAGTTTAATCCAGTGCAAATTCCCATTGCCTTCAAGAAGATACAACCTCAGCTTTGGTTACTAACAATTATAGAAGACTTTTAAAATCCAGAATTAACTACCTGACTGCATTTATTCAACTAAGCTGAATTTCAGCACAGAAGGTTGCTTTATAAACTGTCTATACTACCCTTGGTCTTAAAAAAATGAAATAAAATTATACCTCATAATATCTGTATAAAGATTTGAGTTTTTCTAGTAGTGTCTGAAAAGGTAAATCCTTGTCCCATGTCCCGAGACCCATGTCTTAGGTGTATAAACAGTTGCTACTCTGCTTGGAATGGGGGATAAAGACTTAACAGAGCCTGGTTTTGTTTTTTTGTTTTGTTTTGTTTTTGCTTGTGAGAGCTGTTCTATTTCCTTCCTTTTTTCCCACTCGGGCTGCATCATCTGTCTTGGAGTGTCCCAAAGCACTGGTGATTTCCCCTGATTGTTTCATGCATCTTTCTGTCAAAGGAAAAAAAAGATTGGAGGGGAAAGAAATAGACCCAGAGCTGCATCCTGGGTGAAAGGATTCCTGTTTATTATAGATTAGAACTTTCTGAAGTATTGGTTGGTTTGTATGGGTCTCAATATGCCTCCAGAATAAGAAATGCTTTATAGGTTGGTAAGAAACTGGGGTGAAGAATAGTATTAACTTGTGCCTTACACTGCCACACGGATTTCAGAGGGACTGAAAGTTAATGAAGCATCTCATAGTCTTAAAACATATACATTTGAAAATCAGCAGTGCTTCTCTGCTGAGAATAGAAAATTGATTGCATTCCATAACCTAATGTTTATGCTTACTCTTGCATATGCAGGTGGATGTATACCAGGGTGGAAGAATTCTGACAACCTTCTTGAAGTAAAATCATTCTTTATATTCTGAACTGCTTAGAAGGCCCTTCCCCCCCTTTTCCATTTTCTGTTGAATAGGAAATGATAATTGCAGTTACAATGAGCTGAGCCAACCAGAAGCAGGAAGATAAATAATACCTCAAATAAAATGTTAATCTATGTAGATAATGTACTAATATTAATTACAAATCATTTTAATTAAGACTTATTTTCTCAATCATATCTTTTGCAAAGCAGAGAACATGCCTTTTTAAGGAAAAAAATCAGTTACTTTTGGTAGGAAGTAGAACTAAAGCAAATCTGTTCCTCTTCTGTCTGCTACATGGAATCCTGTGTGCAATTTTTCTGTTGGTCAGTTTTCCACAACTTTTTTTGGGAGGCTGTAGGGAGTGGACGAAAAGACTTTCTAACACATCAGTGGCATCCTTCTCCCAGTAGGATTCAGTGTGAACTTATAGCTTCAGCTCAGAAGCTTCCGACCTTTTAAATAGCCTGTGTATTGACACACAAAATCCTGGGAACCAGTGCTGAGTCTCTGCTGTGTTTCAAAGACAACATCATCTTTACACCATCCTTTTTCAGTGTTATTTAAGCTGTTTGAAAACCTCCCTGATAAGTGATCCCTCTGGTGCTGTCTTCCTTGGGGCACGTCTGCAGTTCTCACAGTGAGTAGCTAAGTTCAGGCTGTGGAGGTTGACTGGCCAGCTCAAAATCTCCGCTGGGCCCTGTGCTCCCCACCATGTGAGCCCGACCCCAGCCAGGCCCACCCAGCCCTGCCACCCTCACGGCAGTTCCACCAAGGACTGATGGGGCCACACCTGGGTGTCTCCCGTGGATCCCATGCCAGGGAAAATGGTGATGTGACACTTGTCCCCTGTGCTTGCAGGCTGTCGTACAGATGAGGCCCTCGCCGCTGTCACACGTAACCTTATGCTGACTGCTGTTTGGGACAAAGAGCTTGGCCTTTCCCTGTTTTTGATCCAGTCTCATTTTCCAAGGAATGAGAGATCATATTTACATGTTTGATAGAGAGATCTTCTGTTAAGGCTGGTGATTGAGGGCAAAACTTCTGAGGCAATATTCTTCATGAAATGTCCTGAAATCCTTATATACCCAGGCCAGAGCAGTATTTCAGGGAAATTGATGTTTACTATAGCATTTTATTAGCCAGAGTTCCACTTTTACCCCAAGTATCCCTGGGTGCTTGGGAGGTGCTTTGCACTTGGTGTTGAATATCCCTACTCACCACAACAATCATTCCCTTCTGTTTAACACGTGCTGGCCCTCAGTGATTTGCTCATTCCTTATATTCAGACTTTAATAGTGTCTTTTGTTACAGGTAGTAATAAAAGCTCAACCCAATCTACCTTTTTAGTTGCTTTCTCTTTTGTAACCATTTTTCCTGTGGTATTTATATTCCACTGCTACAGTGAAAATATTGAATAGGGAATGTGCCATTCATAAGGGTGACAGGGTTAGTGCTGGTATGAACTAAGGGCCTCCAATTTACTCTTTTTCAAGCAATAAGAATGACCAGGGACTCTCTTGTTGCTGCTTAGCTGAATATGAAACTAAATAAAGAAATTTGTTGTTGTTGTTTTTCCATAGATGTTACACACCCACAGAAATGTTTTCACCCAAAGAAAACTCCTTGAGTCCAGCTGTTTCCCTTAAGGCTTAGAAGGAAAGAAAATCTGATTAAATATTCTTTCTGTTCGCTGTTTTGGTGGCACCTGGCTGATCTGTTTCTGGAGCCAGTTCAATTATTTAAGTACATGGTGTTGTGCCAGGTGCCAAATTCTGAATGGACTGTGCCCCACAAGAAGGAAAATGGGAAGAAAGAGTGTGCTGATAAGCTACAATATCAATAGCAATACTGACCTGAAATAACTGTATGTGCCTGATGAATGGATTAGTGTGAACTGCCTAATGGTATAAACACAAAATGAAGGGATACGTTAAACAACCAAAAAAAAAAAGTTTATTGTGAGAATCTTTTTTTAAAAAAAGCAAAGAATTGGCTGTAAAGATGTCTTTATTTCCAGCACCAAAAGATCGGACCATTCCAATACCAGACTGGCAATTCAGATCGAAAAGGATGCAGGTATGGCCTGGGAGTTTGGGTGTCTTGTTTGATTTGCAAAATGTGATGTATTTACACTGGTGAGGCTTTGCTGGGAAAGCTGAGGAGATGCAAAGGGTGTAAATGTTGTGTATACAAACCAGAGCATTTTAAATGTAGCAGAGCACCAGTTTAAGTCGTGTGACCCGATAAGTAAAGTTACTCCTCAGTTATGTGTAGCTGATCAGACAGAGAGCTGCTGGGCTGCCAATTGCTTGGTTAATCATAACATTTGTGTCTGTGTGGAGTATGCAGAAGGCACCCTAGCTGGACTCAGAGGTCAGCTGTGGGCAGGGAAAGGTTTTGAAAAAAAGCAGCAAGTTAGTGGTGCCCCTACCACTGGGCAGTTTGGGCTGACAGGTGTCTCCTCTTCCCTGGAGAGAAACCTTTTTGAGGGGAGGGAGAAGGGAAATTGGAAAACTTGCAAGAGGAAGAAGTAGGAAAGATAGTGGGCTGCTCTGGTGGGTATTAGTGCATTAAATGAGCACCAATCGATGGCCACGTAAAGCAACTTCCTTAGCTTTGAAGGGCTACCTAGGAAATGCAGAGCCTATGAAGTATCAGGAAGATACCATCCAGGTAGAGGAAGAAGAGATAAATAGAAATGAAAAAGAGCATGAAATTTTATGCAGAATGACTTTATATAATTTTTTTTCTTTGTGAATGTGTGCTGCTCTGGTTGTAGGAAATGATGACAATAATCTCAACTCCATTTTTTATGAGCATTTGACAAGATCTCTGCAGGAGTCTCTTTGTGGAGATTTGATCCTGGGCCGCTGGGGGAACTACAACACAGGAGACTGTTTTATTCTGGCATCGGATTATTTAAATGCCTTTGTGCACTTGATCGAAATTGGAAATGGCCTTGTCACCTTTCAGCTCAGAGGGCTCGAATTTCGAGGTAAGGATCCCCAATGATTTAAATAACAACAAAACCAGGAATAAATCCTGTGTGTCTTTTTAATCTATCACAACTCTGTAGTAGGGCGTAGAGTTTGAGGACCTTTCTCTTTCTACAGGTATTTGTCTGTCTAAAAGCTTGGTACTTCTTTGTGTCATATATGAATGCTGTTTTGAAATCTAGATGTTAAGAAATTCGGAGCCATGTTCTCTAGTATCATAAGACTTTCAGAAAGAAGGCTTGTTGAGTGGTTTGCTTGGTTCGCAGATATTTTGAGTAATGCTTAATTATGTTTTCAGATTATTTGTTTTCCTCCATAACTATGAAAATTGAAGTTGTCCTTAAAATTGGTGAACCCAAAAAACCTTGTCTTTGGGAAAAAAAACAAAAAAACAAACAAAACCAAAATAAGACTCCTTCCATTTAAAATATCCTGTGTCAAACCATGCAAGAAGGCAGTGCTGAGATGGTCTCTGTCACACTAGAACAGCAGAGTATAATCAAGGTGACTTTTCAACAAGGTTGAGTGTGAGAAAATAGCCGACAGACTGGCTCTTTGAATGCACTCAAGTGTAGGAAGATTAGACTAGGAAATAACATGTGTGGGCTCAAGTCTTGACTCCGTGACAGACTCCACGTAGGATATTGAACAGGTTGTGGTGAATGCTTCATGTTCGCTTTCCTTCCTGTGTAGTGGGGATGAAGATAACGCTCTTGCGTCCTCAGCAAAGTTATGTGGAAAGAAAACAGTAAATGCCTGAAACAGCTTGGTATTGTAGTACCTGATGAGATGCCTATTCAGAACAAATGCTAATTGTAAGGAAAAACAACTGGAAAGGAAGAAAGATAATTTATTTACAGCCTTTTAATTTCTTGTTGCTGATGATGATTGCTGAGGAATACATGGTCATGCATGTGTGGTTCTGAGGCTTGCTTCAACTTCTAAGACATCTGTGCAAGTATTCCTGTATTTGTCTTTTCCTTGGGTGCCCCCAAGGTGAGCAGTGGTGCTGCTGTGTCAGGGATAGGTACTTGCGTTCTAACTTCAGAAATTTATCTTTGCTGATCATCCTTTTGTGCTAAAATAGTTCGGTCTGGGATTTGAAACAAACAGAAGAAAGAAATCTCCTTCCCACTTAAATTGTGAGGCGGGTTTTTTTCTCCTTTATGCGGTGGCCTCATACTGCTGGGTCCCTCTCTATCATCACCATCACCAGGCTGTAGAAGTAATGTGAATATTGGAAACAGATGAAACCATATGAGAGGATGCTCGAGCCACGTGCTAGCTGGTTAAAAAGATCAGGGGCCTAGCAGACTGGCAATATGAACTGGAAGCTGATTGGGGAACAACTGGATAGTTTGGTTGCAAAGTGGTTTGGGAAGACTTTCTTTGACATTGAGCCAGGATCATTCACGGCCAGCAAGTGCCATTTGGCATTTGGATCTGAGAGCAAAGCTCAAAAATTGCAGCGTGCCACATGTTGAGGCATCTCTGTATTCCCTAAAATCACAGTTTCAGTAATTAAATGTGTCTGAAAGTTGACCTTTCCATACAGATTGCCTAATGCCGTTCGGTGTTAATTAACTGTAGTTAATACTGTTTTGCTTTGTGAATAGATCCAGCATGTCTGCCAGCTGCAGCAGGTCTTAAAATTCAGCTGGGGCTGAGCCCCACAGCCTCTCATGTCTTTCATGGGCTGCTGTTGAGAGCCAGCTGAGTTCTCATGAGGAATATCCTCTTTGCCAGTCTTTCTTGCACTCCTCAAGGGGAGGCTGGCAAAGCAAAGCAGCACCTCTTTCTTACCTGAATGTTTAAAGGGCCTGGACCAAGAAAGCAGCAGCAAACCGAACTGGAAATTGATGCCAGTTACTGGAGGAGGAGAGGAGTGGGGAAATGGGGATTTCACCTAGATTATCTCATCTTCAGTACAAATCTAGTCCCCTATTCTTCCTCACCCTCAGAGTATCACTGGGGGAAGAGACTGCTTAACAGTAGAGGAGGAAGTAGTTGGAAATGGGAGAAAAATGGACTCCCTCTCTTTTCTGAACCCACTGGATAATCCTATTCCAAGAATAAGACAAAATTTGTGGTTATTTTGTGTCCTCACGGACATGGTATGTAAGGAAGCTTTCTCTGGTTTTCAGAGTATTGGGTAAAGGAGCTGTTATGGGAACAGGAATTAGGAGTGTGTGTATTGCTATTCTGTTGTTTGGCCTGGAGCAGAGAAGCCATGTAGGGTTGAACAAAGAAACTTACCTAAGACAAAACCAGCTCAGATATGTAGCATTTGCTATAGTATGTGAGAGCTGAACCCCACTGGACTGTGCAGAATGAGTGCCAGAGAAATCCCACAAATTACAAATCTGCTTAAGGATGGAGTAGGAGAAGCAAAGAAGCCCAGCGGGGAACCAAGCACAGGCCAGATAAGGATGCTTGGATTTGCCTGATGCAGATTATGACAAAAGCCTCATGAACACCACAATGTGAGCAGATAATCTGCTGTGTGCCCAGTGGAGACTTGCTGGGGTGATGTGCTGACACCAGAGGGTTGTTTGTGTCTCCAGGTAACCCATGAGGGCTGGTGTGCTTTAGATAAACTATGCTGCAGAACCGTGCCCTTCCTGTACGTGGTTTGGGTCCTTCTGCCAACAAGGAGCTGGGCTGCTCTGGTGGGGCTGCAGGCCACAGGGGTGCCAGGCACTCAGGCACTAGTCTGAGTAAAAGGAGCCAGAGGGGATGACCTGAATGCAGAAATTCATAAGGGGATGAACCAAGGCTATTCAAAGGACCTTGTGTGAAAGCTGAGACTGAAATTCTTTCATGGAAGGCATTCTTTCCTCCTTCCCTTGAACAGGATTTCTGCCTGCGGGGCAGGAAGGTAGAGCAGGCTTCCACCAAGCAGCACCAAGAGCCATGGGCACATGGACTTGGGCACATTCTTCCCCATTTCAAATCTTCCAAATGGCTAGTGAATACAGCCTGAGTACTGAATACAGTAGGATTTTTTTTCTGCAGAAGTGAGAGAGTGTATGGAACTGCCGTGGAAGATCCTGATGCTTTACAAAGTCAAGTAGCAGTTATTAAGCACCAGGCTCTGCTTTGGGCATCCTGCATTCCTATTTTCAGTTGTCTGGTCATGCACTGTTTTTTACAGGGCACCCTAACTCCTTTCATTGTACAGAATGGTTTCCACAAGGGGGAGAAAAGGGCTAGAGGAGGAACTTGTAATCTGTAATTTCTGAGCTTTGGCTGCTTAACTTCAATTTCAAACGAGTAATTTTAATTGAGGGCCCCAAAAATCTGCTGTTCCTTAAATAGGAAATCTGTGTTTGCTTTGGAAACGAGTGAATCACAACAGTGTTCTCTGTGACTGTTTTCTGTTTATGACTAAACCAAAAGCAATATTTGCATTGTGGAGCTCTGGGTTTTCCTATGGGTGTTTCTCGTTGTGGTAGCTGTAAGGCTGTGCTGGCAAATACTGGAGTGCCCGAAGAAGGGGTCACAGAGCCTTCTGAATTTAAGTGTACTTGCTGCCTCCCTGGTTTTCAGTCCATCCTAATTGAGAGCCGGCGTTATAAGTGACTGATCCAGATGCCTTTCTAACTGTTTGTAATAGAAGCATTTGTCTCAGCTTTTAAATGAAAAAACAAACCCAACCAAATGCCTGCAGGCAGCATAAGAAGGTACAGACTGAGCAGACTGAAAGAAAAGAGTCAGCAAATCTGGGATTCCTTTCATCTGTCTTTAGTCCTGTTCATATTAAACACCTTGGATGAATTAGTTTTTCACTCTCCCATTCCACGGACAGAGAGGGGATGTGCCTCCATTGTGTCATTCATCCTGAGTGTAAAGCGGAGAGGAGGCTCAAAACCTCCAGGTGGTGACAGGAAATTGCCAGTTCCTCCTTTATGGAAAGCAAAGAGAAGGTAGTAATGAGCTGCAACTAGGGGAACACTTCCAAGGAGCTGCACAGTGGTGGGGGGGAATTGAGCCCTTCAGTAACTTAACTCTGCTGTCTGTGTTAGACCACAGCAGCATGCTAAAAGCAGCCTGCCAGAAGAAATACATAACATATCATTTAATTTGATAGGAAGCGATGGGAGAACCCACAGTCAGGGAACAAGCAGAAACAACGTCAAAATATCTCCCTTTCACAAGTTCCCTGTAGAACAAGGGAGATTTTAAATGTTTTCCTGTTTAGTCTCTGTGTCTACAAAGTGTCTTTTGGAGAATATTCATTCTACACATTACATGTGTAGAAACTACTTACTGATGGTGTTGCTGAAGTCTTGAGGAGCTGTTTTCTAACTCCTGCACAGTAATTCTTCAGTCATTTAATGAACTTCTAAATCTCTGCTGTGATTTTTTGTTACTGCATGTTGCACGTGCAATATTCATGCTTCACTTGGAACTTCATTAGATGGATCAAGGCAAGGAGCGCAGAGCAGACACAGATGTAGTTGTACACTGTGGCAGCAGGATGGGATTGCCTGTGGGGCTCTCTCTGTGTTAGCCAGCTTATTTCCCATGCAAAATGGTGTATGAAGGCAGCCAGTTCAGGCTATGTGCTCTAGGCACAGTAATGATGTCTAATAAGGACAGTTACTCATTTCTGCAGCACATGTGTATGCTGCACAGTTTTATTACAGTAGCAAGTACATTACCAGTGTAAGGAATATTTATTTGTGTTTGATTTTTGTCTGAAGGCTCTGTAGCACTAGGAAGAATCATTCTTTATTTAAAGAGTGGTTGCAACTTTTATTTTTTTACAAATCACTTCTTGCTGTTGGGAAATAAAAGTGCCTACACCCATGTCTTTCCTGAGACCACACTTGAGGAGTGTTCAATGTATGTACCAGAACATTAAAAGGTATTGATAAATGACAGAGTTCAGAGAACACCAGCATTTTTTGACACATCCCTTGGGAGGGAAGGTTAAAAACCAGAAGTGCAGTGTTTGTGGGAAAGAACAAAGACTGAGAGACACAATACTTGGAAATACTAGAAACATGGACAGAAAGGATGCAAAGGGGTTTCTTTAATCTTGGTGATTTAATTGGGAAGAATAGCATGAAACAGGGAATAGGATACTTTATATTAAATTCAGGAAATCTGTGATGTACAAGCCTTTCTAGGTGTACAATGATGCTCCAACAGTGGATGATGTCTATGAATTTCAAATAGGCTTAGAATAGTTTCTGTAACACAAACTAGAATAAATATTTTATGTCTTTTTTCCTTTTTCTTCCTTTCACAATTTTATGTGTATTTATGGGCGCACTGGAGAAGACTTCTGGAAAAAAGGAAAATGTTACATGCAGTGCAACCTTTTTATTGAGAAAATATCTTTGCCAAAACGAAAATACTGCATCTTGCATTGCACTGCAAAAGATGTGACATGAGAAGTTTTTGTGGGACTTTGTAGCTGCAAGTTTAACAACAAACATCTTTAGATAATGCTACTTCCACATGGTCTTTCTTAATGTGTCTCTGTGGGCCAAGAAAAGGAAAGGTTTCTGAGGAGAGAGGATGCCTGTTATTATAGCAGCCAATCTGGGTTGAAAACCAGATTGTTTTTCAGACATACAAGCACCTGAAGCAGCTGAAGGCCAAACCACAGTTTTAAAACTAGCAGCTTTGATGTTTGAAGAATTGATACTGTTCTTTAAGTCCTAAAATTTTTCTTTGAAACCAGCTGAGACTATGAGAACCTATAAATTACTGTTCTTTATCCCAATTCCACAAGCAAAAGAGCAGGAAGGAGCCAAAAAAGTTGCAGGTTTCCAGAATGTGTCTAAATCTGAGGTTCATGAGTTTCCATTTGTGAGCTCAGTTCACTCCTCTTTGAAGTATTTGGGTTTTTTGTGTTTCTAGAACCATATCTGATGCATGTTTCAGTAGAGAATGGCCTTCCAATGGCTACAATTATGCTTGTTGTGCTTATTTTGTGTGACAGCTTGCTGCTTGTTAAGCTGCTATCCTGAGCAGAAAAGAAATGTTGGTTGAGAAGGAGCCTTTTCTATCAGAATTTGGGAATACTCGGATTTGCAGCATAACCTTGTTGAAGCAGAGCCAGATAATTCTACTGTAATGCATTTATTTGTAAGACATTCATGTGCTTGGTTTTGCCAAACAAAGGGTGGGCAACCAGGCATTTTTCTGGAGTCATCTGTGAAGAGACCTTAGGAAAGGAGTAGATTTGCATCCTAGTTGCTTATGTGTCAGCAATCCTCAGGGCTCAAGCTATGGCTGCCTTCAGCCACAATAATTAGTCCCTGTCCTGGATGTGTTGTAAAACTGAAGTGTTTTATGGAAATTAAAACTGCTCCTAGAAGTAAGTGGTTGTGTAATGGATTTTTCTTTCTGGCCCCTCAGATCTTGAAAAACGCTTTTCACTCACTGAGTTTTTAAGATTGAATTCAAAAGCACACTATAGTTTCAGCCTTAAATTCTAGAAGGCTGGGTGATCATCCAGGTAGGTGTATTTTATCCTCTTGAAGCAAGATTGCCGTCTTCAGTTTTCAGTTTTCTCATTTCCATTTAGGTCAGATCATTCTGGCAGAGCACGCGTCTGTCCTCAAATCCTGATGTGTCAGGAAAATACAAAGAGCTCCAAGTTCCCACCCTGGCTTTCTCCTGAGCTCACATAGGCTGACCTTGCTTTGTTCAGCTGGCACATGTTTTTTACATTGATGGATTTTTGGCAGCCCTCCAGTGTTAGATATCTTACAAATGAATTGGTCTCATCTATACTAGCAAGGGTCAGAGTGAATGACTAAACTTGAGTGAAGTGCATGAGATTGTTTTCCTTCTACTGCAGAAAAAAATGTAAAAAAATGTTTTCCCTCAGATTTTGAAATGACTAATTACTAGTGAAAACATTTTCCTGTATTTTAATATTTAATGGCACTACACTTAATTATATTGCAGAAGTGAAGTGCACGTTCTGTTCCCTGCTCTTTGGTTTTATGAATAATTCTCTCAGAGTTGCTTGAACTTGCTAATTTTTTGAGAAGCAATATAAAAGTTGTCATTTAAATCATCAGCTTGTAGCACATACAAAAAAGTCTAGGGCCAGCCTTCTGTAAAAGACAAACACAAATGCTTGACTTCATTTACTGTGTCCTGTCCCTTCTGGCTCAATGCGTGAAGCTGAGCACATGCTCTTAGTCTCTGGGTGCCAGTGTCTGGAGTAATGAACCAGAAAGGGTTGATGTATGCACTGGTAAATGAAGTTTTACAGTAAAATGCCAGTCTGGCATTGAAGTCCAGCCAGTGCAGTGAGGACTAAAGTGAGGCTCCATTAAAGATGAGAGAAAATTACTGGCAGTTGTTCTAGAACTGACTGCAAGAATTGGGAGGGAACCAACATGTACTTGAGCATCAAGCCTGAATGTTGTCTTTGTGGACTTGAGTCCTTTTACTAGGTGCTGTTTGGAACTACTAATCAGCAGGAATGAGGATTTTGTCAGAGCACTGCCTGTGGCTCAGATTATATCTTTAAATTTAACAGGGATACCCCAGAGGCTCCTCAAGCAGTAAAGACACCAAATCCCCAAGGTGGTAGAACCCAAGTCCATCAAACAGCTTTTGTTAATCAAGTGCATGTTTGCCAGATGTTGAAGAGCACACCCCAGATTTCATTCTTTGGAATAAATCTGTAAAATGACCACAAGCTCCTTTGGTTGTTACCCAGAGCTTTTGTAATAACACGGTCCCTCTTAGAATGACTCTTGCTCCTCAAGTTCAACATTGATTGCACCCCTGTAGTATAATTTTAATTCTAGCTGATTAAAATTACCTAGCAAAGACAACTTGGAGGCATTTCAACCTGTAGAATTAGCTAAGAATGCAAATAATTCTGGCATCACATTCTGTTTGTTATGCAGGTGATGACAGTTTCCTTTAAACATTGAGAGTCTCTGGAATTCACCTTTCCTTTGCCTTACCAGCCTCCTTAGGCCCTGTGTTTTACAAAATATGTCCCCTAAGAAAATTAGTAATTACAGAAACAGCAGTAATAATATTTGGCATTTATTGAAAGAGGTAGTACAGAGATTAAAGCCTTCCACAAAAATAAAATTTGATATTTCCATACCAAAAGAGAAAAAAAAAATATATAGGAATAGTTACATAGACAGAGCAAAGGCATCTTTAAATCCTGTTGTTGTAGGGGGATCAGTGACACTTGTTCATTGTGGTTTTCATTTTTCATCACTTGCAAACATTTGGCAATACTTAACTTTGCACCTGGGATGAAGATGTATCTTCAGTGTAATACTGAGAGACCTTTAAACTTTCAAAAATAAACATAACAACAATAGTAACAGCACCAGCATGGAACATTTGTTTTACTCTTTTCAAGCAATGTACAAAGAAATGTTTTCCCTACTTCAGTTTGAGTACGATGTCTTCTGACTTGACTTCGCCAAAGCATCTGCTGAGCCAGAGCAGTTCTTGGTTTTTTTTGCTGTTGAGCAATAAGTGTTAATTCATGTGGAAATCTGTGAAATATGAAGCAGAAGCAGTCCAGTTCATGTCCAGTCCAACTGGAAATGTCAGCCTAATAGGTCATGTTTTGTATTCAGCAGTATTGAAAGGCAAGATGTTTATATTTGGATGACCTGAAGACATTTAATAATTTTTCATATTGTATGTCCCTGAAGTCTAAGGAGGAAATGCATCTCAGTGTGCGAGCAGCACTGGATTCACAGTGTAAATTCTCGTTCTTAGCAAACTCAACAGAGAACCCTGGAATACACTGGATCTTTTTCCTCTCTCTCTGAGGGCTACAATCCTGTTTTTTCTCGCACATTTCCTTCTGATTTTTCTATTCTTTTTTGCTTGTATGTTTTGCTTGCTGCATACATTTTACCAGGTGCACAGGCAAAAAAGACGTGATAACCAATAATTTAGCATATTTTGTTGTATTTTGAAAGGTTTTTCTTAGTGAGGAGAAGGGAATATTCTACTTCAGTTGATACAAACTGAAGTTCACAGGTTGTTGACCAGAGAGTTGTGGTGGGACTGGAATAGACAGTGGAGGGCACAGCAGTTGTCATTGTGCTCCACAGAAAGGCCTTTGGGATGCTGCCCTGCTCCAGACAGTCCTTTGGGGTGCTGGCAGACTGCAGGGAACTGAAGCTGGCACTGTGTTCTTTCCTGGCTGAATGTTCAGATGATGAACAGAGCCAAATTCTTCTCCAGTTTACAGGGGCACGACAGGTTTGTTGGTTTTGGTGGGGAGGGAGCTGTTGAACTGCAATGCAGTGTCTTTCATCTTCCTCTCTGGTCGAGTCTGTTTAGAAGCCGATGGAGTCAGCAGTCTGTGGGGTGATACTGAACCTCTGGCAGAAGGCCTGTGCAAGACGTGTATCTTGCATCACAGGAGATGGCCATGAAAGATGATTTATGTACAAACTCAGTGGGGAGTAGTTCTGCAACAGCCTATGGAGAGTAAATTTTAAAAAGAAGCATACATCAAGGACATAAAACTCATGTATTTTGAGAATACTGGGGGGAGAACATGGGTGTCTGCCTCGGTTTTAATTAGTAGTGCCCTGCATGGTATAGAAACCTCATTCACAGATTTCAAATCCACAAGGGCTCAGCTTGACCATGTAGTGTGCACAGCACAGGCCGAAAATGCAGAGTCTGCGTTATTGCTTCTGCATCTGCCTCATGACTTCTTTTTGAGGTAACATATCCATTTTAGAAAAATGTACTCTACTTTGATCTAAAGCCTGTGTAATAGACTAATTAGAAAGCTGTTCTGTTCTTGTGATGTACTGCCACTAGTGCTGTTCATTAGAGATGTTTGATCCAGAGTAGCTGTTACTCCAGCGGGAGAGAGAACAACGCGGTAGATGTTATTTTTGGAACCTGCTTTCCAAGATAGTTTGCTAAAACCCAGATTTTACAAGTGCTCTGACACACTAAAATCTTTCTTTGGGTCCAGTATGTTAGTTGAAGAAGCAGACTGAGACTTGGATCAATTTGCTTAATGTGCCTTATGGAGCGAGACTCTTTAGTGTTGCTTCCTGGTGAGTTTTTATTAAGGCAGAAGCTGTGGTCTATAGTTTAGCTCAGCTCAGAACCCATTAGAACTAGAACATTAGATCAGGCCCTTTTGGCTTTTATAGGTGGTAGTAAATGAGTAATGTACAGCCCTTTATTTGCTGCTGCATGTGGATCAATTGGCACATCGAGTTTGTTGCCGTAGCTCGCTCTTTTAGATTTTTGCTAAGTGCGTACAGCCTTCAAACATACTTTGAACGTGAGCTTGCAAGACGTCCTTTGTTTCCTCCTCCCCCAATAACTGGCAGCACACTCTCTTTTTCTCGCTGCCAAGGGACATACTGCCAGCAGAGAGAAGTGGAAGCTATAACAGAAGGAGATGAAGACAACGAAGGCTGCTGCTGTTGTAAGCCTGGGCACTTGCCTCACCTGTTGTCCTGTAATGCAGCCTTTAACCTGCGCTGGCTGACGTGGGAAATCACACGGACCCAGTACATCCTGGAAGGATACAGCATCATTGACAACAACGCTGCAACAATGCTGCAAGTGTTCGACCTGCGCAGAATCCTTATCAGATACTATATCAAGGTAAACTCTTTGCTAAAGTGTACTTTGTTCCTAGACAGGTTTGTCAAATACAACGAGTGCTGTTTGTCTAGAGAAGAAAGAGCATTTGAAGTTTTTTGCTTCGTGTTTATCCATCTGCACTACAGTCTGGCAGTCAGACTGACTTGATGTTAGATCACAGAACCATAGCATCATTTGGTGTGATCTTAAGATCATCTAGTTCCTAACCCTCCTCCTATGGGCAGGGATACCTTCCACTGGAATAGGGATAATTAATTCATTTCTCCCTTCGCTAAATTTAATTCTGATCACTTATACTTACACTTAGTACAGAAAATGGCAGGCATGCTTCAGTGGAGATCAAGAAGATGAGTTACCATCCTCTAGTGATAAAGTCAGACTAAGTGTTCTTACTTATGTTTTATGTTTTTGCAACACTTCACTAACAGTTTGTTATTTCTTCTTGCCTTGACCTTTCCACTGGTTTGGTTTTTTTTTCTGGAAAAGAAAAGAAAGAGATTAACAAGCATTAAGTTCTTGGGAAACCTCTGAAGAGCTGTTTCTCAAATGTACTTTTTTAGTAGTGCAAACCCCCTTCTTACCTTCTGTTTTACATGTATACCACAACACATTTGAAGTTGATTTATTCCATTGATCACACAGCAGTTCATTTACACCACTTCTATATTTGCATTGTTATTAAGATCACAATAACCACATAGATACTAATTTGTCAAAATAATTGAACCTTATAGTCTAGCAAGACATCTTCATCCTCTGCCAAAACAATTCCCAGTCCAGCAAATGAAGAATTTGTTGAGCTTTATAGTCTTCTACTGAAACAGCAAGAGCCAAGTGCTGCTTCCTATGCCACTGGTACTGCCATGAAGCCAGATGCTAAAGCTCCAAACTATCTCTGACATCTCCTTCCTACTTACATCTCTGCAATTGTAAAAATCTGTCAACTTCAGAGAGAGACCGCTTGTATATAAGTTAATCACCATTTTTTGCAAATGAACCAATGTAGTAAAAACAAGCTCATTGCCTTACAAAGCTGCTTTGATCATGCAGTTGATTACTTCTGGGATTTTGTAAGTAATTTTGCAGGCAGTACGGCCTGGTAACCAACCTACTTTGTTTAATAAACTAATTAGAAATAAAACTGCATGTGAGCATGACTTTTTCATTTGAGAAGTGGGTTTTGTGGCTATAAATCATTTTAAAGCAATGTAACTAAACTAAAAAAAACCCCAAAAACCAGAAAACAACCCTTCTTTAACCTGTAATGAGTACGTTGCTACAATTGCTTTGCTTTACTTTAAAAGGTAACCTGAACAACTGGAACATAAACTGATGCAAGCTGGCATATGACTCAGCTTTTGATGGGGAATGAGATTGAAAATTCCCAGTCTAAGCTGCAATCAAATCAGCATCTTATTAGTTTAAAGCAATAAAGAATTGTACTTTGTAAACTGGAACTGGTTTTGTTCCTTAAAATGAATTAATATATGAAGGACTTGAGGAAAATGTGAGGTTCATCACAAGGGACATAAAACTTAACTGAAAGGCAATTTAGAGCTTCTGGTTCAGGACACACCTGAGAAGCAGCTGACATAGGTAAGGTGGCTTAGACAAACTTTCATCCCACGTGATACAGGTGTGGTTACTTGATCCTGTCTTGAGTAAAAGGGAGGTGGGCTAAATGCTCTCCACATGACTGAGGTGTGCTGTGGCTCCATCTCCACTCTCTGCAGAGTTCACGTTCACCACTGATGGCTCTGAAAGTGTGAAAATCAAATCTCTTCTGGTTGGATTTAGTTGAGCCACTACAGTTATACTGCATTGACAGACCTTCATTCTCAGAAAGGTCGGTCTTCGTTCTCAGGCTGTCGGTCTCACACAGTCGGTCTCTTTAATCTACTTCTCTCTTTAGGGAAGGACAAACAGAAGATAAAAATAACCTGTTGGCACCTTCAATATTAGCCTGGGCTGGAACTCCCTTCAGTGAAGGGAGGGTGCACTCAGGAGATCCCTTCTTTAGAATGTCAATTCCCAAAAGAAAGTTATAGGGATATTTTTTTCTTGTATTTTTAAAGTAATTAGTTTTTTCCATAAACAGGGGCTTTAAAAAGATTTGGTAAAATCCTTAGTACAGCCCTGGAAAGTGAGAAGAGTATAATATGTATTAGATCAGCTTTTTTCCTGTTTATTTAATGCTTGCCTCCAAATAAACAGTATCAGACACAGAGGTGAGAATTCATTCCTTCCCCAGCTCTTTCTGCTGGGGGAATCTAGATCAAGACCCTGTGCAGTTTCACTGTGAACATTTTAAAAGTCCTTGACACCTTCTTTTTAATGGTGTGAAAGGAATTGTAAGAAAAACTATAGATAAGGCAGTATTCAGGTCACATAAATCACAAACTCAAAATTCAACACTGAGGCTGGAGTTCCTGCAGGAACTGCGCTTCCATTGCACTGAGCATTTGGAGTGTTTCTGGTTTATTCTCTGTAGCTTACAATATTGTAAATATTTGCCATATTGTTTCAGAATTGCCATATAGCTGAGGATGTACTTGTGCATGAAACATATCTTGGAAGAGTTACCAAGAGCAGAATTTAATTAGGTGACAGAAGTTTTTGTTGTTTCTGTGTCTGATTGCAAGTCTGATTTTTTTCCCAGCTGAATCGGTTTCTTTGTAAACACAGATGAGGATAATAAAAAAAGCAAACTCTATCTTGAGAATCAACAAAGAGAATGTATGCTTTGTTTTACTTCTTCTATCCTTCAAGAATAATTATTGTATTGGTCTTTTAAACAAGGAGTTGCACTGAGCATCTTACTCCTAAATCATATTTATTTCATCTGCAGTTTCATTGACAGCCTAGAAATGCATATATTTCTCATTATAAAAGGATTTTTATTCCCCACAAATAAAGTGGGTCAGCTCCTGTAGCCTTTCTGCATATATTTTGAAATAATTTTGTGCCCAACTACTGTGATATTTTTCCCTTGTGCCTCTTCCATCTCTTCTTCAATATATTCTTATTTAAACATCTTTTAGTATTCAAGAAGTCTGTGTATTTGCTGAGTGCTGTGTTTTCGGCTCCTATTGTTTCTGCATGAATCTTTTTTAAGGAGTCTATTGTTCTCCACATGCCAAGAAATTAAGGGTCCATCCTGTCTGTATCTGTCTGACTTGTCTTTTTCCTCTCAAGCTTGATTCTCCTCTTACTTGTTTATTTTTGTACAATTTGAATGAAAAACTATGGAGAGCATCTGGGGTTTTTAAAAGGGCTGGTAGTGCTTCTGTCCTCTGTAATCCATCATATTTTCATTTCATACATTTATTTACTTAGTACTATTTCCATTGACTGGGTAAAACAGAACTACATCATCTTCAGTCTTGTGTACTTGCTCCTCATTTGCTTTGGAATCCAACTCTAAATTAATATTATAAAACATCATAATGGGAATTTCCTGCTGATGGAAAGCACTGGAACTTCTTCTTAAGTTTCATATTCTTTTGAAAATATGCTCTAAGTTGTGATTGGATAGAATTTTTTTAATTACTTTTTTATTTATTATTGTTTTAGTGTATCCAGACAGAGCAGTTAGAAGAACTTAAACTTAGAAACTCAGGCACAGATATGGAATACGTGTTGCTGCTTTCCAGCGTTTATGTATTTGGTAAAAGAGCCCCTGCTGAATGCTGCTCCCCCTTCAGTGCTTTAAAAGCAAACTCAGTTATATCAGTTATCAGCTTTTTAACCTGACATATAAGAAAAAATCTAATTTTCTTTACCTGCTGCATTGACAAATAACAGACTTGTGTCGTACACATCTGTCACATCTCATCTTTGGGGTTAATAAAGAATTAGGAAAGCATCATCCCCAGAAAACAGTAACTCCACTGAGGAAAAGAGAGCCCTACCTTGAGGATGTGACCATCTACTACTGCTTTTCCAAAATATGCCTAAGCTATTATTGATATCACCTTCTTGGTGATAGACTCTAGAACCCCCCTAGTACTGACATGTTTGAATGCTGGAACTCTCTATTCCTATCATGGTATTGATTTTCCTGTAAGGCAGAAGGATATTAAAAAATATTGCTTCTTTTTCTGTTATCTGCTATCAGTACCAATTATTATCATCTTTCTAACTTGAACACTTTTGTGAAGCATTACTGATGCAAAGCAGTAAAATGTAAGAAATAGATATACTATTAGAGTTCTTAACGGGGTCCTATTTGGCTTATTCTCTTCTGTGTAAAATATGCCTGCTTTAATCAGAGTTTAGAGTGACTAACGTTTGCACATTTTATCAACAGAGTATAATATACTTTACAGCAAGTTCTCCCAAAATCCTGGACTGGATAAAAGATGAAGCCATCCAAAAGATACTGCAGCCTTATGCCAAGTGGCATTATATTGAACGTGACCTTGCGATGTTTAACGTTAACATAGATGAAGATTATGTTCCATGTCTCCAAGGAATAACACGAGCTAGCTTCTGCAGTGTTTATCTGGACTGGATTCAGTTCTGTGCTAGGAAAAGGGTGGAGGTACGTGTCAATTTTAATTATTTTTTAGTAGTATTGGTTTTAATTCTTGAGATATGAGGGAAATGATGCATGGCTACTTTTTTACTTGCTCACAATTAGTAGAATAAAATTTATTTCATATAAGCTTTTAGATATAATGTAAAAGGAAAACATGTTTTGCGGAATGGAAAAAACATATTTTGGAAACTACCCATGTGCAAAAATTGGAGTCTTAAGGAGCATTAGTCTTTGAATACAGAGCCAGTTCTTTACTGTGCACATTTCCAACAATGTTAATTTCATCAGCTCTAGAAAGCTGGATGTATCAAGTGCTCACAGAAGTGCTGCTAGAGCAGGCTCCCTTCAGAGAATGTCATCAGAGCATTATAGTTCCTTCAGTGGCCAGTGATTGGTACATTTGCCAGATGTCTGTGATGTCTGTGTATCCTTTTCAGAAATTTGCCTATATTTGGGTAGATTTGCAGAATGGTAGGGGAGTGCATGGCACACTCTCTGCTGGCATGGGTCACCTCTGAGAGCTCGTGACTCAGACGTGAACCACGCCACAAAGCTGTGTGAAATGTCTCGCAGCTCTGGAAGGCCAAGGGCAGATGTACAGCTGTGTATTTGCATGCCCTGAGCCACTAAGGTTACTGATGGTCAGCAGCCATTTGTGAGAAATGCACTACTGTATTTCCATGGAATACTCAAAATAGCCCAGAGGGAGAATACCATTTCAAACAATCATATTGCGTCGATCTGATTTTCTGATTATTGCTGGTAATGGCAAAAATGGAGAAGTGTCTCTTTCCTGGCCATGGTGTGCTGTATTTGTGCATTTTTCCACTTAGGATCACAGACTGCACATCCCATTACTGACTTTAGCTGGTGTAACATCATTGAATCTTTCTCAGAACATCACCAAATGTTTCTGCTCCACTTTGGTTCCTTCTCATGTCTCTAATGCTGAGTACATTCCACCGGTTCCCCTGCATAATATTATATTGATATTGTTTTCATTGAATTGTCTTCTGAGCCCTTTCCCACCTTCTCCTCCTACTGGGAATACTTCACTTCTTTTCTTTCTCATCTCCATGTCTCAACTCTCAAGTTCTGACACACAAAGAGCTGCACAGTGCAGGGAGAGCCACTATTAATTGATGCCTCTGCACTTGTACTCTGGCTTACATTTTCAAATTCAATAACAGATTCAGGGATGCCAATAGACTTGAAACATATAAGTTAGACTTCAAAAGGCAAATTAATGGCTGCACTGGGGCCACACACACACATGTTTATTTTTTTTTACATATTTTACCTTTGTTTTTTAATTCACTGACTATAGAGAGGCAAAGTTCATGCAGGAGATGGGATAAATAAAACCAAGTTCACTGTACACATAACCCAGAAAATCAATATATTTTATAGAAGGAGCTACATTCTCCATTATAATTGGCTTCAGTTTTAGAGACAAAGAAAGCTCTAAGAAATCACTCATTGTGTGGATTGAAATAATAATCCATATCCTCCTGAAGATTAACATGCATGAGGGGTTGTTCCAGTTTTTTCCTCCTTGATAGCAAAGTTTTCTTTATGAAAATTTCATAAAAAAACCTCTCCTGAGCTAGTAAACATAAATGAAATGTTCTGACTGCCTGTTAAAATGTGCAGTCAGTGTCATCAACAATTTAGATAGGTATTATTATTCACTAAAATTGTGTGCCTCCAAACTTCCAAATAGATTGTACTTCTGGAACCTGTGGTAGGGTTTCATAGGAACTGTGTCCCATGAAAAGGGTTTTGGTTGTCTCCAGCTGCAGTGTCTCTCAAGAATAAGGAACCTCCTCCAGTTTAGAATGTCAGATCTGGGAGGAGTGGAAACAAATAAACACCCCACAAAAATAACCATCACCACCAAAGCTCCCTTCCCTTGGGGTCTCACTACCTGAGAATGAAATGTTCTGTTTCTAGCCAGTGAGCAAAATAAGCTTGCATTTTGCAAAAATCCTCTGATGGTGATGGTTTTCCTTCTTGTTCTGTTTAATGAGAAAGAACACTTTGGTGTCTAGGTCCAGTCACATGCAAATTTTGTGAATGTCACCATTTGTAGTATTGTGGTGCTTTTAAATATGTTTGCACTTAGAGTAACATGCTAATCTTAAAACTTTGTAGCACCTGGACAGTGATGAGGATTCTCCTCTAGTGACACTTTCCTTTGCCTTGTGTATACTGGGTCGGAGAGCTTTGGGAACTGCATCTCACAATATGGCCATCAGGTAACTTTTAGGAATCCTTTTTCCTCATGTTAAAACAAAGACCTGTTTGTCTTTTTTCATGTGATGTGGGATCTCCAGAGAAGATTAGATCACGGTGAAGTCTCATTCCTCCATAAAATGTTTTCTGTCATTTCTGTCTTTTTCTTTGTGATTGGCAAAATAACTAATACCCGTCTTTACTTCATAGGGCAAAGCAGAATTTTTCATTGAAAGAATGGGTACTTTGCTTGTGTTCACTCATGCCTGACTATTGGAATGCTGTCCTTCCTCTGGCATTCCACCAGGAGAACGAAATCTCCAGAAGAGGAAGAAACTGCTGTCATCTGAGTTGTAGTTAGCTAAATAACAATAAATGTATAAGGGTTCCCCTCTGTATTCCTCAGGAGTGTATTCCTGTTCATTGTGCCACTTCATTCTGGCAACTAAGGAAGGGAGAACCTCTCATCTCCTGAGGCTGCAGCTTTGTCTGTTCTCAGTCTACCTTGCTCGTTTGTTCATTCATTCTAAACACTTCTTCCTAGGAAGTCTGGTTAATTAAAATATGCTTCATTGAGATTGTTTCTAAATATGCTCTTCATCTTATATTTTCATTAGGGATTCTTCCATTTTCACTGGGAGTTCTGAGTTGTTTGGTTTTTATACAGTATAATTTACACTGTGTTATAGATGAGGCATTTTATTAATGAAATAATAATTATTTTAATGAAGTTTAACTTCCCATGTAATTTTAGGTTTTTATTAGATTTATTTGAACCCTCTGTGTTCACAGGAGTTTAGTGACAATGGAGAAGTTGAACAAATACAGTTTCTAAGTGACCTTGCTGTGTTGGCACAGAATGGTGGGCAAAAACAGCTAGACCTCTATCAACATGCTCCTTAGAGAGGATTTGACTTACTAACAAGCAAACAAAGACAGCATGTGTGATTTTGGATGCATTTTGTTGTAAGATAAAACAGTCCTTTTAAATATTCATTCTAGCTCTGTTATCTGTTGAGACATTTATAATATTTTGTTTTATGTCTTCCATGCAAAGTGTTTGTGCTCCATGTGACTTATTTCTTGGTGTGCTGCTGATTTCTGCTTTCTAAAGTGGCTTTTGTCATCTCTTTTCTACTAGTCTTTGCACATTCCCTTCCTGCAGTAGTTTTCTTCTAGGTTGCATTTCTTCTCCCTTCATTTCTATTCCCTCAAATTAGTGTGATGTTTGGTAAGTCATTGGTATTTTTTAAATAGTCCTATTTTTTTGATGATCCAAATTTTAGAGTTTGGGGGCATGATGGAGAAGTTAATGTGCATTTACTATATTTGTTTGAGAAAAGATTAAAGTGGTTTTTGATCTAGGCCTGCAATAGATAGGTCACAGCACTATTAGGAATTCATCTAAAAATATCACAAAAGCTTCCTAAAACTGTCATCACATTGCATGTACTTTCCACTGGATCTTAAAATCTTCATTACAATGCTTTGGCACTGGTACAGATACAATAACAATGTCACCTATTTGTACTGGCTTACATGGTTAGTAATGCACAGGGATAATATTACCAGAGACTTTCCAAAGCTTAACATGGAAAGTATGAATGTTGAGGATAATTATTTGTGTAGTGTTCTGTAAAGATTTTAACAATAATTTCAGGAGTCAGCTATACCATGTCTTTTCAAAATCTGGCAGATTACCCATGAACTGAATTACTTCCTCTCTTTGGTAAGTGGAATCTCCATATTTAAAAATACTTTTCTTGGGGAGGAAAGATCTACAGAAAGGCAAAAACTGGGGTAGTCATCTGAGGTGCACAGCTCTGCCACTTTTTTTTTTTAATCTGTTCTATATAGTCTTCAATTAAGTCCTGGTTTTCTTTTTATTAAGCAAGTGCTCCAGGGCAGCATCAAATCATTGTATTTTTAAAATGTATTTTGTGACATAAAAGGGACTAAGTGGAAGCTTCTGTTGGTATCTTTTCCAATGCTACTTCACAAAAGCTTTCCCTAGAAAAGTTTCACTGTGGAAAAACTGTGTCACTTCCCCACCTGGTTAAATTTAATGCATTTGCACTGTCAGAAGGATTTGGAGAAATAGAAAAGGAATCTGAGTAGCACAGTTGAAGTTATAAATTGCTGCAGCTACAAAACATGACTTTAGCTTGGTGAAATACATTTCTTCTTGTCTTTCAGAATGTATATGCCTTGACTCACAAAACCAATTTAGTAGAAATTATTAACTATTCTATTTAGTAGAAATTAATTATTAAGGAGCAAGGTGGGTACCCTACCCCCCTGACATCAAGACCTTTATCAACAGAAATCCCCCAAATACATTCACTTGAGCACGAAGGGCAGATCTAACCCTACCTATGGTGTTTATTGCTTCAGACAGATCTGCACAACTCGTTTAAACACAGATGAGCAGTAAGTCAGTGAGACTCCGAGAGGAATACAATTACACAGCATGCCAGGGGAAGGATGTCCAATATGTGCAATGCTGATGAGGCCAGAAGGAGATGCTCATGAGAATTATCTTCAGGCACCCCTACCTCTCTGTGTTTGGCATAGCACAGCAGCTCTCACCAAGGGCGATTTTGAGTGTTCCTGCTGGTCCTTGCCCCCAGCTCTCAGACTGCTGCAGGTCTGCATTCAGTCAGATGGGGGAAGAAGTACTTGAAGTCCTCAGAAGCCAGAGAAACCTTTCCTTGGGTGATGCTTCACAGTCCTTTTCTTTGAAAAGGTGCCATGATATTTGGGGACCTTTCAGAGCCTACTGGTGCTGAAGAGGGTTTTAGTTTTCTCAGGAACGGTCAAAGCAGGCAGTCCCATAGCCAGATGTGTGCATTCGAGGGGGACGTACCACATGTATGAGGTTGGAACTAGATGATCTTTAAGGCCCCTTCCAACCCAGGCCATTCCATGACTCTGGCTGTTGGGGTCTGGGTCATTTTGTCAGTGGTCAGGGCTCCCAACACATGCTTTGTCACACTCAAATGCTGGACTACAAAAACACAGATTTATATTACTCTGGTAAGCACTGAAAATTTACCTTGAACAGCATCTTGGGACTCTCTATCAGTTCTCTCTGTGGAGCATCTTGTGTACAACATTGCTTGAGCTTTTGGGTTAAGTTTGAGATGTAAGGGTCAGGTAGGCACCATACTCTTCTCCTCACTGTATGAAGCATTTGAGATGTTCAGTGTGAGCAAACCAGCCAAGAATCTGCTGTGCTCTTCAGTTCATGTCTCATCCTCAGAGGTCACTATGCAGGTAGTAGGAAACTTTCTCTGGACTAAGTCTAGTCCTTGCTGTGTCTTGGAGGAGTGACAGTTGCCCAGCTGCTGTGCAGTAGAGCAAAGGTAATGTTACCGTGGGCTGTGCACTACAGAGCTGAGAGTCAAGTTTACATTGTGTATGCAAACTATCAATTTGCACTCATTTACACATGATTTTGTCTAATCTATTAATCAGCAAATGTCACTGTGTAAACCAAGATTTTAAATGCTCTTATATAATGTATGTAAATAATTATTCAGTGTACCTGTTCATGTAAATGTCAGTAGAAACCTAACATTAACACTAGATTACACAATAAATGCATTCATTAAGGAGGCAGAACATTGCAATGCAAATCACTTGCTCTTTTAAACTGTCATTAGGAGGCCTCCTGCACAAAATGCAATTTGAAGAATGACATGACATTACCATTCATTTATTCAAATGTGAGTGATATGTTTAGCTGTGTATTTGCTAAAATATTACGGAGTAATTCTATTCAGCCACTAAAGCTATTAGTAAATAAATATTTAGTAAAAATTTCAAATTTGGAAAAATACAAAAATCTCTCAATAAAGCATCTCTCATCAAATACTTCCAACACTACCAAGACTGCCTGCTCAGGTTCCCCAAGCTCAGTGTGGACAAAGGGTCATTCCAAGGAATGCTTCTGCCTGGAGGAACTGCTGCTCACTCTGAAGCCCAGGGAAGAAGCTGGCCCCACTTGCCCTTTCCCTCCTGGTCATCCCATTGCACTGCCCAGCATCTGAGGGAAGGGGAAGACATAGGGCACAGGCCGTGGCACCACAGTGCTGGTGCTGGTGCTGTGCTGCTGGGAGGAGTTCAAGCAGACAGTGCAGCTTGATGTCTGCCAGAACTGAGCAGGGCAGAAAGGTTTGACTCAGCTCACACCCACTGTCATCTAACACATCCAATTAGAAGGGCTACCACTGAAAATATTTCAGGTGAACTATGGCATTCTGGTCATTACTAGCTCACAGACATGCACATTCCTTTATTCCTTAAATAAACCTAGAGTTAACATTGCAGAAGGTCTGCAGATTGTAGACAAAGGATGGGTTTTGGTGTGCAAAATACACACAGAGATATTCGCCAGCTCATTTGTCTGCATCCACAGTGTTTTCAGGCTGGCATTAAATGCTTTTGGTTTCAGCTGTCAGAAGAGCATAAGGAGTGCAGTAGGAGGGAGTATTTGCTTTGGCACTGTTGCCCTCCCTCTCGTGTTTGTGGCGCTACTTAATCCCCTCTTTTCTGCACGTTCAAGGCTGATGGTTCCCACGCACCTACCAGTCTAGTTCTAAAATAGCTTGCAGTTGTGACAGCAGCTTTTCAGGTTGTTAGCTCAGAGGGTTAGAAATGTTGCCAGGTATAGTAGTTATGTCTCTTACAGATTAATGTTGTTTCTTTGACATGTAATTTTACCTTAACTAGTTTTTTAACTATTTTGAAGCAGCCTGTTACTACAGCAGATTACTAATTGAGGTATGTTAAAAGTGGGCCAAGAAAGCAGCAACAACGTTGAGTGAGGCCTGAGATCAAAGTGGTTGAGAGTCAGGCCTGAGATCAAAGTGGTTGACTTTTACAGCTTCATAATAATCTCATTAGTGTCTTCAGGAGAGAGCATAACAATGGGAAGAATAACGAGAGCTGTATCTTATATGGATTAAGGAGGCTGCATGTTACTGAAGTAATGGCTTGAGATAGTGTCACATTATAGGCAGAATGTACCCAAAAGCCTCATTACAATTGGCAGGAGAATAAAAGATGCCCATGGTTTTGTGAATACAGCAATCTCCTCCAGACTGCTCTGGTGGAAAATACAATACATAAAATAATTGACTCTCAGCCTCTCACAACTACTGCCACCACTGATTTGCTCCTTGTAGCAATCATGTTTGTTGTTAAAAATCCTCTGAGTTAGAGAAGTTATTATGCAGAGGGATGACAAATGGATGAGCCTCCCCTAAGCCCAGGGAGAGCTGTACGTGCTCCCCCCCACTCCCTCTGCTGATGCTCGGCTGCAGTTTGCATGGCTGCCCTAGTCCCGGCCGTGCCTTCAGCACACACTGCTGCTCACAGCAGCCTGTTCAGCTGGTGCTGATGCCTGTAGGACACTTCGATGTGAATGCAAACTCTCTGTCTGCTCTGGTGTTCAGATTTGGCTCTGAGAGCCTCCCAAGATGTAAAAACCAGTTCTCTCTCCTGCCTACTCCTCCCTTCATCCTAGCCAACTTTTCAGAGCAAATACAGGGGTTGTTATGGGGGGAAAAGCTATGCTACAGATCATCATTAGATGCAGAGTTTGAGGTAGCTATTACAATTTAATCCTGGGAAGAATATTTAGATACAGAAGGTTTTTTCCAGGCAAGGATTCAGCTGTGTATGCCGATGTTGTCTGGTGGGTGGGCGAGTGAAAGGAGCCTTCCTGATGTCTAGCCTTTTCAAAGGGGACAATAGTCACATATTTCACCACACTGGCTGCACTCACCATTCTCCCCCCCACCCTCCCAGCTGGCTTGTTCTAGGTCTTGCCTAGCTATTAAGCAGGGTTTGAGTATATTATCATTTTCTGAACTGTGGAGATGATGGATTGAAAGTCAGTGGGCACCAGGACCTACTCCTTGAAGACACATAATAACTCCCACTGAAATCAGTGCTTGAATGTTTTGAAGATCTGAGTGTGCCTGTCTCACATAGGCATGTTTTAATACGTAACTTAGTACTAATAAATGCAAATCAGTTAAGAATTCATAAGAGCTTCCCTGTACTCCTTATGTTCTCAGCAGCGACAGCAGCCCTGCCTTTCTGGCTGGCTTTGGTCCCAATGATTAGTTGATTTTTATTACATGATGCTTTCATGGAGAAAATCAGTATCCAGCTGTTTTTCTAGTAACAACATATGTATTTCCATTTTAATTTCTAAAACATACTACCCACCAAGAGCAAAAATAGAATACCTTTGAGCTGAATTTGGCCAGGCATTCTCCCAATCTCTCTTCTCCCTCTCTCAGAGTTGAGAATATATTGAAAAGATTTTTTTGTTTTTATAAAATAATTAAGAAAACTCAGTTATGTGGAAAGATTATGTGTTCTCTAGAGAAAGGCTGGGCAGTAATGAAAACTACTAACATCTTAATACAGCTTCTCCTCAGAGCCTTTACAATCTAAAAGATCAACTGTTGTGAGTAAAATCTTAGCAGGTAGATGAAAACATGTCCTGTGGGCTTGCAAGAGATGCCTGTTTTTATCAGTGGGTCTGTTTTCCTCTATTTTGAGATCACTTCTTCAGAGCAACATTGGGACAGCAGCCAGCTACGAGCATTATACAAGTGGCAGTGGCATGGGAAACTTGTAATTCAGGGTGCAGATTGGAGCTGAAGGCTGATTGTTTCCCTGCACAAAACTCTCGTGCAACCATCTTCTAACAACTACCTGATTTTGTAGCTTTTACCTTGTGCTTATATCTCAGGTCCAGGTAAACCATCATGCAAGGTCAGGCAGAATTGCCTATACCTAGCCTCTTACATTAGAAAAAAGAAACCCAGTGTGTATTTGCTTTAGGGCTCATTGTTTCAGTAGGAAACACCTGTTGTTTGATTCCTGCTCTCACCTGGTTTGCTGAACCATTCTGAAATTTAGTATTCTCAGTACATCTGCTTTAATGTTCACATTTAGGTTTGAATGTCGTGAGAAAGGTCTTAGATTTCCTGAAAGTATTTTTTTCTATTATTATTTTTCACTTACAAGGAGAAGTGCTAACAGGACTGATCAATAACCTTTCAAATAAGGAAGCAGCTCCTGCTGCCTGCACGGGGAGTGCAGCTGGCACTCTGACCTGGTCTCTTTGGCACAGCTGCAGAGAAGCAGCACCCTGAGGCACCCTGTGACTCAGTCACCCATCCCGAGGACATCCTTCACTCCGGGTGCCACATTAATTTTGTGGCCAGTCATTTACAGAGCATGCAGAAGGAAAACCGCCTCCCCCGAGGAATGTTTTTTGTTAGAAAAACTCGATGTGACCCCTGCTTTACACCCACCGCAGGCACTCGCCCTGCACCAGAGGGCCACTGCACAGGGCAGCATGAGGCTGGTGACTCACAGATCTGGCTTGGAGAAACGGGAATGACTTCTGGGAGTGACTACTGCCTTTCTCTTACAGCTTGGACTCTTTTCTCTATGGGCTCCATGCACTGTTTAAAGGAGACTTCCGGATAGCAGCAAAAGATGAGTGGGTCTTCGCAGACATGGATCTGTTGCATAAGGTTGTTGCCCCAGCAATCCGAATGTCTCTGAAGCTACACCAGGTAGCACATTTATTTATGTATTTATTTTTAACATTTACTATTGTATCTGTTTTCCTAGAATAATACAGGAAACCCTAGCAACTCTCCAAAGGAAAGGAAAAAAAAAACCAAAAAAGAGGGAAATGGAGTACTTGTCACCTTATTCTAAGAAACATCCTTCACCAAGATGGAAGAGTTTGGCATTTATTTATTTTCCATTCTCTTGATTTTCTTTTCTGAACCCCCTAGCTGCCCATTTGAAACCATTTTGCAGAGCTTGTCCCTGCATTTTTCATCAAAAGAAAGTAGACAATCTTGTCATATTTTCCTCGTGTGGATACTGTAAAGGTGGTTCCTAGATTGAAAGGAAATACATTGATTATGCTGATTTCACTGCTAATTTCAGGTCAGGCCCTGTATAGCTTGGAGTTGATTTTGTTCTTGCTCTGGCACATTATGATTTAGTATCATATGTTTTTATCATGAATGATATTTATAATTGTTCTGGATGTTACTGAACTGCTGTGAATTCGTAGCTGATTCTTTTGACATAATAACTTCATGAAGTTATCGCTGGCCGTGGTGCTGCGGGACTGAAGTTGCAGTATTGTGGTATCTGCTGATGGATTCCCAGTCTGTGCTATTGTTGTTGGTGGGGTTTTGTGGATAAAAATAAGGATTTCCACAAGAACTTTGGAATGCCCTAGGTGGTTGCTCTCTCCAACGTACCCAAAAGCACTGCCTCCCATAGTTTCACACTTCATTAAAAAAAAAAAAAAATTGATAAGCTGGAATTCTCCAAGTGTCTGTGTCCAGTGTAGTCATGAGATCAGAACAGCCTACAATAAAACCGAAATTGTACCTTTCTGTATTACTGTTAAATGAACCTCCCAAAAGACACTCTTTATCAAGTGGCAAGTCACTTGGAGGGAGCCAGCTGGCAACTGTTCGAAAGCCAGTATTTTGTTTACTGGCAATAGTTTCTGTGTTTTCACAAATGCACCTGCCCTCTTCAATACTGTTTCCTGTACGACCAGGACCAGTTCACGTGCCCGGATGAGTACGAGGACCCAGCAGTTTTGTACGAAGCGATCCAATCCTTTGAAGAAAAGGTTGTGATTTGTCACGAAGGGGACCCAGCCTGGCGCAGCGCTGTCCTCTCCAACCGGGAGGAGCTGCTGACTCTGAGACATGTGGTAGATGAAGGAGCAGATGAATATAAAGTCATCATGCTCCACAAAAGCTACCTGAGCTTCAAGGTGATCAAGGTACATATGCCATCTTTCTAATTTTGCAGGAATTTAGGGCTGTGGTAATTAGTACTATTTCTGAGTAATGTAGGCAAAAGGAGAAGTTGATTGTAGTTTTTAAAGTAGGGACTAGAGGCCAAAAGAGCTCTCTTCAGTTGACTGCCATTTTGCCACCCACGTTTGTGTATCTGAAATAACATCCCAGGCTTTACCAGGGAGTAGCTGCAAAAGTTCATAAAAAGCTGTTGGTGCAAAGACATGAGGTGTTTGCACACTCAGCCACTGCCGTTCTACTTAGGTCCTGTAGTTCTGCATCTTGAGTAGCAAACGTTTTTTCATGATCTGCCTGTTTTTAACCCACTTGTAGGTCAACAAGGAGTGTGTCAGAGGGCTTTGGGCTGGGCAGCAGCAGGAACTGATTTTCTTACGCAATCGTAACCCGGAGAGAGGAAGCATCCAGAACAATAAACAGGTCTTGCGGAACTTAATTAATTCTTCATGTGATCAGCCACTGGGATATCCAATGTATGTTTCCCCCTTAACCACCTCGTACCTTGGGACACACAGCCAACTGAGGAACATTTGGGGGGGACCTGTCAGTTTGGACAACATTAAAAAGTGGTTCAAATCCAAGTGGTTAAGGTAGGTATTAAATTTTGGCTATGCTGATAAGAGACCCTGCAGTCGCAGTTTCACTGTATTTTCTGTTAAAAGAGAGTAATTCTGTATTGTTATCTATGAGTAAAAAAATTAATTGCAAATAACTCAGAATATAAAAAAATAGTGCTGCAAATAGAGCAGGAAGAAAATCCATTAACTCATTCATGACAAAGCTTTCTACATGTTCAACAAGATTCATTCAAATCACACAGCACTACAGATGCCTTATTCCATGGAATTTTACTGTTTATGCCATCTAAATAAGGGTATCTTTTCTGTAACTCTGAATATTAGTAAATGTGCTGGTGGGTTTTGGTGAGTTATGCTCTGAAGCCTCGGCAGTTAGATATTCATCCTCAAGTTACTGTTCTTGACCAAAACACATCCAAAAATGAACTTGCTATTCACCAAAACTACCTGACTTGCCCTAGTTATGCATGATCAGTACCTGACACTGCATCTCGTATTCCTACATGCACTTTTCACACAGCAGTATCTTCCTTGCCTCATTCCCTGCCCTGTTGCCACTGTAGCCGAGGAGAGGCAGCGCACCACGGAGACACGATGGGAGCCAGCTCACATGCCAAGACCTATGTTAAAATGTCAATATTATATCTGATGGCTTAACATGCTGGTTTCCCACCATGCAGGTCATCGCTCTGAGCTCCCCCCAGCCCATTCCTCTTTGCTATTTGGTTACCTCATGCAGAAGTTAATCTTGGGAGGCCACTGTAACATTAGATGAAGAGCCCTAAGGTACTGCAGGGTTCCAAAGCCACTGAGCACAGACAAGGAAAGATTTGGCTTGTGTCAGATACAATTTTGTTCCAAGTAAGCTCATCACACCATCATCTTGGCCTTCGCATACAATGTCAGAAGACCTGCAGTGTTGTGAGAGAGAGCACCCTTTGAGGGCACCTAACACTGGTGACACAAATTTCATGTGCAGCAAGTGGCTGACGCTGTGTGTGTTCCTGCAAACAGAATGCGGAAGGACTGCCACGCAGCAGCTCACCACGAGAGAGGCAACGTTGAAGAGGTGGATAGTGGAGGGGGGTCTTCGTCTAGCAACAATTCCACAGGGAATTCAAGCCAGAGCAGTAGCTCACAGCCCACCAGGGATGGAACCCCTCAGCTGCAAACTTCATCTCAAGAGGTCCAGCAGCGGGCAGGTATTTGCACAATTTATGTGGCTTTCTCTGGAGTCTTCTCCTGGGGGGTCACATGGGCAGATGCTACTGGGGAGTCCTCAAATCCAGTGGAAAACTAATTTTAGAAAGAGAGTGCACTTTGGCTCTCCGAATGATCAAGAACATGTTAGGAGATGGCTTCCCAATATTGTTCCAGGTATTTACTGGGAGGGTGTAACACAAAAGTGATTCTCCAAAGATTCCACTGTCAAAGTCCATTGTGGTTAATTTTTGGCCTAGCAGGTGCCACTAAGAATGCCAGAATGAGAAATGCAGATGGGAGGAAGTGTACATGTGTGATGCGGGGAGCCTGTGTCACAGTGAACCTCTGCTTATTGTTTGCTGGGAACAGCAGAATGAAAGTATGCAAAAATCTTAATTATCTTGGAAGGACCATGACAATTTATTTGAGGAATTGATTTGGCTGCTCATCAGTGCATGTGGAGAACAAACAAATGGAAAACAGCTTCTTATGTCTATATAGCAGTTACCAAGAGAAAATTAAATGTTGGCAATCATTCTGTCGACTAACAGCTGAGCCCTTCTCAAATTATGGATTCAAAAGTGCTTCAGCCATATTCTCAGGGTAGAACTAGTGGCCTTTACGTTGAAAATGTATGTTAAGTAATAAGGATAAGCAATTGGTTGGACAGTCACATCCAGAGGGTAGTGGTCAATGGCTCAGAGTCCTGATGGACATCAGTGACAAGTGGTGTCCCTCAGGGGTCCATACTGGGACCAGTGTTATTTAATACCTTCATTAATGACGTAGACACTCAGCAGGTTTGCAGATGACACCAAGTTGAGCGGTGCAACTGACATGCCTGAAGGATGGGATGCCTTCCAGAGGGACCTGGACAAGCTCAAGAAGTGGGGCCATGGGAATCCCGTGCAGTTTAGCAAGTGCAAGGTGCTGCACCTGGGTCAGGGGAATCCCTGGTATCAATACAGGCTGGGGGATGAACAGATCGAGAGCAGCTCTGCTGAGAAGGTCTTGGGGGTGCTGGTGGATGAGAGGCTGGACATGACCCAGCCATGTGCACTTGCAGCTCAGAAAGCCAAATGTGTCCTGGGCTGTATCCAAAGCAGTGTGGCCAGCAGGGGAGGGAGGGGATTCTGCTGCTCTGCTCTTGCTTTGGTGAGAGCCCACCGGAAGCACTGCATCCAGCTCTGGGAGCCCCAGCACAGGAAGGACATTGACTTGTTGGAGCAGGTCCAGAGGAGGGACACCAAGATGATTACATATGAGGAAAGGCAAAGAGAATTGGGTTTGTTCAACCTGGAGAAGAGAAGGCTTTGGGGTGACCTAACTGAACTTTCCAGTACCTGAAGGGAGTTCACAAGATAGAAATTTTTACAAGATCGTGGAGAGACAGGACAAGGGGGAATGGCTTCAAACTGAAAGAGGGTTCAGAGGTTTAGATTGGATATTAGGAAAATATAATCTGTACTGTGAGGGCAGTGAATCACTGGGACAGGTTGCCCAGAGAAGTTGTGGATGCCCCATTCCTGCAAGCATTCAAGGCCAGGGTGGATGGGGCTTTGAGCAGCCTCATCTAGTAATAGGTGTCCCTGTCCATGGTAAGGGGTTTGGAACTAGACAAACTCTAAGGTCCCTTCCAACCCAAACCATTCTATGATTCTAAGTTTGGCAGTGGGTCACTGTGAGATCTATCACTGTGGGATCAGGACTTGTAATGTAAAGCCAATTAACTCCACGTTTCAACAAGTTTGTGGTATTACTGTATAAATTAAAGCAGAGAACTTGAGGGGTTTGACACTTGTTTGTTTCCCGTTAGATCATTTTGACCCATCATTAAAGATAATGGGCAGGACTGAAAAAAATCTTGCCCTGCATATAAATCACATTGCAAGAATAAAATAACTGCTGCTTTTAATTGAGTCTAGTGCTAGAGGAATCCCCATGTGCATACTCATAACTTGACACAACAGTAATCAGAGTAGCAAACTTAATTGTGATATAATGATCCTGAGCATACCATACAATAAAGTAAATTAATTGTGAATTGTTTAAAGGAACATATTGATTGGGTGCCCAGAAAACCATAATCAAGAGACAAAGTCACACTTAGATATGAAAAGCAACCTGGCTTTTGGTAAAATGAAGACACGCACAACAAATGGAAGGAAATGGAAAATAGCAAATGGAAATCCGTATTCACTCCTGAGTTACTGTACAGAATGAAACAAGGAGAAATTTTTGGCTAGGGCCATTAGGGACAAAAAGATGAAAATGGGCTTGTGGCTGTTTATTTTTAAAGAGTATTTAGAAGCAAAAGAAATCGTAGCAGTAGTCTTGATCTGTTACTGTATAGAAAGGTAGAGTTGCCAGTATGCAATATGTAGAAATGAGAAATGTCTGGTTTATATTGGGAAAAATGCAGATAATCTATTTCTATGATCTGATCATGAAACAGTCCCTTCCATCCTAACAGCTACAAAGAACATGAAAGAGTGGCTATCAAAGCTATATGCTTAATTGAGCAAAGCCAAATGACTCATTCAAGAAGGTTTTTAAGAGAGCTGGTTAAAAAACAAGTTCAGTTCAATCTTCAATAAGTATCAGGACATTAAGGCAAGACCAGAGCACTGGAGAAGAACTTAATTCTATGCCTGTTAAAAATCAGAATATTCTTGTCCTGCCACGCACAGTCCTAGTGCCATAACTTAAGGACATTTTTAGTTCAGAAGCACTTCAAAGGAGAGCCAAAAAATGATCAAAATTCTGGGAAATACATCCTATATTGAAAGATAAAGTGCTTTCAAGAAATTGGTATTGTAAGAGATGCCTTGATTGCAGTCTGTAAATATTTACCTGGGCAACGAAAGGTGACCAAAGACCATTGATCTGAGCAGACTTGGATGTAACAAAGCTAAACAAATTCAGATTTGAAATCAAGAGCACATTTTTAATAGAGAGTAAATAAATAGTGAAAGAAGAGACTAAGGGTTAAGGTGGATTCTCCATGACTGGAGATGCTGGATGCATTTTTAAAAATCGCAGTAGCAATTAATAAAACCACACAGGAATTAATTCTGGGAAGTTCTATGGCCCATGCTATATAGGACAGCAGACTAGATAATCATAGCTACGATAATGCTGTGTGCATTATGTGCTTTGTTAAATGCATCAAGTGCATTTAACTTCTTCATATTTCATGCTGTGTTTTGCAGCCTGGTACCACTGAGTCTGCAAAATTGCACAATGCAATGAAAGCCCTGTATAAAAGTGCGACCAAAATCAGGAGCACTGGAAACGTGTGGGGTTCTCCCCCAGTGTCCTTATTTCATGATGCAGTTTATAGAACAGCCTTTGTTTTCCTAAGTGGTTTCAGGGACAGAGTTTTCTAAGCATGGATGCGGGTGGTCTCCTGCCCAATGCTCTTGCTCTAACCACTGCATTTGGGATGAATATAGAATACTTTTGGACAGGGGTCAGCTTCGCAATTTAAATCACAAACAGATGTTTGGCCACGTTAGCCCCAGCACAAACTAACACACTACAGCCCCTCTGTTCTTAGTTCCAGTCTGTTCTTTTTATTTAAGAAAGGTAACAGACTGAAATAACCATCAGATGTAGAAACCAAAGCACTTAAGCAGAACCCCAGGGTTTGAAGAACCTGAATCCCTGCAGAGGCCAGACGTGCGCACAGCCGCGGACACGGCAGCCAGGGCTGGCGCCCATCACAGCATGTGCCCTCCTTGCTGATCACTGCTGAGGGACAGAGGACACTGGCAGAGCAGTACCCAGGGGCCATGGAATCACAGAATATCCTGAGTTGGAGGGGACCTACAAGGACCATCGAAGTCTAACTCCTGGCTCTGCAAGGACCACCCCAAGAATCACATCCTGTGCCTGAAAGCGTTGTCCAGGTGCTTCCAAGAACCATGTGCATCTGTCTCACCATTCTCCAGCAGAGATCTTGGGGCTCTTATTACTTAGGAAAATTATTTTTTTATTGCTTGGACTATAAAAGTAGAGCTAAAGATACATTGTAAATGAGGTGTGAAACGGTCCAATACTTGCCAAACCAGCTAGGTTTTACTGAGCTCCAGTTAGGTTGTAGCCCTAACTTGTAGCTCTGCTCATCTGACTCTGTGCCAAGTTACCTAAATTCTCTTTGCTTCAGCATTTGAAAAATGAGGATAATGATACCAGCCTCTGAAAAGCAGGTCTGTGGATGTAAACCAGCATGTTTCAGCTATATAATGTAAATGGCTTGGATATGAAATTCTGCATTGCTGGAACCTGCATGAATTCAGCAGTCATGTTTTTAGAAGACAGTGTGAGATTTATATTCCTTTATGACAGCAAAATTTCAGTATTTGGAGGAGTTTGGGTATTGGGGAAAACCAAAGGAAAAAAAATTACCAACAGCTTGGAAATGCCTGCCAGAAAAACTTGTTTCTGTGTTGATGGCTCTCAACAGATTTTCTGGCAGCAACTCCCCACCCCACAGCTATAGCTAGGAAACCAAAATGCCAGCTTGTGTTAATGTTTGGAGTTTCCTGGAGAGCAAAAAAAGCCAAGCAGGCACTCTTGTGACTGGGTATTTGCTGTGTAAGCCTGGGTTAGAGCCTGTCTACAGAAACAGTAAACTCTGCTGGGGCCTGTGGCACACACCAGCCCACGGCCTGCCATCTGCAGAATGCCTGGGTACAAGCAGGCCTCTGGTGGGTGCACTGGCCAGGATTCTAGGATTTATTTTTCATCGTATGGCTATTTAAATATACAAGCATAACAAATACAGGAATTGTTTGCTTGATTGACAGAAGGTGTTGATATAAATGTTAAATATGTGGATGTATATGTACAGGAAGGATTTGTCTAGGTATGTCAGAATAGCTTATCCAATCTACTTTCTGTATCCAGTAGTGCCTGCATTGAGGTGCTTCACAGAAAGGGACAAGAGCCTACGTGGGTCTCATTCAGACCTCCAAGAGTGTACCCTGTCTAAAACCATACACATCTTTTCAAGTCTGTGATGTACTGTAAATGTCTCTCTTGGAACTCAGAGTTTACTGTTAGTCTTAAAAACTGTCTTGTGGCTTGAATGCTGTATTATTCCACTTGGTTGAATTTTCAAATTCTCTCTCCCCAGATGCAGGAATAATTCTTTTAAATGTGCCATTGTTTTAATTTACAGGGTTTTGGTTTTATTGTTGCATTTAATTATACCAAGCCATTTAACGTGGATGTTCAACATTCCATTAGTGTGGTTGTCAAAGGAGAGCAGAATTACAGCAACACTCTGCTCAATCATTCACTGGGCTGGTTAAACTGTACGTAGCAGAACAGCTGTGAGCCTGTGATTAGAGTGCTTTGCTTGGGGTCTCTTCTCATTTCCCTGTCTTTTGACTCAGTGCATAACCTCTAGAGCTATTTTGACCAAAACTCAGAACACCTGTAGTGGAAAACACAGAAAGATTCACAGGTTTAGGAGTTTGTTACTTTGCTATTCTTGGAATTCTTATGCCAATAAAACCAGTGGTAATATGCCAACAGTAATATGTACACATGGGACACTGTCAATAGCATGGAGTTCATCAGAATGCCACTTAATTAAATATATTAATCTTTCTTTTGAAGGCAGGAGAAAACCCAGGAGTCAGTCTGTCCAGGCACACACTGCTCTAAACCAAAGGCCCCCTGCTTCAAGTCTGTCTGGACCAATTGTAGAAAGCCGACAGCCTTTCATCCAAACGTCTACATCTGCCCACGAAATTGCCCAAAGGCTTTCTAGTAGTCAGCTATCATTCCACAACTCGGCAACATCTGTGTTTTCTCAGTCCCCTGCTGTTCCTGTTGCTGGCCAGCTGACTGTGCAGGACCGAGCTGCAGCAATGCTCAGGTCCAGCCTGGCCTCCTCCACCAGCTCAACTCTCAGCCTGCTGTTCGGCAAGAGAAGTTTTTCAAGTGCTTTGGTGATTTCTGGGCTCTCGGCTGCAGACGGAGGCAACACGAGTGACACGCAGTCATCCAGCAGCATGAACATTGCCATGGGGCCGTCTGCCAGAGCAGCAAGCCAGGCAGCTCGGGTAAGGCTGAAGCTAAAGCAGCAGTGCTAAGCGTGAGCTCCTGTACTGCTCACCTGTCTGGTTCTGAACTGTCCTCACCACCACCGGGCTTCTTCCTTCTCAGTGGTCAGAAAACATTTTCCGAAACAGTGTTGGGATTTTGGTGTTTATTTTGGATTTTGCTGCATCACAATGACACTGTTTAATATCAGTGTGTCTGTGACAGCATTTGTGAGTAACTGATGGGGGGGCTGTTATGCACACACCTGAAATTGCAAACTGGGGCAAAGTTGCTCTTCCTTTCACTCAAAGCAGGGACTTGGGTCTCCATTTTCTGCAGCCCAGGTGATAAGTACCATCATAAGCAGACTAAATAGCTCCTTCCTTGCCTGCTTATGCAGGACTTAAAATTATTTATTTGTAGGAAAAGGAATGGTTTCCCCTGAATAGTGCACTTGTTCTGTCCCTCTCTCTGATCAGAAATGCAATCCAGGACCTGAAAGCTTATTGCTGAAAGTTAGTCAAAGGAATTCTATACAAAATATTTACCAAAGGAAACCAGCATGCCCTGTGATTAAGCATTTTCTAGAAGCAAGAGTATACACAAAGAACTTCCAGCCTTCTTCCCAACAGACTCACAGTTTTATTCCTATCTTCCCTGAAAAATTCAATTCACATTGTAGAGTTACTGTTTTATGGTCTACTTAAGTGTATTTATTTAACTTTGGTTGCCATCCTTTGCTGTCCTGAACTTTGAAAACTGACCTCAGCATGAGAAAGCAGAAACATGAGAGGATGGACTAGAGATGAAGGGTGACTGCAATCAGACAACATAATTAGACAGACTTTTGCATTTCACCTATCAAAATAGAAACCAAACTGGTGACAGGGGAAGACTGTGGATGTGAGTCCCAAGCCCTTTTCTGTTACTATCCTTCTGAACTATAACTTCCCTGGTTCCCAAAGAGTTCTCTAAACCTCAAGCGAGAAAAGCTTCTTAGCCTGTGTGTCTTTTGCTCTCAACCCAAAAATACCATGTGTGGTACACTTCCCTACAGTTTCGCCATGAAATTCAGCAGGAGTCGACTGAACGTTACTCATCTGGGTCCAACCCTCCTTTGTTACTCTAACAAGTATTAATATTTCTACACATACAGCTGAATATATCCAATGACAAGGCACAATTCCAACTCTCAGGAGTTTATGGCCTAATTTGCAAGAATTCAGCCAGTCTGCAATACTGAGTACTAATGGTAAGATTCACCTTGTCCAACTTTAGGCTATCTAAAATTTGGGCATGATGTCACAGTAGGTTGTTGGTGAGGTTTCTGTATTCAGTAGAGAGGCCAGTCCACTTCATCCTTAGAGCTATTAGGAGGAAATTTTCCCCTGGGAGACTTGTATCTCTCTGCCAACCATTGGTAGCCTAAATGACCCGGCAAGACCACATGGTTAAATTTAGATGAGGTGAATCCTGGCCAAAGTGACTGCTCAGAGTCCAGGTGTCCGTTTGATTGAAAGCGGTAAAGAGGAAGTGTTTCATTTCAACGTTCACACAGCAAAGTTCTGGAATGCTTTAATCCTAATGGACTCCTTACAGTGGGGTGGCACTGCGCTTAACGTTTTCAGACTGATAACTGCATTCCAGTTTTGATGAAAAGGTTTCTTTGTAAGTTGGATTTAAAATTTGGTGTATAAAGCAAGCTCCAGAGCAACCCGATTTAACAACTTAGAAGTCAGCCCTGCTTGAAGCAGCAGTTTGGACTGGATGACCTCCAGAAGTCCTTTTCAATCCAAATTCTTTTACAGCTCTCTATACATGTACATCTGTGGTACTAAACCTCCAGTTCCTGGTCTGCTTTTCCTTCCAAATTTATGCGTTACACAAAGTGTGACAAGTACCTCTTCAGAACTCCCTTGTGAATAATGCATGTTAAGAATCCCATGGAGTTTCACAGAATGACATCCCTACGTCAATTTTTTAACTTTTTTCACCTGTCACTTCAAAAAATAGCTGAAGTGTTACTTAGAAATTTCCTAAACTAGTTGACTTTTCCTTTCTTACTTTCCAGCAACTCGCTGAGACCTGTGAAGCAACGGATGCTACGGAACCGAGACCACAGCGGGAGGCGGGTCCGGCCCATGCCCTGTTCATGAGTCGGAACCTGGAGTGCAGAAGGGCCAGCCAAGAAGATATGGCCCTGGAAGACACCGCTTCTCAGCAGAGCCTGTCTGAGGAGCAGTAAGGAACATTCCTAGCACAAGGGCCACGCGCTTCTTAGCATTAAATACAGAGTTAGGTCAGGAAGCTGCACATGGGTTTAGGTTCTTTCAAATGTAATAAGCAACCTCCAAATGTTTATTTTTCTAACTTCTACACAAGAATATTACAGGACAGATGTTCTTCAGCTAATGGCCTTGGCATGGGTAGGGTTGGAAGATATCCTAAAAAACACACAGTGCCACTTCATCTCAGGTTCTTGTAAATCCTAGAACAATGAATACAACCTGTTTAACGTTCCTTCCCCTGGAATGGTTAGAATCACAAACAAATACAGTAGGAAATATTAATACAACTCAGTGAAAAGCACACAAAGACATCTCTTTCCTGCCGTAACTAAACAGCTGATTGCATGCAAACTAATTGAAATTTGGTATAGAACATAATAGCAAAAGGCAACTAAGACCAGAAGCAATGAATACTTAAAAGGACAGTACAGTGTCCTGTAACATTAGAGCTAAATCTGATTTTTTTTTCAACAGCAAATGTCTTATTTTTCTTTGACATGTTATGCAGGTGCTAATGCTGAATAGCAACATAGCATCACAGACTGATATACTGCATGCAGCCATACTGAACTACTGTGTGAACGAGCCACACTACACCGATTAACTAAAGTCAAGCGTAAGAAAAGAAAGTATCCAGTGCATGGAAAGTCTTCAAAGCATATGGTACACCTTATCTGCAAAGCAGCTTTGCATAAATTAGGTATTATCTCGTGCTCCTGTTTGGTTTACAGCAGTGTTTCTCAAATTCTAAGCAACAGTACCCTTAGGAGTCACAAAAGGGCCCAGGGGAATCCTCCTCAAGGACAGAAAAGTGCAAAGCAGGCTGTAATTATTGTCTGGAAGTGTTTGTGTTAGGAAGGGAACAGCTAAATACCTTTAATTGCTGGACACAGCTCACTGGCCATAAACACTTGTAGCCAGTAATTACAAAGCCTTCTGATTTCCCTCCCCCAGAGAAAACCGAGCTGCTGCCAATAAAGACAGATGATACAAAAGAGGAGGCCATGCCTTCACAAGGTTTGAGAAACACTGATTTACAGGAATGCATGACTACTTTGAAACCCAAAAGGCTACAACAAATCCTTCCTCTGCTATCGAGTCTAAACAAACACGCGCGTGTTCTTTTTTTTTCAATTAAAAAAATTGCAGCTATCAGTGTCTTGCTGTTCCTCTTTATTGTAACAACCATAGATTGTTTCTAAATCTCAACACAATGATGTGCAGCCAGGCTGTCTTGTCCCAATTAACAAGATTTAACAAGAGATGCTGTAGCTAAGTCTCATTACTGTTAGGCAATACTCAGTTGCATTCTGAGCTTCCTACTGTGCCACACTTCAGATCTGAGTAGTAGAACTAAATAAGACCGAGTGAAAATAAAATGATCCAAGTATGTTTTGTGTGGCAGCAGTTTCTGGCTCTTCTTTTCTATTTGCAATTATTTTCACTTGCTTTCTGCCTTACAAAATTAAGAAACCTATTATTTTTCAGTTCACTTCACTGATCATGAAGTGCTTCATTATGAATGAAGGATGGAGGTTATACAGGTAGGCTCCTACTAACAGCCACCAGCCCCATTTCTGCTTTGTGGACTTTTGCATGGCAGTCCACATGATAAATAAACCATCACTGCTTTGTCTTCCTGCATGGAGGCAGGGCAAACAGGTGGCTCCAGAAAGCACTAAGAACTTTCCCATATTCACTTAGCCTCACTTAGGCCTCCAATTATCATATCTTTGAGTTTGAACAAATTTCCATCAAAAATAAGTAATTCTAGTAGTCCCAATCAACCTAAATATTCCATGTATCCGACTCAAGCATACTAAACCAGACTGGGGAAAGGCTGCACAAATCCTTTCAGCAGCAACCACTGTATTTGCTTAGCATGAATTGAGGCCCAGCAACAGCACCTTCCCCCAGCACCACATCTTCTGCAAGACTTTACCATCTTCATGGCCTCTGGTACTGCATCCTAAAATAATGCAGCTGCCTCACAGTTCCTGACTTAGTCCAAGCCACTGTTCCCTGGATCATAACTCCTTGGGGACAGCAGTTGTGCCATGAAGTCCAGCCTCCTGCTGCACACAACACGGTGGCTGCCAGAAAGGACAGGTTGTAACACCTTTGTGGAGTCACAGGGAGCAAGCACAGCAAAAGAGGAGTAAAGATTCAAAAATCAGTTCCTTTTTTGTAGCCATGTCTTAACATAGTTTTTATTTTGCCTTAAAGTTGCTGTTGTAGCATAGTGGGTTGAAAAAACCCAAGGGTGACCACTAACAAGCATAACACAGAAAAAAAAGAATCAAAATGAGCACAAACTCTCCCATGTTACATTTCTCTGTATTTTTGGAGATAGTCTGCTGTTATATTAATAAGACTACTGTTTTATGCAGTGGTTTTGAATACGAGCCAATCCTACAAAAAATCTGACATAATGGTTAGAAATGAAACCTGCAACTAGGTATAAGGTTGTATCCATTAGACACATCTTAGACTTCCCCCATTTTTGCATGAGGTAGAGATACACCCAGTTCTGTCCCTCTGCTTGTGACAGAACATGCATTTAGGGCTCTGATGCACACCAAGCTAATAAATAGGAACCTAACCTTTACACAAGGCCTAATTTCAACAGTAAGCTGCTCCAAACAGCTCTGCATAACACCAAAAGTCACCCGAGCCAGCACTAGTGCCTTCATGCACATGAAGGCTTTGAGTCATACCTTTATTCCTGAAAGACTTTAACAGCTTGATACTTAACCTCACATATGAGGTGCTTCAGAGTTGCAAGACAGAAGTACGCCACTTTTTGGGCACGTTTTGGCCTTTAAATGAAAAAAGCAAACACAATTTTCACTGCTTTTATGTCATCTGTGACACTGCTGATGGGTTTCACAATGCCGAACACTGTTAAAACTTGGCCCTGAAGTTTCTCAGGCTTAACAGTTTGCCTACAAGTCTGATCTCTCACTACAGCTGTGATGCAGGAGGGATGCCACCACCACCACCGTGTAAGTACCTTTTATCAGGAGTTCCATCAGGGTTTTTTGCATCAGGTGCTATGCTCGATTTTTCCAGAGCTATGGAGGCCACTTACTCGCCTCATTCAGCCAGTCCAGAATGTTCTTGTTTCTACAACATGAAAACAGCGACGTTCCCATCTTGTTAGCAAGCTGAATGCATCTTTTGAGGAAATCAAGTGCTCAATCCACAAGACCATTTGTACATGCAGTTCTTTCATAGAAAAGTCCGAAGGGATGAAGAGACGGAGGCCTTATCTGCCTCCCCCCAGCTTCACCTCAGATAAAATCACCACTGCTGAAAAGAAACACTAGGAGTGATTATATCCACACTGTCTCAGCAACCAGAGAGGAACACAAACAATACAGCAGGTTACAGGAGGGAGGATAATGAGTATATGGTAAAACAAGCACAAACACAGTACTTCAGCCTTTGCACTAAGCATGGGATACTTACCTCCCTCACATTTTGTTTTCCTAAAATTTCCTTTCCCGAATAGGCTCTTGTTTACATCATATAGTAAAAGCCAGTTGCTACACCCCTAATGTTGAAATATGGCCTGAAGATCTGGCAAAAAAGACTTTCAGTAACTTTTTACCAAAGCCAAGCACAGGCTGCTGAACTGCTCACATCCACCAGGTATACTGGCAAGCCCCAGCCTGGCCTTCAGCCCAGCTGTTTCCCACCACAGCAAGCAATTAGGAACCAGTGATGGACATAGTCTGCAAAGTTCATTCCTGTTCATCCAAAAATAAAAGCCAGAGGTGCTGGCTGTTCCCTCCATTTTGTAGTGTCATGCAACTCGTCTGTGAGGAACTGAAGTTCTTCTTGCAAAGTCTCACCTCATTCCCATAGGCAGAAAATCTTGGCATTCACTGCACTGGAGACAAATCTCAATGAAAAGGACTTACCAGCATGAGTCTTTTTCCCCTAACATGATGACCAGATACTCTAAATATCTATGAATGATATTCTGACACTATTAAGTTCCTAGGACTCTCTGTGATGCCATTCACAGTTTTTTACAGAAACTGAAGAATATTAGAATAAGGCAAGAAATGTCATCTGCATTTGTCTCCAGCCCACCAACTGACAGCTCTTCTCTTACTGGAAAATTTAAGTTAAAGATTAGCTGAATTTTGTGCAGCTCATTACAGAAGATTAGAATTACCAGTGAGTTTCTCCAGCATGTGATAATCATCTTCTCATCAATGCATTTTTTTAAAATACCCAATTATTGCTGTATTTAGATTACTCCCTGGATTAGGAGCTGGTATTTAATTACCAGGTTTCACTAGTGCTTGTACATCCTTAAATCTGCAACACAGACATATTACTTATAATTAACTTTGCAGTAGGTCCAGTATCAAAGATTCACCTCTCTCACTCAGTTTTACAAGTCAAAAATTGCCTAATGCATGATAAATAATGCAAGCCCTGTTTATTTCATGCTGTGTGCAATTTTATGTTGGAATTACAAGCCTTGTTGCCAAAAATGTCCCTGATTCTCAGGCTTCAAGACAGTAATTGGTACCTCACATTCTCCCCTTTTTGGCACCAATTAAAACCTGCAGGTGCACTAATGTTGTCATCTGGAATCTAGCTGGTACATCAGAGGTGCTTTTCAGCAAATGTGTGCTATTAATAAAATCGGCCCATCAGGGGAATTCTGGATGCTCTGTTTGCTGTTAGAGCTCTCAAGGCCTTCCAAGTATTTTACTAGAGCAAGACCAGACAATAAATTTTTACCTTTAAAGTAAACACAGGTTGTCATAAAAACTTACATTCAATTGGAAATACAACTTTCTCACTAACTCGATGTGTATTTGAAACAGGCAAATCGTATCTTCAGGACCGTCTGAGATTTAAAGGCCAGACATGACTGTTAAGGTCATCTACATTCTCCTGCTGAACACAGATCACAGAATTTCTCTCTGAGCTAGAAGTGCTTTTCAAGAGAAACAGAGACAAAATGGGCTTAAAAATAGAACAACAAATTAATGACTCTCACCAATCTTGAGATAGGTAGCAGAAAACAAGAGACATTGATGTCAGGAGCAAAAATATGCATTGGTTTTAAAGGGCTGATACTTCACTCACGGTTCCAGAGAAGGAAAAATCCCCCTACATTTTCTAGTGACCATCTAGCCTCAGTACAAAAGGTCTTGTTTGAACCATGAGACAATAGCAGTACTATAAGCACTGATCAAAAGTTCCCCAAACATCTTGTTGTAATTGTTTGGGGTTTTTTTGCCCCCTCAACCCTACTAAATGATGGGACTACAGTAGACATCATGGCACTACATGCAGGGCAATATATCTACTTTTAAGGGGAATAAAGACCACTTTAAGTGATCTCCCAGCAACACTGACTAAACCAGAATTCAGAAGACTGACTCCTAACAGAACTCCCCTCCTTGGCCTCTACCAGAGAAGTGCCAAATCTCTCCATTTTTTATTTAGCTTTAAAGGTCAGTCCTCATTTAAGACTCAACAGCAGTCCCACTAAACCATGGTAGATTTTGGGTAACTCTTTAATCATTGAAAGAACTGTTCTTTTGCAGCGTATTTTTTTACAGCTTAAGAGAGTTAACATTGAAACAGGAGGGCATCCAACACTTAGGCGCAGAGAGGTTTCTGTTCAAAAACCTATGGCATACAGCCCTGAAAAAGTTTACTTTGGTCTCAAGTCCTCCACATTTAAAAAGGTGTTTTGTCTGAGTAAAACGCCTGAAGTAATTAAGGGATTAGTATGTCTTTAGGGCACAACCTTATTTTGCAAAAAGCAGCCAGGAGCTGTACGTTCTCAAGTGGAGACCCTAAGAGCAGCCTTCTTTTTCCCAAATACTGTCTTCTGATGAAGACAGTACTACCATCAAAATGGGTTTGGGCTGAAGGGTAGTCCTAACAGGGCAGTCAGGGAATGAGCCCATGACATCCTTTAACATGGCATGCACCTCCTACCACCTGTGGAGGTGCAATGCTTGTACCAGACCCTTATACTGAATACAGGAAAGAAAAAGGACATTCCGTCCATTCTCCCAGGTGTTTGCAGGGCATATGTAAAAATACCTGTCCCCATCTAGCCCTATACAACTCCAGGTGTCAGTTTTACAGAAATAAATCAACAAAATGATATTTGAAGATGCCTTTAAATAGTTTACTCATTTTAACAGTCATTGAACTGAACAGAAAAAAAGTTAGGAAACAACTGAATTTTTAACAACGTTCTTCAGCCCGAGATGACCATAAATTTTAAAATGAACAGTGTGCACCTGGGAGGGAATTCTGTTTTCACAACATGCAAAACTGATTAACTGGCAGCACTTCTGCTGAACACATCTGCACTCCTCACAGGGAAACACATTGTCCAATACTCTCAAACACTTCTTATTTCACTATTAAGCATGTACAGAATTGAATAAGGAAAAAAACCAAACATAAATATCAATAAACATAAGAGACTGTAAAATGAATATAGACAAATGCAGTATTAAGTCGATCATGACTTAACAAACTCAACATGAAAAACGCAAGATTTGATGAACTTCATGGACTCGAAGATTTATATGTATATTATTTGTAAGGGTGTGTGGGACAGGATTGTCATCAGAAAACTGAAAATGAATTCAAAATGCAGTCCTCTTATCAATTAGTGCCTGGGCCATGTAAGAGAGGGTAGACTTGGCTATTTTTTCCTCCCAAAATTGAATTCTGTAATTGTCACTCGTGACTCCAAGAAGTTTCCTTGAAGCTCTGGATAACCCTTCTTATACTGCAACTGCAGACAGGGTTGCCTGGGGGTAGGAAGAGAGAGCACATCTGCTTATTCCCTCTACCTGCTGATTTGTCAGCACCCATGCTAAAACACACTTGGACACACCTAAGCCTGGTCACCAACACCAAAATATTCCTACATAAACGAGGCAGGACTCAACACATTTTAGACAGGGTTCTGTTCTGTTGCACCAGGGCTATGTTCCAGATACTGAATTGATCTCTAGGCAGAACAGTCCAAACACACTCAGAAAGACTAAGATCTCAAACAGATTTTACAGTTAATTGTTTTCACGTGAGGTAACTCGGATCACAGTTGACCACCTAACTTCCAAACACTCATATTAGAACTGGATGTTAGCTGCACATCTGTTCAATTTTTTTAATTCAGTGAACTGAATAAATTACAATCCTGTTATCTCATTTTTGCATTTTAGAGTATTACCAGCTTTACCCTGCTTACCCCGAAGGCTCCAGTAAAGCCTCCAGGGGGCCAAAGCAGGAAGGACAGACTCTAAACCATCCGCAAAATGTTGTAATGTTTTGTTGAAATAAAAGCTTTAGTGTTTACAGGGCACAAAAGGTCTTCATTTTCTGCAGGATTCCACAGCTGCCAAGATGTCTTGCAAAATGCTGTTTCTGTTTTCCTTACTAACCTAGAGAGAGAGAAATTAAAATGATGTAATTTCATGAATAGCTTCTATACCAGTGTTTACTTCAAAAACAGTCAAAGCAGAAATTCCAATGCACTTCTTTTTCAGTGCAGGAATGTTGAGTGTCAAACACCTGCCTTCTTCTGCTACTGAGAACACAGTATGCTAAACCCACAAAAGCTGCAATTGAATATTTAGTGATCTTTTTGATTTAATTACCCATGGTATTTTGCAGCATTATTCAGGGCTTGAGTAACTAACAAGAATCACTCAAAGAACCAGCATGCACTTTTGTCATTACTAGAAATCCTTTTCAACTACCAAATTTAACTTTCCTACTATAAAGTGGAGTTCTTATGCCTTCATTACTTGAAAGAGTTGTATTTATTAAGATGACAGACCTAGTCAAAAACATCTGCAAAGAAAAAAAATTAAAACGGGCTTAGCAGCATAACTCTGTACTCTGAGAAACCTTATTGCTACAGGAGAGAAACACCTTGGAAAAGAAGTAAGACTACTTGAGAAAGCTGGGGTGTTCTGCAGCACACTGAGATACGCCTTTGGCTGACCAGCCCATGGGAATGCTGGGCTTTAAGTCCAGCATATGTGAAAATCCATGTAGTCCAGTGTCCTGTCTTTTGCTGGGTCCATCTGCATTCCAGTACGTACAGATGACTGTAAACTGCCAAACAAGTGCTGGTGCTTGCTAGTCAGCTCAGCTCCCAGGGGCACAGACCTGGGGGGCTGCGTGTGTGTAATTTATCCCTTCCTGACAGACTGGGTCCTGATCCAGAGCCCTGTGACCCACAGTGCCATGCATTACTCACTCAAACAAAACCTGGGGAGATGACTGGGGTTGTAAAGGGGTAACAGGCAACTGTGAAGCATCAGCAAAAGCTTCATTTTGAAAAGTCTAAGAAATTTTCCCCACTGTTCAGATCCCTGCAGAGAGGGCAGGAAGAAATCAGACAAAGACACATGAGCCAAAAAAATAAGTAAGGACATTCAAACAAAGTTGTAGAAAAGCTGTTTGACAAGAAGAGAGACAACACCATGCACAGCATAAAACTCCCTACCAGCAAGGTTCCACTGCACTCCCTGTATCTCCATTTAAGATGTGAGCACAAGAGTTTGTATCTGTTCCAGTACTACAGTCAATAATGAACAGGAGAAAGTATTACCATTATTGTTGTTTTTGTTAAATAGGTGGCAGTTCTATCTGAAGAATTTGGCCCTAGGAACCTACCACTATTTACAGTCACACACATCCTATCCAAATGCTGTAAACCAACACTGTAAAACCTAGACAGTGGTCTCACTGAATTCAAGACAGCAGATCAACATGGGACTAATGAAAAAGAGGCATTAAAAAAAAAAGGGGGGGAGGGAGAGTAATGAAAAGGAAGATCTACCTGAAAATGTCACTGTTTTTATTGAGAACCAGTCCAAGCTTTATAAGATAAACAGAAAACCCCACAAAAACAAAGCGAGCAAGACAACAAAGAATGCTCTTCAGTAAGGCTATTGGGACCCCAAGGTAAACAACACACAGCACAGATGAGCCAAACTCTAAATCTCACAGCAAGTGTACTGATATCCTGACTTTCAAAGGACCTTCTGCACATTTAATAGCTCTTCCCACTTTTTCACAGCCAACAAAAACAATACTACATTTTATCTATCCTTTTTCCATACCTATATGCCAGAAGTCCAGTGAGAGCAGCAGAGAGAAAGTGCCAAGTGCTGGGAAATTTTCACAACTGTTTTACAAAGGCTGCTTGATAGATATAAGTCTCCTCTTAAGATCTGGAGACATTCTGTGCAGGCAGCTTTCCCAGAGAGAACAAATCTCCCAGTATCTGCACTGAATGTACAAACAGATGGGTATGTTTTTAGAAAGGAGTTGAAAATAACTGTAGATGCTGCTTATATTAAGCATTTATGTAATTTGGAGGAAATTACCACCTAGACTCCAAGCAGGCAACTACAGAGTAGAAAAGCTTTCTTCCCCTAACTGTTAAAGATACCGTCGAGGAAACCACTCATGTACAATCTGTTCAAATGGAACCTTTTTCCTTTCCTATCCATTTAACTGTTTTCTTTCTTAACAGGCCTATGCAACCACACTTCACTAATGGGTTTCATGCAAGCAAAATTAATGGATGGGAAAATGGGAGAAAATTAGTATCTGCCAGCTGCTAAGGATAACCTGATCCTATTCACACCACCATGTCTGCAAAACTACACAGACGCAGGCAGTGCAAAAAGAGCCTCTGTGGTTTCACTGGAAAGTTTAGTTCTCAGCAAAATGGAACTGGGCAACAATGGAAACAAATGTGTTAAGTATCAGAGCTCCTATCATTAAGTGCCCTAAACATAATAAATTAAACATTTGGGACCAAATGCTTTTAGGGCATCTGGGCCCATTTACACAAACAAAATATGCTTTCAAGACAGAAGGGACTGTAAAACCCCAAACAGCTGTTCTCTCATCAGAACTGTCCTTATGACACGAGGAGCAGGATGAAAAAACTGAGATGAGCTATTTGAATGCAGCCTAACTCCACATTAAGTGACAAAGTAGACAGAATGCTTTTGGAAGGTAGCCACCTACTTCTGTACACTTCCAGGCACCATACAAGTTATTAAGAAATTACTGACTGAGCTATTTGGGCACTCCAGGTTTCCCCATGCCACAGCCCTTGAAGAACACAGCTGGTGACCCAGTATTCACTTCAGCTACTAACACCTCTGACTCCCCACGGGCAGGTTCTGCTCCTGCTCATGTACACATTTCAACCAGCTGGGAAAGATTGTGTAGTGTGTCACTGGAGCAAGAGAGACAGATGCTCTCCTGCACAAGACTTCAGCTTAGCAGGTCTGTGACACCTGGGAATGACTGCAGTCTGTCACACATTTCATATCCATGCTTTTGGCTAATGGATTCACCAGAGAGCTCTATTTAATTAAAGAAACCCATATGTCCTAATCTCAGCAGCGTGAACATGATGGGTCATTGTTTTAGTAAAGATCTTTTAGCTACAGAAAACACTGCTCCATTGAAATGTAAAGAAAGACTTTTGCTGGCTGCAGTCAGTGCTTGAGAGAAAGAGATATCAGCAGACTGATACAGCTGAAAACCCAGGACTGAGTAGCCCATGACCTCTGAATGTCACCTCATAAAACGAGACAGTAGAAGCCTCAAGAACTTCCTTGAAAAGACAAATGCCATTTTCTAGCCCTGTTTCCTCTCCTGGGAGGACCAAATGCACACACCACTGTCCTGCCATGACTGCAGCCTAAGCACTGGATGACTGCTACTTTCAGCAAGGCTTCTCCATCCCCTCTTCCCCAGTCCTACCACTGTAAAGCAACTCATACAAAATTTACATTTACGTGCATCTCTGTCAACAGCCTGACCATGAGCACACATCAGCTTGGTAGTGGAAAAACCTGGAGGTTTATCTCTGAAAGGAATGGAGGGAGCTGAATGCTTATACAAGGAAAGGAATAATCGCTTGTCTTTGCTCCTACAGTTGCTTTAGCATATAATTAAATCAGCATTTAATATAAAAACAGAAATTGAAGATGATGATGGGACCCTCAACTAAAGGAAGGCTGAGGAACTTTGAGCACTGCAGTTTTTTAAGTCAGCTTTGAACAGGAAACAAATGAAAGGAGTGAGAGGTACCTTTAGTTTCTTTTTGTGAAGCATCAAGGACACTTACTGATGCTAAGGAAACCTCACACATGCACTCCTAGGAACAGGCTATGCTTTGCTGTGGTAAGTTTTTGAGAACTGCCCTCATCAGAACTGTACTTTGAGGCCCTAATATTCTCAAAATTATGTACATAAAAGTAACATAATGAATTCCAAAACTGGTTTGCTGACTCCAGAGAAAGTACACTCCATTTACAACTGTCTTTCTTCTATAAATCATTCCTGCAAACTCCACTGCTGCCTTTTTTCCTTTTTTTTTTTTCCCTTGAATACAACTACTGGTAATAATTCTGCAAGCCAGTCTGGAAAAAACCAAAAAAGCTTAAAAATCTGACTGTATTTTAAAAGATTTAACTCTTAGAAATGATGAATACCTACACAGCAATAATACTACAGCAAAGAAACCTTTTAAAACAACTATAGCATTACTTCTGCAGCCCCTCACAAGCAAAGCCAGCTGTGTGAGACTGCTACAGTAAGTGCCAAATGGGATTTTTTTAATAAGGTGAACACCTGCCCATTAAGAATAAAATGGAAACTAAAAAACTTATTTCATGCAAGCTGCCCACAGCTATCAATTGGCAGTAACAGTTTTTAAACCGAGCCAAATATAAACCAGTAACCTAGAACAGAAGGCTCTTTAAGGATATTAAATATTACTCACATTGAACACTTTAACATCTTTCCTACTTCTTATTTCTTCAACAAGATCCAGTGGCTTTCCCTTAGGTATTGGAATAGTTCCAAGCACCACAGTCCCTGAGGCAGCCAGCGTTTGACGAACAGCTTGAATAAAAGCCTGGCTGAAGAGTTCCATTTTACCAATCTCGTCTATGACACAAATTCTTTTCTCTGTATCACCACCATGGTTTACCTGTGGAAAAGTGCATCAAAAGACTGTAAACAGCAAAACTTAGAACAAGCAACGGAAGTAATTTCTATGCTGACAAAAGAAATACCTCCAAAAGAAATAAATTCAACTGTAATACTGGTGAAAGTGGGAAGTCAAAGCTACTGCTGGTAAATGACAGACTTACAAATCTATGATTTCCTTTTCAGGACAGATTTTTAGTAGGATGGAAACAACCATACAGTATAAATACCAACTGCAATAGGAAGTATCCATGATACCAGATTTCCTTTAAAGCAGAATTCTCATCATGGTCTCATATGAGCTACTTGACAATTAAGAACTGCACTTTGTCTACGAGCAGCTCTCAATCATTCTGAGGGTCAGCAATTTTTAAAAACTTTACTCTTCCCACTAAATTATGCATTTAGTGATTACATTTAATTTTGTAATCAGTGGTCACACAAAACAGGTATCTAAAAAAAGAAGACTTCCATTAAATCTAGATTTGGAAGTTTCTCCTCTTGTAGTTTGTGGTGACGGAGCATTTCATTCAGAGCTACTGGCTTTCTTCAAAGCTGTCTGGATAACAACCAAGCCATTTGCAAGCCTCTCTCACATTAGATATATATTGAGATATACCTTATTTTATAGTCCTAGCCACTGGATAGTAGGAGGGACACAGTTAACCACATTTGTGGTTTGTTTGCTTTTTTCATGAAGGGAATACAGTGCCAAACAGTGCCATGCTGCAGGCTGCTGGAGCAGCAGGGAAGTCCAGGAGAAGAAAAGGGTGATTGCTAGTGAGGAAAAGGCAGCTCGCAAAGCAGAGGAACTCTTGAACTGCACTGCCTACTCTATTTTTGTAAAAGTGACTGAGAACTGTACTCCATTATTTATAGAAGTGAGGAGAAAATCAACTCAATTCAAAACCATTATAGATCCACGAATATGTACCAATACAAGCCATATTATACAGAAACTAAAAAAAAAAAGAAGAAAAATCAAACCATCTTCCCCTGTGAAGGCAAAGTATTTGCTTCTGGAAAGTGAAAGAACTGTATAACATGCATGCTAAAATCCTTTCAAGCTAAGTCCCTACTGATTAGCTGTTTTATCTAAAATCCTTTCATAGATCAGTGAGCCAAAAATCCAATACTAGTCAGTAGGTCACATATTGAGGAAGAGAGTATTTTGCTTTGAAAAAAAACCTGAAAAAACTATCTGCCTGATAAAGTTTGCAGAACCAGAGAGATCTTCCACTGCAGGATCTATCCCATTCTCAGTGGAGTGAACAAAGCCTCAATAACTGAATCTGTCCTCAAGTTGAAATGGGCACGTGCATGTTCTGTGCTGCTCTCTCATCAAACCAGAACATACCTATGACTCCCTTGCCCTCATTCTTCATTTGTCTCTCCTTGTTTCAGTTCTCTGATCTTCCTCACTCTCCTCTTCCATTCTGGGCCATCTTCATGTGTGACCACATGCCCACAAAACTGATAAACAGCACTTTCTGTGAGCACAGGCACATGCACTGTGCGACTCTGCTGGCCCCAGATCTTCTCTTCACCTTCTTGTAGTTGCAGAAAGCTATGTAAGTATGGAAAAAAATCAACACTGCTAACACTTTTCTAGGAAGATCTCTCTTGGATTTCATCTTAATTCAGTGGTAAACGGATTCCAAGTACAGCACTGGTCTCATGAAGTATTTTTTATTAAACTATCTTTCTATTTACCAACATCATAAATATGGTTACAGTAAAATTTAACACATAAAAGTTGTCCCATTTTGTTATCATTTCCTTTCTCCCTTGCCCCAACATCCTTGCTTCCCTACTTTGAGACTTCAATGTTCTTTGACAAAAACAAGAATCAGATCCTTGATCTCATTTTTGCTCCTTGCACCTCTTTGGTTGCTTCTGTTCTAAGTTCAGCAAAAAATCCCTTCTTCCTTGTCCCCTTGAGCTCTGGCAGTGTAGAAAAATCACAACAGGATTTTTTTAGTAGTACAGTTCAGCAGCTGCTGCACACTGTTTGTGGTATGTTATTGCCAAAATCAGATCTGTTCTTGTTTAATTTTGGAGAGGGGAAAGGTTGGAGTGAGAGAGAGGAAGGAGAAGGAAAAAGGCAGTGACAGAATACTAGCAAAAGGATAGGAAAAAGATTGTGTGGAAAGTCTTGTCACAGCCAGAGCACTCCTTGTGCAGCAGGCTAAATCCCAAATAATCAGGCTGCTATTATCAGTCTGCAGGTATTTATACAGTGGTAATCAAAAATACCCACTGGATTCAAGAAACAAATGCTTCTACTGGAAGAAGATGGGAATCAGAGGAAGGGGGGGAAAAAAAAAGTCTGTAAAGAAGAGCAGCAGCAAAAGCCTTTTTCTTAGAACCACTGATTCCATCCAGCTCTCCATGATAAGCCACTCGTGTATTTTGTTTGCTTTCCAGTATGAGTGACATCGGAAGAAATTTCCTACCTGCTGCCTCCTTAGGCCAAGGAGGTCCTGCTCACAGGACTGCAATCTCTCCAACACCACAATAATAATAAGAGAACAAGCCAGATTTGCCCCTCCAGCTTCCTGACCCTGAAGTCAATCAGAACCAGCAATACCCAAGAAACAGGCCATTAATTAATATCAAAAACTAGCTCTGCAGAAGGGCCTTCCAATAACACTGACTATCATAAAGCATACATTTATCAGCAGCTTTCACAGAATACTCACATTTCTCAGCATAGGTAGAACCAACTGCTCAAATGAAACAAGGTCTACAACATACTGTCCAACCCGGTATTCACGTCTTGAAGCAGAAGAATCAGAACTGGGGCTGAAAAAGAGATACACAATTCCTTCTAAGTACTGAGTTTAGTGAGAATTCACTGCAGTCGTTTCAAGTGAATTTATAAGAAGTTCTCCAAATAAATCAAACCCTCTTAATTCTTCTTAAAAAGGAAGGGAAAGAAATTCTAAACCATGCAGTAAGTCATACTGCAGATAGCTTGCTGTCAGATAATAAATATACCATATGCATCCTTCACAACTAGGCAAGCTCAAATTTCAATAGTGTATGGAAGGACAAAGGCATTTAAAAGTCAGCAGGTATATTTACACTGAAATCAAAACTTATTTCTGCAGTTCAGATCTCTGAATTTCGTAATGTGACACTACAGACAGCATCATAGCAGTATCATCTCAGCATGGGCTGCAAAACCCTTAAACAATCTTGGAAAAATACTCAAGTTGCATGTGCTGTACCACACTGTGCTAGGTGAACCTCCGTTATTAGCAGAATGCAAATTATTTCATCAGATCAACTCTGTGTGAATGAGGTGTTAAGGTCACACTGGACATAGACTAAGTTTTGCACTAAGTATGAAAATCTAAGTCTAGTGAATCAGGAGAGACTGAGAGGCACTCTGCACTTCAGAGGCCCCCCCTCTGGGGCTCTGAAATCTTTTTTTTCTTAAAATTCACAGGTGAGTTTTGTGGACAGTCAAATGTTCTTTAAAACAATGCTATACGCAATTTCATTTTCCACTTCTGTCTCCATAAATCAGCTACTGGAAACACAAAAATCTTCCTCCCTGCCCACAATAAGCTACTTAACTGTATCCCAAAGGGACTTGGCCTCACAGTAAAAGGCTCAGCAGTACTTCCTCTTTATCTGGTGTAAAATAGCCAGTAAGGGAGAACACCCCTGACTAGCACATTTTCAATATTTCACTGTACAACAGAGACACTGCCTACATATACAATATAGGTATCAGCCAGGACACAAAAACCAAGCGAAGAACTTGACTATGAAAGCCATGTGTGCTGGAAATCACCTTATGGAGGAGCATTTAACATGCCAAAGGACTAGAGCAGACACATAAAACAATAAGCTGCTTACAGTTATTAAAACTTCAGTACCTGACTCTAGATAAAGGTCCTCGGTTTCCAGACAGAGTGACAACATCAAATCCTGTTCTCCTGCCACCTTCTCTAACTTCTTGTGTGTAAAACCCATCAATGGGAACGCCTGAGGATTTTAGAGCTTGAGTGACTTTCTGGATCAAAGTAGTCTTTCCAACCCCTAAAAATAAAGAAGAGAAAAAAGCACACAGCATTAATCTTCTTCTGCACTAAAAGCCCATTTTTTTTTAAATGCCACAGTAATGATTCAGTTCAGTGGGAACATTGATTACTTTTGAAGTTTGCAAATTACTTTTTCTAAATGGTAGGAAAGAACAGAAGCATCTTTTGAAGTTCATCCTGTACTGACACGGTAAAGTTTCATTAGTCTTTAAGAAGTCACAACAGAATGGTACAAATATCCCAAGCTACCAATGAATTTGTCAGCTTAGCTGATACATGGGCAGGTCTCAAAATTTACCAGAAGGCAAGTAAATATGTGATACAAAACTGATATCCAAGCTTGCTGGAAGACTGACTGATGAATCTCCCTTTCTACCACTGATATTCACTACTTTCAAGAACAGAGCTAACTTCACCCCCTTTTTAGCTCAAAAGGTCAAAGCTGACTGCTATTACCAGATGCCTAACTGGCACAAAGGACACACTACTTCCACTGACGTCCTAGAAATCAGAAGCACTCAATGTCCCTGAGATACCAGGTCGTACATAGTCCCAACAAGAGAAAAATGTTGTTTCTTCTGGAAACTGAATCAAGAGACATTTTGACTAGGTACAGAGAAAAGCTTGTTTATTGTGAGGCCAAAGAAGCCATGAAAGAGGCTGCCCAGAGAGGCTGTGCAGTCTTCACATACTTTAAGGTTTTCAAGACATGACTGGATAAAGCCTTAAGCAACCTGGTCTGGCCTCATAGCTGATGTTCCTTTAAACTTCCTCAAGTCCCTTCCTCCATGAATTATCTTCTGACCCTATAATTCATTTTCTTACCCTAAGACAGGTCCTTAAAACTCTCGCCACCTGATATCTCCTTGCACAGTCTGATGCACCTTCTACAATGTGAACACTGGCAATGTTCCAGAAAGCCTTTCAGTTTTTCTACCTTGCCATTGTACAAGTACATCCCTCGACAATCTCCTTTTAAATTCACCTTTATTGCCTCTCATGAAATTTAGTGCTATCACTTCATTTTTAATCACTGCTCTAAAAAATTCAGACGATCGAAAACAATCCTGCAGAATAAACCTTCAAATTCCTAGAGATGAGGAGCACAGACCAAATGTGAGATGCCTGAAGATGCCAACAGAAATCATCTCGACATGCACACACCAAATTTCTACTTTAGACTTAAAGCAGATTTAGGAACTGCTTTCCTAACAGTCAATACCAATGACAAAATATTCTGTGGCTTCAAAGGCATCTAGTCAAATGCTTAGCAAACTTTTCAAATTTGAAGAAGAGAGCTTCCTGGCAGCTGAACAACAGAAAAATGACAAATGTGGCACACTCAGTATCTAACATCTTTTCAAGGCCTTGTCTCTTGTAAGTGAATTTATACTAGTTTTGGTAAGTGGATTTGCTATCTCTAACTTGTTTACATTCATTCAGTAAACTGCCAAACAAAGCTAGAGTGATTCAAACTAAGTTTAAGAAAGCTTCAAGTTACACATTTAGCTAATCAAAACAGTACACTCAATTTCAGATGAATGAAGAGACAGAAGACCTAAGCATGCCTAACCTCTCCATCTCCTGAAAGGCTGTCTTTATTCAAGTGGACGGAAAGCCAGTGTGAAGTGGGCAGAATGTATTCCTATCTCAGCCTAGCAGCAGCATTTTAAACTAATTCTAGTCAAGACAGGCATCTGCAAGAGCTTCACAAAAAGGAGAATTAGGCCCACTGCTTTACTGCCACACCACAGAGGAAAGCTCTGCTATCATAATAACTGGTTAATTTCTTTACCAAAAAATCTTTATGAGTTTGACCCTCATACTATGTCCCACTCAGCCTCCACAATAATCAGATTCCCTTACCATGACAAACTACTCCACTGCTTCAATCAAGGCCTGCCCATCCGGGACAACAATTATTACCTACACCTGCACTTCACTGAGGCTGGAAGTGCTAAATCGCTTCAATTAAGTTACAGAAAGGATGAGCTCTTAGAAATTATTAATGGCTGCAGTTTATATTGAAGCAGGATTAGTTGTCCAGGAGGTGTTTTTTTCCCCAACGCTGAACTCCAGGGCAGAAGCCAGGGACAAAGCAGCAGCGCCTGGAAAAATACATGCCTTGGAAGACTGGATGGAGACGTAAAGTGGCATTTCATTAGGAAAAAATAATTAGTGCAACAGCTCCGACCTCGACACGGCGGGCGGGGGGGGAGTTCCGGGCCCGCAGCCGCGGAACCTCGGGCACTGCCGGGCCCNGCCCCCGCCCCCGCTCCGCCCCCGGCCCGGCCCCGCCCCAAACCCCGGGCGGGCGGTGCCCCCTGAGGCTGCGGGCGCCACGGGCCGTGCCAGTCCTGAGGCCGCCTCGGAGGCGGGGCCAGGCGGAGGCTGCTGCTGTGGTGTTTACCAGAGGGTGGAAGCAATTTAGGGTTAGGGAAGAGGGGAAAAAAAGCGATTAGTTTCCTAGTTGAGGGCCAGCGTTTTCTTTATCCAGTTAGCTTAACCTGTTACACGTCTGAATGTATTAATACAATAATAGAATGTTAAGGTGTGGGAATAGATCTTAAAGATCAGTCCCAAGACTCCCTGCCATGGGCAGGGACACCTGCCACTAGAGCAGGTTGCTCAAGGCCTCATCCAACCTGGCCTTGAACACTGCCAGGGTTGGGGCATCCACAGCCGCCCTGGGCAACCCGTTCCAGTGTCTCACCACCCTCGCAGTGAAAAAGGTCTTTCTAATACCTAAACTAAATTTTCCCTCTTTCAGTTTGTACCCATTACTCCTTGTCCCATCACTGTGTTCCTGACGAAGAGTCCCTCTCCGGATTCCCTGTATCCCCCTTCAGATACTGGAAGGTTGCTGTGAGGTCTCCACACAGCCTTCTCCAAGCTGAACAGACCCAACTTTTTCAGCCTGTCTTGGTAGGGGAGGTGCTTTAATCATCTTACCGACTTCATGGCCTCTTCTGGACTTGCTCCAACAGTTCCATGTTCTTTTTATGTTAGGGACACCAGAACTGTACGCAGCTTTCCAGATGGGGTCTCACAAGTGCAGAGATGGAGTTTTTTACATGTTTCAAGTAAGCAGTGTGCTCCAGGGTGCAGCAAAGCAGTCAATTAAAAGATGAACAGTTTGTCTGAAAGCTCAATGCAGACAAAAAGTGTAACTAGGGGGGTTGATACACAGCCAGGGGGTTGTTACAAAGCTAAGCAAATTGAGAAGGTCTGGCAGGTTTAACAAAGATGCTGGTAGACATTTGCATCCCAAAATGTCATATGCATGTGGCCTCCTTATTTGTTTAGACTTGGGTGATGGGGAGCAGTAAGGGAGCAGGGAAGAGGATTTTGTGTGGAGGACTGTGGTGCACAGGCTGGGTGATGTGATGCCCAGGCACCAAGAAGTACTGATTCCTGCCTGGCCATAAGCACCAAAATGGTTATCTAAAAATACTGGGCTATGAAAGGGATACATTCCAGTTTGTGCTTGCCTCAGCTAGAATGGATCACTTCAGGTTCGACCCATCTTTGTCAGGCTTTCATTTTCAGTAATTTCTCAAGGAGTTAAAGGTTATTCATCATTTTCACAAAGATGATGAGTATCCTTGTCAGCCAGATGAAATGCACACATCAGCAGGTAGAGTGCACATCACAGTAGACGGGTATTTCCATAAATTGAACAAAATATTTTTGATCTGCGCATCACATATGGCCACTCTTCCTTGTATTGTTTTATATTCTTAGAAGGAATGACTGCATGAGTCGTGTGGAACATGTTTCATGCTTAAATACTTAATTAAAAAAACATGACAATGCTGGCATGCCTCTTGGGGAGTTGGAGGGTCGAGAAGTAACAAAGGCAGCTTCCCTTGTCATCTGAAATGAAAACTGCATTTTCATTGTTTACATTCCAGTACTTTGTTTTGGTGGCTTTTTAGAGTCAATGAAATTGTGATGTTAACTTACAGCTTCTTGAGGGTGTTTGTCACGCATCTTTAATCTAAAGAGAGAACCGCAGAGAACTGCATGTTTGAATGGACTATTAACACAAGAACAACACTTTATAACTGGCTACTTCACCCTTGTCCTGAACTTCCTGTGCAGAGCTTACCATGATTGATTTTACAGGTAGGTTTTCTATACAGTATTAAACTAAATCAGTCTATTGGCTGGTCTCCCAGGCAGGCCACATAAAGAGACACAGACAATGTTGTTTTGTTCGATGTTGAGTTTTACTAGGTTTTGCAAATCAACCCTTTCTTTTTCAGAAGTGCGTGTGGAGAATTTTAAGGCTATCGCTACTATTTGACAGAATCCTTGTTTTCTGGTATTCTAAGAACTGTTTCATCCCGTTTTCAGATACAGGACTCTCAGTTATTTCATTGTGCAGTTAAGACCTTTCTCTTGCAAACAGATGTGTAAGCAAAGTAGTTGCAGCACCAGGGCTTAAATTAGCATTTCACTTTGATTTCCATTGTAATTTCTACTATAAAATGTTTTCTCTTTCTGAATGCTCTGTCTAGGTTGAAGCCATTTTAAAAGCATGAAAGCCATTAAGTAGTTACGCCAGTTGTGCTTTTGCAGAGTTTTGCTGGTAAGAGGACCTTATGTTTGCTAAATTAACTGGAATTTTTATGTATATTTTGTCCAAGATTTACTGTTTAAGTGTGTTCCCTTTGATATATTTATTCCATAATCAGTGACTGCATGGGAGATGCAGGTTGTTCAAGAAGCACAAGTTGCAGGGCGCAAGTTGTCTTCTCTGTAGCTGTATGCTGGAACCAGTATTGTTCAGAATCAGCCTGTGTGCTTTCCTGGTCTTGGGATTTTTGCATCTTTGGCTGGAGATGGTTAGCTGAATTAAGTAGAAACAGCACATACCCTAGCAGTGTAGATAACTCTAAAGGAAAATAGGTAAGTGAGTTTTATTCTTTCCAGAATGAGGAGAGAAGAACCCAGATTTTCTTCTTCCAATACAGGTAACTTAATTAGTAGTAATTTATTCCTAAAACGTTCCCAGTTCAAAATATTTTCCTAACCAAGTACCTAAACTCTGTTTTTGCTGGGTGAGGGTGAGTAATATTCAATTCATGCTGAATTGAATTGTATGATTGGGCAAGGCCATGAAAGAAGTATTTACGAAAAGACCCCCTGTGCAGTTCCAGGGCAGGCTGTGATTCTGGGTGATCTGTGGAGACCTTGGAAGGAGCTGCCAATCATTGTTATGAACTGTTAGGTAGGCCTGGGGAAGCTTGCATTTATTGCTGTATGTTGACTAAAAAAAATTGGATAGAGTCCTAGGCCTTTATGTTGAATGGGGTAAAATTAATTAACTGCAAGTTTCCAGACCAGTGACTAAGAAAAGAGGCCATTTATGATATTTATGGTATTCCCTAGAGTAGAAGCTGGAAGGAATGAGAGTGTAATCTACCATCTCTGACGTGCCTCAGTAGGCAGGAGTTTACATTTTAGCACTCTGCCTCAAGGTAGGCACAGTACCTCATTACAGTTTCAGCCCTTGGTTTATCTGGTGTTAGGTTTTGGAGTTTTTCCCCTCATGGAAGAGAGAATGGTTAAGTTGAAACACTTTTCTTTCTCTCCAATAGAACTTCGTGATTTACAGTACCACAAGTTGGTACAGCATTTTGCTTGCGTCAGGATAGGGAAGTACGCTTTTTAAAAAAATAACACTTTGTATTAGAGAGTTCCTTATTTTGTCCTTGTTCTCCCCTGCAGAGAATTCTGCTGCTCACAGGTAGTGGGTCTAGCTGTATACCACGGGCCATCTAATCATATTAGTGATGGTATTTCAGAGTTGACTTTCGTTTTGCCTGTGGAGTAATCATGGCATCAGCAGGTGTCTAAGAGTAAGCATTGAGCATCTACAGCCTGACAGTCTTTAATCTTAAACTTCCCAGAGAGATAAGCCATTAGCTACACGCAGAGCTTCCTCTAGATGGAAACTGTGGTCCTCCTTCTATCAGAGATTTACCTATAGAGCTTTTTCTGTGTGGGTCATGCAGTAGAAATCCTTTATGTTCGTTCCAGCAGTGGTTGTGTCCCCCAAAACAGAAGAAATTCCTGAAAGTATTTCCTGAAAATAGATACAAGAAGTAAATATAGCAAATGTTATAAATAAATATATGGAAGTTGAGGAATATTTGTAAAATTGAATTTACTATAGTAAACAACAGAGAGCAGCCGATGTTTGAAGAATGTAGTCCCCTGTCTCGCCCAGTACAGCATGTTGAACCTTCTGGGCAATTGCAGACAGAGGGGAAGAAGTAAAACATCTAACAAGTTGCTATACATTTTTTAAAATGTACGTGTCCGGTTGAAGAGGAAAACCCTTTTAATGATCTGAGGGGAATTATGCAGCATAAACAGGATCTTTATTAGACAGGAGAGAAGTCACATAGAGCTCAATCCATAGCACAAATCCATAGGAAACCAGGTTTCATTGTTTCCATTCTCAATGAAATATCTTGCTTGTTTGCTCTTCTAGTCTCCCACCTCCAACTTTGAAAAAAGATAGAGTCTCCCTGAAACTGCATGACATTTTGTATGGTATTCTTGCATTTTTACTAGAAATAGCAAGATGCATTCACTTTGAAAAAAAAGATCCAGCTTGGTTTGTTACGGGATGATAAAAACAAATTTACTGTGTTAATCTGTTTTTTTGACAGGGATAGTGACCTGAAATTTCAAATTTCAACTGAATTCTGTCAGATGTCAGTGGAATACTCAGTAATTGAGGAAGAACATTACAAAAGAGAATAAATTTAATTGTATTGTTAAATTTTTCAATGCTTTTTTTTAAGATGTAACAGTTTTTGTCAAGCAAATGTCATTCTTGTGGTTATTGATTTAAATAGGCAGGAACATAAGTGAGTTTCTATACTACTTTGAGTGACAGCTGGCAGAGTACAAACCGCTTTACTAAAAAGTGCATTAGGCAGTAGCTCCTGCAAGACAGTTCAGAGAAACCATACGATGAAGTGAATTCAAAAATCATGTGAAAGTGAAGCAAATTATCTCCCACTGGGTGACTGAGAGAATATAAGGAAAATCTAAGCCACTTTGATAAGCTGTAGATATATATGTATTTAGAAGAACATAATTTTCAGATTTCTACTCCTCAGAGATGAGGAGTAAACAGATTTTATGCATAAAGGATGCAGTGGTGAGCCCTGCAGTACAATTATGGAAAAGTGTAAAGATGTTCTGGGAAGGCCTTCATGTCTTTGGTACCTGCATGGAAGAGGGCAACTATGGAGTGATCATGTAGGCTGTTAGTAGTTGCTGAATCCAGGAGCTTGTGAGAGGAAGGTCTGCTCTAGCTCCATGTTTCCTCATTCAGCCAGTAGTGAGACTGAGCACATATTCTGAGCACACAGTAGACACACAGCCGCACACAGTGTGCCTGTTACATACACGAGTGATTGGCCATGCAGATCAACACAACAGAAAACACAGCATAAACAATATCAATGGATTCATCCTGTTCCCCTCCCTGCCCTTTAATAGAAAATGTGCAGACCTGTATGTATATTGTCGTGGCTTAGGAATGGTACTCCCAAATTCAGTGCCCCCACTGAGACTCCCCAAACCACACTGCTGCTCTCTCTCGCTCCCCCATGCTGCAGCAGGATGGAGGTGAGAATTGGAGGCACAAAAGGCAAAGGTCATGGATTGAGATAAGAACACTTTACTGGAAACAGCAATGAGATAAGAGAACGAACAGTAACAGCAACAGTAACAAAAGTATACAAAACAAGAGAATGATTCACATGCAGAAATGCTCACCATAAAGCCTGCGACAATGAACAGTATGGGAGAGCTTACCTGCCACATTTTCTCAACAAGAAGGAACCCCTTCTCCCCAGAAGACCGAGAGAGTTCCTTTCCTGTGGCCAGCAATGAGGTGAGGTGGTAGAGAATAACATCAGGGTCCTGGCCATGCGTGCTCAGCCACATACCTCCTGGCTACTGCAAAAATTAACCCTGTCCTGCCGCAAACCAGGACTGTATATATATGTGTATACACACACACACACATATATATACACAATATGGATTCATCCAGATCCATTTCATGCAACATGAACAGGACAGCCAGGGAATCAGGCCCAGCCAGAGTGGGTTTATGAAAGGCAGATCCTTCTTGACCAGCCTGATCTACTCCTGTGACCAGGTGGCCCACTTATTGGATGAGGGAAAGGCTGTGGATGTTGCCTACCTAGACTTTAGTAAAGCCTTTGATATTGTCTTCCACGGCATTCTCATGGAGAAAGTGGCTTCCCATGGTGTGTGTGGATGGGTGTACTCTTTGCTGGGTAGAAGAGTGGCTGGATGGCCAGATGGGAGTCAGCCCCTTCTCCCAAGGCAACAAGTGACAGAACAGGAGGAAATGGCCTCAAGTTGCACTAGGGGAAGTTTAGGTTGGATATTAGGAAAAATTTCTTCACAGAAAGAGTTGTCAAGCATTGGAACAGAATGCCCAGGAAAGTGGTGGAGTCATTATGTTCAAAAAACATGTGGTTATGGCACTCGAGAACATGTTTTAATGGTGAACATGATGGTGGCGCTAGGTTGGTGGTTGGACTTGACCTTAAAGGTCTATTCCAACCTTAACAATTCCATGAATCTGTAATTTGCTATTCAGCTTTTCTTCTCTTCTGAATAATTTAGCATCAGATGCAATCTTTGTCACTTTACTGTCTACTCTTCTCTATATAATTTGTGATGAAGTTGAATAAAATTGCCCTTAGTGTGGATGCAGATGGACATCTGGTGATGAACTTCATTATTATGAAAAATGTCAATTTGGCCCTACATTTTCTTTCTTGTATTTTAGACAATTATTTATCCATAGTAAGATTATTCCATGGCAGTTTGGCTCTTCAAAGACCTTAGGTGAGTGGCCTTCCAAAGGCCTGGTGGAAACTCAAATGAACTTTGTCATTTGGGTTATCTATTTCCACATGCTCTAATAAAATTTAGGAGATCTGTGAAACATGACTGGTTTCTTGCCAGGATCAGACACCACATTCTTGTAGTAAGTCTCCAGACATGGATATGTCAATATATTAATTCTTGCAGACAGTGGGGAAAAGTAAATTATATGCCTGGTCCATCAGCTTCAAGAATTTAATTTCTCAGACACTTAGTATCCCATTTGTTTTTTAAATTAGTTATTACTTTCAAAAGTTATTAAGTTGGAAGAAATGGAGAGACAGCATAACCACAAAATCTGATTTCCCTAAACAGGAAGTTTCCAATTTTTCCAGCCTTATTCACACTAGTGATACCTTGAAATTACTTCAGTTAGATTTTATTATCCAGTAAAATTTGAATCAGCATAAATGAAGCTGTCAGAAAGCTACATAAAAAACTGCCATAGATAGTTCTCTTGTTCTTTTGTATATTCAGTTTGGAAAAAAGCTTTTGATCATTCCGGGTCAGCAGAGACCATTATGGATGTGTACTCATATCTGTGTTCTATCAGATGCCAGGAAACAGTACCTGTTTATTCTGTGTAAAGTCTAATGCATTCTGGTCATTTGAGAAAGCTGTCCAAGTGGGATGCTGAGGAATCTACCAAAACATTTCAGTAAAATAACCCAGTAGTTTATTACCTTCATTTAAAATTTGCATTTCTCTTTCTGGTGAGATTTTTCTAGCTTTGGATTTCAACCAGTGAATCTTGTTACGTCTTTATTTTAGAAACTGGACACTGTTCTACTAATCTGATACTATGTATACTTACATTCGTGTCACTATCAAAGAAATGCTTGTACATTTCTTTTGTTACATCTTCCTCACCCTTAGTGTTAAAAGGGACATCCTGTACCCCTGCTCTTATTATAACGTTTTCCCAAGAAAATTAAATCTCTGGTAGTTACTTTTCTATTCCTCCTTTTTCTACCAAGGAAAAAAACAAAGGAAAGAAATTTGCCTGCTGAATAAATTCCTCCTAGTGCCACCTATGTTTTTGCCCTGCCACAATGAGGAAAGTCACAGAGAGTAAACAAACAGTCTCTCCTGTGCTAAAATCTATACAGTCTCTGGAATGGCTGTCAATCACGTATTGCTTGATGTGAAAAACAAAAACCTATTTCAGCATTAGCAATTAATGATATTGACATTGCTGAATAGCCAATTCAGCTCAATATTACTGGGAAAAAATGTAATTTGAGCAATCAGAAGCTGAAATTAATTTTTAAATGATAAAATCATCTTCATGGTTACCATTTTCTTTGGTTACCATTTTTTTATAATGTGTTTTTTAGTATAGCTGCATTTGTCATGTTACTGGTAATGTAGTTAAGTTTAATTTCTTCTATAAACCCTTGTAGAGGGCCGTGTATAATTCTGTTTGTGTCATTACGAATTCTGATTCATCAGTTTAGATTGTTGTTCTGAAGTCTTGGTTGCTGGAAACAGTGATTTTCCTCCTTGCCAGGAACTGATGATTTGTTTTCTTCCCAGAAGAAAAGCTTGTTATTTACTTGTTTGTAATATGTTCTTTGCCTGCCTGCCTGATACTTGGAGTCCGTTTGTAGCTTAGGTGTTTTTCAAGTAAAAATCTTTAATGACTGAAGCAATTGGATCAACACCAAGTGGGTAGATTTAGCAAGGCAGTGCATTTAACATTTAAAATGTAATAAAGGGTGGATCTCTGCCTCGAGACCTTGTATCAGAGGTTGGCCATCATTCTTCAAGCACTTAGGTCTCTTTCTGTGCTCTCTTCCTCAGTTCCTATTATCTCTATGGGCAGTCCTGTTCTTTTCCACCTTTATGGGAAAAAAACCAGCTTAAGTAAGTAAGGATGATGGGACCAAGTCAGAAATAAATTGAATTAAAGAGGGTAGTTGAACCTAGTGAGAATTATCTGAATGCAATTAAAATATAAATGTTATTCTATAAATGCTTTTTGTTCATGTTAATTAATTTAAAATCCTTCTTGTTTTACATTGGGTAGCATTAAAAAGCTATCAATTACCAACTTTTTTATGTAATGAACCTGGAAACAGCACTGTCAGGTTCAGCTTAATGGTTGCTAATGTTTTAGGGAGCAGCCTGTATGAGTATACATTGAGAGAAGCTAAGGGAGACCCAAAAGGTCCAATGGGGATTTAAAAGCAGAAGTTTGATGGCTGATACCGTGATACATTTTGGAAATTACTGTCAGTTTCAGCATCCTGACTAGAACACGGTTTTGATTATTTGTGTTCTGTTTCTTCAAATTCCCAATTATGTTTTCTACTTGACTGTTGTAGCACTTGGCATTGCCTGTCCTAATCCATTTTGTTTGGGATGTAGCAATTCTCTTAGCACAACATTTTCCTCCAGAGGTGTAAACAGCTTTTCGCAGTGTTAGTTGGCAGAAGAGAGGACACTTATTCCCATGGTATGCACAAAGCCCATAAGTGAATCCTTCTGGATGAAAGATTCTCCGTAAGTGTAAGATCATTATCACGACTGCTATAAAAACCTGAATGCTGCTTGGAGAGTCTTTAATATACTTCTGACACTCTTTCCTTGCTGGTAGTGCTAGTTCTTCAGTGCTTTTCCTGCTCTTTAATTCTAATGTTTTGGAGTTTTATTTAAAGGGAATAAACTGAGAATCCTGGCTCTCACAACTAAACATTCTTTGGCACAAACCGGTGCCAGCACCTTTTACAGTAGGTGCTATTAGCTGTTATAATTCCTGTATCAATCAAAGCAGCATACAAAGAATATATCACTATTTAAAGTAATTTACATCTTAAGTTTGGCATATAATTCCAAAAGGGATGGAATGACATTTAGGCATCATGCCTAGTGAGCAGTGATACTAAATGTTCTCTGAGAATACCAGTCACTGATGTCTCAAATTATCATGATCAATAGTAAGCCAGGTTCTGGCAGATAGCTAAGTCTTACGGGAAGTGCTAGTAATGCACAGGCACTGACACACACATGTATACATCCCGCATGTTGTCCTTCTACTAACTTGTTATGTTGTCTCTTGACTCCTATTGCCCTCTTCTGCAATGTTTAAATTTTTATTCTTGGGGATTTTTTTGTTGTTGTTGTTCCTTCCTGCCTCATAATTAATGCTGCTATAAAGTCATTCCTTCCTGGCAACTGGAATCCAAACAAAAGATGGGCTTTACCTTACACTCAAGCTTCCTGCCTCAAGGGCTGGAAACTCTGGGTGATCGCAGTTGTATCCCATCAGTGTGAGACAGCTGGCTTGCTGCTGCCCCTGAGCTTGCAAGTCTGAGCCCCTGTGTCCTCCAAACAGGCTGATATGGTTGCTGGCCTTGGAAGGGAAGGCGCTCTTTAGACTACAAGTGTGCTCTCTCCCCTTCTCACCTGCACTGACTCAGATCTTGTCGTTTCAGCAAGATCCACTGACCTGAGTAAATGAAATGATGTTCAGGTCCATTCCTATTATGTCATCCATGATTTCTGCTTCCACTGTTTTCTTCCGAAGTTTTGTTCAGAACTCTGGCTGGAGGAACCTGATGGTTGGATAATTGTGGATCTTTGGGGCTGAACACTGTAGGTTCTTTGTGCTTTTCTTTCAAGTGCTATTCATTATACAATCCTTTGTACTTTACAGTGCTTTCCTTTGAAGTTCTAGATGTGATTTACACAGATTAATGTAATTGGGGTGAGCCTGCTCTGGTGGAACAGGTAGAAAGTTGATATTACAGTTTTACAGATAGTAACGGAATAGCATAGTTGCACAGCCTGGGACATGAACTAGCTTTTAGTCATGTGCTTTTTTACTGTAGGGCTAATAGCACTGTCTCTGTGGTTTCTTAGGGAAGAGATGTCATAATTAACTTGGCTGCTGCCTTTGTCTTGTGTAGTGTCAATTTCAAATAGCACAATTTAGTGTCTTCAATATTCTTGTGATGATTTGTAATTGTCACGGTTCTCAGGTTTCCTTGTTGTTAATATAGTTCTTAAATAGGCTGCTTCTATTATGTATTTCATACCCCAAGAAGGCATTGCATGTCCAAAAGCTTATTCAAGTTTTTAAAAAAGCTGTACCTCTTGGTCTAATAAGTTACCTTAACCTACAAGCTTTGTCTTGTCCTTAGCTGTAGAATTCTGTACGTATTTTGTGTTCCTTGAATGCTGAAGAGGGAGTTTCAAACTGGGCCATAAAGTTTCTATTAAATGCACAATGATGAAAGACATGTTTGTAGTCAGAATGTGGGAGCTGGTTTTAAGTTTCAGACTGAAGTTGTGTTGAGAGGACTAGGTAGGGCAGTTTTTCTGGTGATAAAGAGAACATCTTTTTATCCCATCTAGTGTCCAGTTACAGTAATTTTGCACCTTTCACAAGTAGCAAATTTGGAGAGGAAAAAAGATAAGAAAAACAAAATATAAAGTAAATAGCGTTCTTGTTCCTGCAGTCTATAAGCTGGTGATAGATGAACCTTCAGGGATTTAAAATTCAGTCCAAATGAGCGTCCAGCCCTTCAGATTGTTATCAGATGAGCCAGTCAAATCTAGAGAGATCTTACATAGGTTTACCATTCTGTGCTGTTAAAATGAAATAACATGAGGATAAATTTCTTAATTACATCTCACCATTTGTTTTATCAGAACAGAAACTGGAAGCTGTCTGAACCTGAACTGCATGTCAGTTTAGAGAGACAGAGAAAAGCCAGAGATTTCCTGTTTATTTGAATTATTTTGTCCTTTCCCACTAAATATGTTTGCTTGGACAAAATTCCAAAAATTAAATACCTGACTGTGTTTATATGTGCACATATATGTGTGCTTCTGTCAAATATACATTATTTATACACACATCTATGTTAAGAAAGAATGCTCAGAGACACAAAAACAAACATTTCCAGTATATTCTTATTTCCACTTGTGCATAAAGATCAGCCAAAGGTTAACATTGTAACCATTTTGCAGCTATTTGCAGAACTTGAATTATTTCTTCTCACTTCAATGTGTCATTGTAATTAATTCACATTGGCGAATAACATTCCATTTTTAATTTAACCAGTACCATTTAATTCTGAGTCCTTGTTAGAATGTAGCTTAAACAATGACCGCATCTTATGAAAATATACAACAAGAAAATAACATCTGCTGCACTATGCTGGCAAACACCAAGGCTAATGAATGGTTGTCAGTATCAAAACAGATGTCTGCTTACAATTTCAAAAATATTCGTTACCAGTCTAAGTAAATCCCCAAATTAATTTAACTCTTGTTTGCAGTGTGTGGCTCAAGTTGCTTTTCTGTGGTGAGGCATGATGAAAATGTTGGTAGATTGAAAGGTTTCGGTTCCCGTTAAGAAGTCTGTCTTCAGTGTGACATCCTGTTTGCCTTGTGGAATCCATAAAAACAGTTTGATTTGATGAGGATTATCTTGTCAGTAGGAGAAAACTTCCCTAATATGCTGAATATAATTATCTGCATAGGAGTATTACAGTTCAAAATGCTGGAGGGTTTTCCTTGAAGTGGAAAAGGAACGTTTAAGGGAAAGAACACAGATAGCCATATCATGCAATCAAGTGAAATAAAATGGAAACAACTTCAGTTCTCTCCACTTCGTACATCATATTCTTAGCAGTTCTCAGCATGTAGATCTTGGATCTTCTTAGATCTACCCCCACTTCTCAATGTAAACAATGTAGGCACCGATGCTCAAAACAATGAATGAACTGCACACAACATCCATAGGCCACTCTTCCATTTGTCTTTCCTAACTAAAGTTATGTTAAATTCAGATCCTTCTTTTTCTTGGGGTAACAAGTTATTTTAAACCTTTCTTGGTTTCCCAGGTCAGTATTAGGAAAGTTCATTTTCCAATGAAGAGTCTTATTTTTTCAGCTGAGACATTCAGTGTACAGAGTCAGAGGTTTGCAGGTCAGGACTGAGCCACCAGTGCAGATTCTAAATTATTTCCTTGAATGTATAGAATTTTTTAACCTTGTAACAGTATCTCTAGCCTGTCAAGTTTCATAGCTTTAAGTGCACTTTCATGCAGATGTGAGCATTAGACAATATACTTTGACCACTTTTTTCCATAATGGTGACACTAATTCTTTAGTAACTTCATCATGACGTTATTCTTTTTCCTTGTTACTTTTTCTCCAAAACAAACAGCATTTAAGAAGATCAATTGATTTTTGAGAACGAGTCAACAAATTACATGTTGTGTTTCATCTTTGTCATGAACAGAAAATTACTGCTACAGTGTGTCAGTAATTCACAATGACATATAAATTGGACTGGATCCAGCAGAGATCACAGAGTGGCAGACACTGCTCATTATTCCATTTACTCTTATGGACATCAAGAGGAATTAAAAAGGAGTCTGTAGGTGTTACTGAGGCTTTTGCTGTTTTGCCAGAATAATCCTTAAGTATTACACATACATAAATAGTTACAGAGGTTATGAGTAGTGCACAAGCGCAATGCCACTTAATGTAAGCTGTCTTTAACCAATTGTACTTTTAAAACTTGCTGGATTGCTGTATTATTCTTACAGAAAAGTGCAATCTTGAATTTTCTCCCGAAGTTTTAGATATATCTTCCTGTTTGTTGTAGGTATCGACTTGCTTATCATAAGGGTTTCTCAGTAAGATGCTGAACCCAAAAACATGCAATAAAACCCACGGGAACAAGTTTTTCCAAATGATTTTCAGTCTCCACAAAACAGCTTTTTCTGAACTACATACTACTTCAAAACTATGGATTTGGGGGTTTTTTTTAATCCTCTCATCTTAGTTTCTAGCAAGTGTGAGGCACCGATTATCTTGTAGAAACCACTGAACTCTGACTTCTTATTCCTTTGATGCTTCTTATGTTCAATTGCTTCTCCCACTCCATCTCTCAGCCAAAAGTAGAAGAGAAGCAAGGAGAGGACAGGGTACAAGTAGAGAGAATTTCCTGTGCTTAGAAATTCACAAAACCATGAATTACAGTTTATTCCACAATTACAGCTTATGGTACACTGGATGTATGTGGAATCCTGGAATAATTATGGTGTGTGAAAAGTTGGTTTCTTTGGTTTCTCTTTGTTCTTCTTTTCACACAGAATCAGTTTTTAAATTGTTTCCTTCCCTTATGCCTGGTAATAGACTGTGCATTTTACAGCATCACTAAAGCCAAAAATAAGAGACAGAATGTGGCCTCTGGAGTGAAACTGAGCAGAAAATTTGTCTCTTTGTGTTCTGATAGGACGGCAGAAAATCATTTTCTGTGCCCTGGCTTTTATTCATGTAGAATTGTAAGAACCTCTCTTGTGTATATTGTGTCCTGTGAGATGGAGGGACAGATTTAGGCAGACAGAGGACCTCCAAGGTTGTATCCCAGCTTCCATCTCTCCTTGCCATTGCCAATCTGACACACTGGGCACTGAGGATCACACAGTAGGGACATCTCAGCTGTTGTGCTGCCTCTTGCTCTGCATTGAAGCTGCACCAGTGCAGGAGTATGTTGAACATGAATATACACTGGAGTGCCCAGGAAAACTGGAAAGCAGTGAGTCACCAGGAACTACAGGATTGGTCCAATTTTGGAGGATCCTGATAACAGACTGGCTGAGTCGCTAACAAAATGTCTAGAACTGTCTAGAAAAGATAGTGCTGTCCTTGACTCTGGAGAAGAATTATTTAAGAGGCATGTAAGGAAAATAATTATCTGGAGAAAAGCAGACTTTAGAAAAATAATCTGCTTGAAACATTCAAACTGAGGGGAATGCAAATCGGTGAAACTTTTTGTTCAGGGTGATCAGTCTCTTTCATTCTACTCCTCCAGTCTTCTTCATGTGTTGTGGAACATAGTTTGAAAGAGAGAACTGGTGGCAAGATTCACTTAATATAGTGGAAGCAAGACAATAAATTCTATACATTTGTTTGTATTTTCTTATAAAAATACAGATGTTGTAGAAGACCAATTCAGACTTTCCTGTGGAACTTTCTGTCAAAAGGATTTGCTAAATGGTGTTAAAAGAAACAACCAAGACCCAACCACAACACAAGCACAACAGAAATAGTAACATTCCTCTTTTTTTTTAAAAGCTCATGTGATTTTACTGTTTCAGAGCATAGTTCATAATAAAAGTGATAGTAATTTTTCTCCTCCTACTTCCTTCCTAGATATCCTATGGTCCTAGTAAATACCAGAGATACATAGCTCCAAAATTAAGCTCTTTAAAATTAAAATTAGCCATGAATTTTGTACACTTATTGCACATTGTAGCCACCAAATATCACTTTTGGCAGTGTTCTCAGTCAAAGGAAGAACTGTGAGGCTTGAATTGTTTCTTTAAAACAAAATAAATTGAAATGAGCTATGAGGAATGAATGGAGGAATAGCCTTTTGTCTGTGTTTGATATCTTAGTTGAACTGTGGCATGTCTGTCAATAGCAACACTGATTTCCTTTATGCTGCTGGCCATCTTTTGTACAGAAAATGTACTAGTGTTGCTTGCAGTTTTTTGAGATGAGGGAAGATTAAGTAGTTCTCTCATCTACAGAATTAGTTTCCATCTGTTGCATGAAGAAAATATAGGGCCATTGCATGGAAGTTTGGAGATGATAAAATTGGTGGGATGAAATAAATGAAGAAGGTACTGCATTATAAACTAGGCACATTTGCACATGAAAAATGAAAGCCTGTGTGTTTCAGAAGCACAACCACGTTGATCCCACTTACATAATGGGGGCTGCATCTTGAGAAAGAAAGCTTCAGAAATAGCAGGGAAGGGCCAGGGGTTGAGGGGCAGTTGGTTGAACATGTACTCCTAGTTTTATGCTGAGGCTGAGTAGCTATCACAGTCCTTGCAGGCAGTGTAGCAGAAGGAATCCAGAGCAGGGATGGAAAAGCACATTCTGCCATTATACAGCCTGTTACTGGGATCCTTATCCTGTGCTGGTGTTAATACACATAGGAAGGAAGAGACGAGAGAAAAGTGGTGTAGAAAACCCATTAGGTCTCCCAGAATAAAAGGTAAGCTCTCAAATTTACCCATTGAGGTGACTTGAGGTGACATATCAATCTTAATACACACAGGAAGATTTGTAGTGTGGCAGTTTTAATGAGCTGTAATAGGGGAATTGGACCAATTCATATTAGAAATAGAGTGCCAGATTTTCTAATGGGATGGTAATTAGCTCCTGGGTCGTAGCAGTCGTGATGGATTTTCCATCACTTCCAAGACCTTAAATCTGATTGTGCACTTCTCCATACAATTAGTTTTGACTGCAGCTTATTAAAGTGACTTGGAAATTGTTGTGTGAGAGTGTCTGCTCTGGCTAGATGAGTGTTTTCTGTTTTAAACTTACTTGTAGTTGATGTACATTTCTAGTCGACAGAAAATTCCAAGGTTCAATTTTACTGAAAGTACAAACCACCTTTAAAATTGCAGATCCCTGGAAGACTTCCACTGTGTTGGAAGGAATAGGAACACTCTCCCTCATTGTGGTTTGTCTCTCAAGGCAGCATTACTTTGTTTAGAGTGGTCTCTGCTCATCCTGGTCACCTATGTCCTCACTGGATCTCCACTGAGACCTGGCAGATCAGGAAGTTCTTGCTACTATTTTTTGGCAACACTTGACCACATGAGTGATTCCCTGGACTGTTTCTTAGCCCTTGTGGAGAGTCCTGCGAATTCCACTGAATACTGCCATGCTACTTGTAATGTAACAGATTGGGAGATAAAATCCAAACCTCTTAAACCGTATCTACAGCTGTAAAAGAATTTGATGCTGCTGATGTGGGAAAGGTTGCTCAGCATTTATGTACTACTCAGAGGTTGTTATGATTATTTTCATTCTTCAGGTCTTCTGTAGCTGTAGTTTTCAAGCCATTTCTGTTCAGTGTAAAAGTATATTACTTTCAAAGCTGGCTGTAAGAAACTGAAGGCAAGTGCTACAGCTGCTTCAGCAACATAACTTGCAGTGGTAAGGGGAAGTAATCCCTTTCCTCCCCAAAGAGATGGATGTCTGTGGGACACATTCTGTGCTATGACAACTTTGTTACTTATGTGGGATTGTACTGGTGTGAGGGGACAATATATTCTTCCCACAGATAGGCTTGTATTTGATGAGTGACCCGTCTCAAAGCCAGCATGGCTTCATGGGAGGGAAGTCCTGCTTATCAAACCTGATTTCCTTTTATGACAGGGAAACCCACCTAATTGATCAAGGGAAGCCAGTAGATGTGATCTTTTTTGATTTCAGTAAAGATTTTGATACTGTCTCTTACAGGATCACTCTGGACTAAATGTCCAGCACACATCATGAGATGGGTGAGCAACTGGTGCAAAGGACTGGGCACAAAAGGTTATAGTGAATGGGGTGACGTCAGACTGGTGACCTGTCACTAGTGGGATTCCACAGGGCTCCATCCTCAGCCCTGTGCTCTTCAACATCTTAATAAATGACTTGGATGAGGACTGGAAGGGATACTAAGCAAGTTTGCAAATGATACAGAGCTGGGAGGAGCTGTTGACTCCCTGGAGAGGAGGGAGGTCCTGCAGAGAGACCTGGACAAATCAGAGGGCTGGGCAATCACCAACCGTATGAAGTTCAGCCAGGGAAAGTGCTGGATTCTGCACATGGGATGGGGCAACCCTGGATGGACATGCAGACTGGGGAATGAGATGCTGGAAAGCAGTGCCATGGAAAGGGACCTGCGGGTCCTGATCGATGACAAGCTGAACATGAGCCAGCAGTGCCTTGGCAGCCAGGAGGGTCAGCCCTGTCCTGGGGGGCATCAGGCACAGCATCGCCAGCCGGGCAAGGGAGGGGATTGTCCCACTCTGCTCTGCACTGGGGCGGCCTCACCTCCAGTGCTGGGGGCAGTTTTGGGCAAAACAGTATAAGAAAGACATTGAACTGTTAGAGAGTGTCCAAAGGAGGGCAATGAAGATGGCGAAGGCCCTTGAGGGGAAGCCTTATGAGGAGCAGCTGAGGTCACTTGGTCTGTGTAGCCTGGAAGGGAGACCTTATTGCAGTTACAACTTCCTCCTGAGGGGAAGTGGGAGGGCAGGCACTGGTCTCTTCTCTGGGGTGATCAGTGACAGGACCTGAGGAAATGGCCTGAAGCTGTGTTGGATATTTGAAAAAGATTCTTTACCCAGAGGGTGGTTGGACACTGGAACAGGCTCCCCAGAGAAGTGGTCACAGCACCAAGCCTGACAAAGTTCAAGAAGAGTTTGGACAATACTCTTGGTCACATGGTGTCACTCTTGGGGCTGTCCTGTGCAGGACCAGGAGTTGGACTCAATGATTCTTGTGGGTCCCTTCTAACTCAGAATATTCTGTGATATAGTGTTCTCAACAATGCAAGAGGGAGCTCCAGGAAAATAAAAATCCTACTCAATTTTGCAGGACGGAATGTGTCTTATAGGGGCTACTGCTTTTTTCCCCATTCCTCCTTTCTTCTCCCCTTCCCCTCCCCTCCCCACTGCCTTGTTTTGACTTGTACTCTCTGCTTAATTTCTGCCTGCTGTGCTGAAGAGATGTCATCCGCAAGAAAACCTCCCATCAATTCACTGGGCACAGAATAAGTTCTGGTAGGATCGAGAAGCAGCTTGAACCTGACCTGGCTGAAATAGTCTTCTAAAGATACCAAACAGTTGCATCTGTTCCATGTCATAGGAAAAATACCTCTGAAGGGAATGATTTTATTATCTGTCATTTTAGCTAAACACTTTAGTCCCTGTCAGAGTAATCTCTCCTACTTTTATGAGTCACTATTGTAGCATAAATCTTTTAATATTGTGGTTTTTGGACTAACTTGCTGGTGGCTCATCACAGCAAGGTTTTTGTTTGTTTGGGTTGTAAAACCAGTGTTTTTTCAGTTAGTTTGGTTTGGAGGAAATTGTTTCTGGTGAAGTCCCCAAGACAGGAAAATGTATTAATTCTCAAAGCTATGTGAGTAGCTTCCCCAGGCTGCCCAGAATCACACAGGAGACTGGTGCAGTAAAAGAAGTCACTTTTTCCCTTTGAACATTTTGAATGAGTGGGTTCAGAGAAGGAGTCTCAAAGAGAATCCTGTTGTTCTTTTTAATACAGTCCTGTTCAGTGTTGTGTTCAGTTCACATGTTAGTCATGTTTCAAGACTGAGGTGATGGTGCAAACCCTGAGATCAGCTCAGTTGATTAGAGTGTGGTGCTAATAATGCTTAGGTTGCAGGTTCGAGCCCCCTGTGGACCATTCACTTAAGAGCTGGACTTGATGTTCCTTGTGGACATCCATCCCTTCCAACTCAGAATATTCTGTGATGTAGGAGAGGAGGAAATCATCCATTCAGCTTCATGGATGTAGAGACGTGTGTTGTAGTTTCTGAGTTACTTCCCATGGTCTGGCTTCCCATGGTCCTAGCTGCAGCTGAAGAATGGTGTTTCCCCTGCTGGAAAGTCCTGCTCTCCCCTCCCCACTATGCAATCCCAGGCTGAGCCTGTCTGACAACTGAGCAGTTCTCAGGGAATGCATCTCTACAATTGCAGTAGAGATGCCAAAGCTGTGAATGACCACACTTGGTATTATCTGCTCTAGGTTTGTCCATGTGCAAATTATAGTTCGAGAAGGGAGAAACAGCACAGACTTTGTATTGCAACAAGGCTCTAAGTTGCAGGAAGGTATCTTGCAGTGCTGACCTTACTTGCACTGCATGTGGATACAGAGCATGAGGCCTCTGCTCTCTCTTTAACATCTCTGCCCTTGGCTCCCAATGTGTGTTGTGGGCATGTGGCCTGACTACCTTGAGAGGTCTGATTTTGTTACAGAAACCACAAGCTAAAACAACAGTATTGCTGTTGTTGACAGTGCCTGTCAGGGCTCGTAAACCAAAACATCAGCTCTTCAGAACTCCCCCTCCCCTGTTCTCTTAAGCATCCATAGCTAAATGGTTTGTCCCCAGCCTTTCATCAGTGTTCCTCAAAGGCCAGCACCACAGAGTGCTACACACAGCTGGCTCTGCTTTGCTGTGAGTTCATTCCCATTAATAGAGACTGTCCTCAAACCAGTATGTATTATCCACAGAGGCCTATAAATCTAGTTAAAATATTCCATGCTTTTTCTTGTGGGGTGAGGATGTGAAAAAAACCCCAAAACAACAACTTATCTTCCCCGTTCTGGTACAGAGGATTTACATTAACTTGTTCTCACTGTCTTAAGTCTGTGAAGGAAGTGGATTTTTATCTTGCTTTTCTGGCTCTGTAGACAGAAAGTCCTTGCATATGCATGCAGCTGTCATAAAGTTCCTACAATACTTTCTGAGTTTTCCACAATTCTGGGGTCTCTGTCACACTGACACACAGTACATACTGATTTACTGTATTGTGCTTTAGAGATCTTCTGTGAATTCATTTAATACTGTCCATTTAAGGTTCATTTCTTATTGCATTAGCAAGCTTTTAAAGAACAGGATGATGTAGATTGTTAAGAAATATTTCCTGCCCCTTCATTCAGGGAAGATACTGTTTATGTAAAAACAAAGATGGGTGCCTGTACATAGCAAGGAAAAAGCCAGACAAATTATAGAGATTGCAAGTCCTGCCCCTAACTGAGAAATAACAATTCCATCCTGCTGTAAAAGTCTGTTTGGTTTAGGGTGGGGGTGAATCTGAGTGTTCTGTTTCTTGACTCTGTGAGGTGGTTTGCCAGTTCTGACTCCTTGCTATCTCACAGCAGCCACAAAACACAACCACAAATCCCAGGGAGAGCGTGGCTGTAGAAGAATCTATGGGGGAGGGTCTTTATCTGGGAACACAAGTGCTGTGTCATGCTGTTTTCTCAGACTGGATTTTGAAAGTGTTTCTTGTGCTGGATTTTTTTTACATCTCTCTCAGTGCAGTGTGAAGGGGTACAAGAGTATCTTCTACCTCTACATGGCTGCCTTGTCCTCTTACAGCATTTTTTTATAAGTCAAGCAGATTTTTGGGATCATGTCTACTTGCTCCATGAACAACTTTTGAGGTGGACCAATATGTTCAGGCAGTTTGGTAGGAGGGCACTGATGTCAGAGGTGTAATAATCCTACAAGCTTCAGGAAGAAGCCAAGGAGAAGGGAGAGAGACTCCTTATTAGTGTCTCCACAAGAAAAATAAAAACTGGGGACAGAGTTGTGCACTTTTTGACACCAAGAGCATACTTAGGAGAAAAACAGTATTATGCCACAATCCTGGTGGTCTTCTTCCATTAGCCAGTGGCATGTTTTATTTGTCAGCCTCTATATCAAATTTTGTTGAAATTGTCCGGGGTCTTCAAAAGATAGGTAGAGGACATACATAGGGTACACATATAAAGCCTGACTCAAATGTAAACCAGATGGCTCTTGAAACTGGCAGTGGATAGTTCAAACTTCCTATATGTCAACAGTTAAAAAATAAAAAGCAAAAATAGGGAAATAGTCATAAAACATTTCTTCAGAAGAGTGTGGTTTAGAGGGAGGCAGTACTCCCAGCAAACAGCAGTTGGACCAGTATAATTTGGTGCCATGTTTTCCTTCTTGCTGTTTGATGTGTTATCTCTCTGGGACAGCACCATACTACTATTTCAGCTTGTAGGTTCAACATGATAGAGCTCCTCCCAGAGGTGCTGCTCTCTAGAGCAGGTTGTGTGGTGTTGTGTAGTGTTTGTCTTCCTTGTTTTTAACCAGCTTCATTATATCTCTTCTCTGGAGTTTTTCTGCAGCCATTTCAAATTTCTATGAGGATTATCACGGGTATTTGAATAACGTGTATTTGGTGTGGCTTCTTGCAGGAAGTGATGTCTGCTTTCAGTATCTGAAGGGGGGTTATTGTAAAAAGTTCAGACTACTGGAAGGACAATAGGTGTGGTTTGGATTCCAATTTATTATCCAAATAGTGCCATTCAGTTCTAGATGGGAAACAATTTGGAAGTGTTAGTTTAAATGTCCAATCTACCAGAAGTTCCTCCACAGCTTGGCACCCTAGTAGGCAATTTGTTCATTCAGTCTCTCTGCTTAGGAGTAGAAGCACTTATTGCCCTTAACCAGAGGTGTGGAGGCTGCTTATTGTACCTGTAGAGTAGACGTGGACTGTCACCTTCCTTAAACTACCCCAAAAGTAACTTCTTTTTTAATGGAAAGAAAATAATTCAGTGGACGTTTTAGTTTGATTACTCATCGAAACCAATGGTATGTTAGGTATCCATAGAGGATTTCTGGTTACGATGCAGCAAATCAGGATTTTGTAAGAAGAACATTATTATTAACATATTTATTACCTGATTAACATAACTGAGGAAGAAAAATGTGAATGCTTTTTCTCTAGGAGCTGGCACAGGAAATAGTATTTTCTGATTGTGCAGCTAAGGAAAACAAGCTTAGATATTACCTAAACAATTCTTTTTGCAGATTATAGTTTTCTGGAAATTTGCTTCCTTTATTATCTGTAGCTGTTGTCTGCCAGCCCAACATACAAATTGCTGCTCTGATGACTGTCAGCACTATTGCAAATATAATACTGGATTTGTGAGAGTTCTTACTGAAAGTTTATTTGCAGTTTAATACCAGAGGGTCAACTTGAAGCACTTTGTGTGTTCAAAATCCTGTTTGTTTCTTAATGTCATACCAAAAGAAAAGCCAGTATTTATTTTCTTCCAACTTAACTTTGATACAGGAATACTGTTCCCGAATGCCTCCCATTCATGTACTTTTTTTCTGTTAGTTGTCTTTGGGTTTCCTGGACATGAGTACTGTGCTTTGAGCTGGGTGTGCCAAAAGGTTCCTTAAAGCTAGTAAGTTCCATTACTTCACACACACATTCCTAATCACTTTGAAAAGAAAATAAATGTCAGCTCATAAATTAATTATTTGCATCTGCCTGCTAATATTACAGGCGGTATGTAAGAAACCACCTGTGGGATATCTTTATTCTTTTCTTCTATGTGACAAATATGGACAGATAATTCAAGGTGCTTCAAAGAACTGGCCAGGGAATTGCTTATTTTCCTCATAAAAATGCTTGATTTTTATGAAAATCAAACAACCCTAAAAGGTCACAAGTCCCAAAACTATGTAGGAATTTTCTTCGAGGTGAAAAACAGATCTTTTAATGCCAATGTCTGTCTTTTTACCTTTTATGATGCAGGTGGGGGTTTTTTCGGATTTTTTTTGTTTGTTTGGTGGGGTTTTGTGTTGTTTGGTTGGTTGGGTTTTTTTGTTTTGCTTTGGTTTTTTTTGGTTTGGTTTGGTTTTTTTGTTTTTGTTTGTTTGGGTTTTTTTGGTTGGTTTTGGTTTTGATTTTGTTTTTATGGCAAGTTCCGACAATTTCAGTTTCTGGTTTCCTTTATTTGAAAAAAATGTATCCACATATATTGAAATTTCTTTATTGAGGTGTGTTTTATAAGATTATAGTACTGAAGCCTTTTTAAGATTAACTGAAGCATTTTTTTAACTTTTTTAAAAATCTGAAGACAATTTGACCAAGTCATGCAAGTAAAATACCCTGTCCCTTGTTAGAAACTAAATGTGGATGTTTTTAGATCCGTATGAAAATGTTTTGGAAATGTATGTTGTACTGTTGTACTTCAGTATTTCTAAGGCAGCTAAAACAGGTACTATCCAGTTTGTTGAGTGGAAATTTCCCAGTGCAATAATTTGGAAGCTTTAGTTATGCTTTGTGGCGTTCTGTGAGAGTATTTTATTCTTACATTGAGAGAACCCAAGGTTTAAAAAAACAAACAAACAAACACAAGAATATTATGTGTTTTGTGGGCACTCCCCTCAAAAGTTATATGCCAAAAATATGCAAATATATCTAAAAGGCCTGGGGGCATATGATGGAAAATATAACACATTAGAATGTTTCTCTACTTTTGACTGTAAACATTGAATTTCTTGGTCAAAGAGAAGGGATAGAGGGAAAGTTCAACAAACTGTAAAATGGGATTAATAAATCCAGTATGTTAACAAAGTATGGAGGCTACTTGGAAGAATGGCTGCCAAGCACATGGGAATAAGTGAAAACTATTGAAGTGAATACACAAAAGGCTTCTGCTTTCCTTTTGCTAGAGAGAGATACCCTTCGAATCAAGGTGAAGGAGGTTCAGCATGGTGGGGAATGCATTTGTCCAGGTACACGCTAAACTTGTATTTCTCAAACTGGGGTGTTCATGGAAGGGCAGTCTTGAAGAGCTGAATCTGTATTTTGAAAACAAATTTTCACTACTAGGAAATATTTCTGGAAAGCGTGCATTTATTTACTTTTACTGCCAGCAGCTGCTCATGCTCTAGAGCAGTCAGTATTCAGACTTGTAGCCAATGTTTGCCGATGCTTTTCCCTCTCACAGTCTGGTGGGGCATAACAGCTGCTCCCAGTGGAGAAGTGCTGGTCAATATGGCAGTGGCATCAGAGCGAGGGGATTTACTGCTGATAGCTGTGTAGGCATGGTTTGTGTGGTTTCAGACAAAGTTTGTTTGAAAGAAGGGAAGGATAATCACACGGAGATGGATAGGTGCAAATAGAGAGGCATGTCTGCAAAAAAATTGAGATATGTAACAAATTCAAGGAATACTGGTTTCTGGAGTCCTACCATGAGGCAGGGTTTACTCCATCTTTCTCCTACTCTGCAGGGCTACTCTGAAGCTAAAACTTTAAGAAGAAACAGAGTGTAATACATACACTCAATAAATGTAAACAATTTGTTTAGCCCTTTCAGAATGGGGCTCAGTACTGGGTGTGGTACACAGGAAAGAACGGAACAGTGTTTTTTTGGTGTCTTTTATCCTAGCCTAAGTGAGATGGACACATCAGGACAGTTTGACCTCTGCAGTCTTTCATTCTTTCCAGTCTGTTGATACTAATGAGGCTCTCAGGCAGAATGATCTCCCCTTTTTTGTCATATCTTCACTTCATCCATTCCTGGCACCTTCTCTTTGTTCTCCTCACGAAAAGCTCATTTACTTGTTGTCTTGCTGGCTGTAGCTGCTGGGGTTCATTTCCTTTCTGTGCATTTTCTTCAAAAGGCTTGAAATGTCACATAGCTACATGTCCTGCTGAGATGCTCTTGTCTTATTAATGTACCAATGGGTGTTTTTTAATGAGAAAACATGAAAGTACCATGAGCCTCCTCTGCACCTCCCCAGACTGATCATGAGAAATTGATGAATTGTGTGAAGTCTGCAAAGACTTAGGAATTCATTTTAAGTCTGTTTGGGCAAATATGCACAAATAAGAGTTTATTCTTTAGGAAATGGTTTGAAATTGGCTTTTCCAAATAGCATATTTTGATGAGGGCTCAGAGCTCTGAGGCTGAACACAATCTGACACAGTATCCCCAGAATAACATGACTAATGAATACCCCTAATGTGATAAAGGCAACTTGCATCACAGAGGCTTGCATTAACTGTTTTCACTGACTTCCATCTCTTGAGTTAGTAATTTGGGGTTTGTATATATTCTCTAGTAAGAGCCATCAGATGCTCATGGGGTGGCTGCTTGCTCTCCACTGCTGATCTCTTGAGGAAGTAAATGCAGCATAGACCTGCTGATGGAGACCAGGTTCCTCATGTCAAGACTGGGCTTGTAACTCTGGTGGTGGTGGTTGTTCCTTCGTTATAGGCTGAGGCAAAAGTTGTCATCCCAGTAGTGCTCGTGAAGATCTGGTAGGTGTTTTCTTGTGAATTTGGGAGCTTCACTTTCAACTCTCCAACATCAAACTCTTGGTCTAAGTGATGTTTGCTTTGGCTGCACTTTTTGTTCCACAGTGTTCATTGTATAAGGGAGAAGAGAAGGCAGGAGAGCAAAAAAAAAAAAAAAAAAAAAAAAAGGGAAGGAAGCATGGTAATTCTTAACTTGTGTT
>VZRS01010444.1:608433-640917 GCA_013398055.1 Ifrita kowaldi | reverse complement strand
AAGGGAAAAAAAAAAGGAGGAAAAAAAAAAAAAAAAAAAAAAAAAAAAAAAGGGTAGGCAGCTGTGTAATCTCTGCACTGTGTTTTAAACAGGTCTGGAGAGAGCTGTCTCTCTGTGTACAGTTACACTGTGTGAGGCAGGCCCATTGCAGATCACTGAAGGAATGGTTTGGTGGTTTCCTCAGTGGAGACCTTCTCTTGGTTGTTTCTACCCACCATGTCTGGTCTGTGCATGACTTTGAATTATGGAATGTGGTTGGTATCAGTAGGAATCACAGTACTGCTAGAACCAGGGCAAAATACCCCGGACCACAGATTTTAAAAGCCTCAGCTTTGGGTTAACAATAGGGTAATTGCTATGACAAGGGATTTTTTTTGTTTTGTTTTTTGAGTGTCTTTGAAAGTATGTCAAGCTCAAGAGGTGATATAACGAATTATTTGTGCCTACATTACTTTCAGGACAAACTGAGGCATAGATTCCGGACCTCAGGGGTTTCAGAATAGTCACACTGGATTATATGATAGGTGGGGACATGTGCTAGGCTGCAGCTGGGAGCATGCCTTTGACTGCTCTATGCCTTTGCTGAGCAATGTCCCCTGCCAAGACACTTCCCATGTGCCATGCAGCATCCTGGTGTCCCTGCTGCTCCAGGGCCTCCCCATGCATAGTATTGAACAATTCCAGCCCTCCAGTGATGACATGGGAGTTGGAACTAGATAATCTTTAAGGTTCCAACCTTAAATTCCAACCCAACCCCAAAGCTATGATTCTATGATTTTATGCCAGCTGGAGCCACTCAGCACAGCCATTGCCCTTGAGGCTGGCTGGATGCACTGTGGGGCTCTCTGAGCCAGACGTGGCTCTGCGCTGCAAGCACGTGAGAGGCTGCGCTCTCGGCGAGGAGCAGGTCCTGTGCTCAGTACCTGAGATTTGCTGGGGCCTGCATTACATTGTGCACTTTGTAGCTGAGACTAATCTGCTTGCATGAAACTGGAACAAGTGGGGCAGAGTCCATCTTCTGTTGCCTACAAGCAGTTCTGTGTAAGAAAACGTAAAGAGCCACCCAAAGACAGGAGAAAGGTTCATCTAATCACTATCCTGTCACTGGTGATAGCCAGCTGGGGAAGCCTGGGGAGGAACATAAGAACACAGCAAGCCTGTAGTGATCCCTCTGCCGAATACTCCCCCAAAATCCAGGGTTTTATGGCTCAGGTACTCCCTAAAAGCAGTGGTGGGAACTCTGTATTCAGGAGTCCTTGACGGATTTTCATTGTGAATTTTCTAATTTTGAGCATATATACACTTTTACACCTACTCCTGCTAAGATGTTTTGCAGCTTAACCATGTATTGTATCATCAAGAATCTCTCATTTGCTTTGAACTTCTTGCCACCTGCTAATTTCATTTAATGCCCACAGTGGGAATTATGCTTTGAGACCAGAAGATCCCTTGCTGAGCATGTGATGTGTACTGAAATGTGTGCTGCATGGGCAAATGGGAGTCGTAAAACAGAGATGCCTTTGGTCTGTGCTTTGTGAAGGCACGTCAGACTACCACTAAAACTCCTTTTCCACTGCAGGAAGAGTTTCCAAAGAGTGACTCACTTTGTACTGTCAGGTACAAAAATTTAAATCCTGAAATCTAGTGTGAAGCCTAGGGGAGGAAGTGTGGAAAAGGAATGACGAGGAAGTTTCAGATGAGACCTTGTCTTGATACATGCATTAAATATTGTAACCTAAAATCCATTTATAGTTAGGTCAAAAGTTCAAAAGAAAATAAAGCACTAGAGGAAAAGTACAGGAGGGATTTCCCTTACAAAAATACATCTCAAAATGTGAAACTGTCCTTGAAAATAAGAACAGTAAGATGTAACAAAGGAGCACAAGACTGGATACATAAATTATTGATGGCAGCAGATCTTTAAATTACATACAGCGGTGGGGAACACCCAGCGTTAAAAGATGACACATGCAGATCCGCGTATTGACACATGTTCTCTTTTAAAATCTGGCCTCCTGTGTTGGTGTTTTCATTGGCAGCAGCAAAATAAATTTTGCCTAATCTCTGATTTTCATTCCAGATAGCATCTTCCTTTTTCCAGCTGCCAGTAGTTACAAGGATGTCATGCAAGAGAAGTAGCTTACTGGTATGAACTGGTGCCTTGGTCTTGCAAATCTCATAGTCCAGACTCCTGTTTTCATGAGCTGTGCTGTTTCCTTCGTGGGTCCTGTACCTTCAGGTTTAAGGGGATTACCTGCATGAGTGAGGCTTGTGGAACTGAGATCGTTGTGAGTGAATGCTGTGTGCCCAAATTAAGTTTTTTTGTTATAAAAGCATATCATTCATTCCTTCTATATCATATTTGTATGTGTGTATCTAAACCTTATTGCGATCATAAAATCAAAAGGGAAACCACTCAGGGGCTTATAGGATTGAGGTTTCATTATGCCTAACATCCATACCTTCTTCCACTTACAGCCCCACACGTTTTGAAACAAAAACGCACTGTTTTGGTGGATTAACACACTAAACTTTGGGGAGTTTCAGTCATCACAGTGGTATGCAAGCAAATGTAGAAACATCCATTTTGAGGTGTTTTACCCATCACTTTTCTTGAATGTCATCCCTGCCAGCAGGAGTCTGAAGCAGACAGTTGCCGCTAAAAGAACCCAAAAAATCTTTTTTAGGATTGTAAATGTAGGATCAGTAGATACTGTGAGAGCTTCTTGAATCCTCTCCCCTTAACTGTTCTGACCAGATGATTGTCTAATCTCTTCTTAAAAACCTCCACTGATGGAGATTCCACATTTTCCACGCACAGTCTTTGAGTGCTAAACTAACCTTCTCACTAGAAGGCTTCCATTATGTCAAATTTGCATGTCCCTTGTGCAATCAAAGCCATTAATTCTGTTCTATTGCAACAGGCATTGGGAAGAGTCAGTTTCCTGCTTTGCAGTAGCATTTTATGTACATGAAGCTTACAGTTTTCCCTCTGCCTTCTCTTTTCCAGATTAAATCCCATTCCTTTGATCATAACCTGCTGTTCTCTAGATCTCTTCCTCAAAATGGAAAAAAATGGATGCAGTAATTCAGACCTTGCCTTAACATCATTTCACGAAGCAGAAGTTTTAGAAATTTCTTTGAATGTATTTCTATAATTTAGTATGACATTTAGCTTCATCCATCTAAGGGTAACCTTTGCCTTCTTTGTGGCAGAGTGGAACCATAACAGGAATGGCAAACCTGTGTTGCTGAGTCACGTGTGGTCTGCAAGGGGAGCACGCATTGGGCTGTGTAGGGTACTTGGAAGCATTCCCTGTGACTGGAGCCAGAGAAATGGCTTAGACACTAGAATTTGTTCCTCAGACTGAAGTGTGGAAAACTCATTTTCAATTTGGATTGAATCCTACAGTTCTCCTTAAGAAACTTAGCTTGAAGAACTGGGATGAATGCTGCTGCCAATTGAAGGCAGCCAAGTAGTCACCCAAGCTACCATGGTAAGACAGGGCAGTGGTTTTCCCTGATCATCCCTGCTACAAAGAGTAAAATCTAGCCAAACACTCCTCATTTGTAGTACTTTTTATTAAACTACAAAAGCAGCACTGTCCAGACAGAACTTGTCTGAGCTGAAGATATCCAAAGGGACAATTTCTGCTGAGTGAAGCCCATTGGTTATCCCTGAGATGGAGAAAGAGGAGCAAGGAATCATTGGGATCTACTTCTGTGATGCATAACACTGCAAATATAAAACACTGTCTAGAGCTAGTCTTAGATACAAAGTACTGTGCTGGTGTGTTAACAATCAGCACCAGTGTCGCACAGCTCCATGAGAAACCTGTGAGGACTGCTTGACTTCCCAAGCACAGACATGCATTTGCAGCTGTACACAAGCTCTTCTCTATTAGTCCAACCTGTGAATGAATAAACACTGATAAGAGATGCTTAAATGTTGTGCCTGAACTAGGTTTTGACAGCTGTTGCTTGTACTGTCTCCCGCTAGGTCTATCTTTTAATTACATCAGGTTAACACAATGTTTCATCTGTCACCCTTGGCTGATAGCAGAAAGGGACAAATTCAGCCATGGAATGAACAGGTTTAGCTTTTCTCACTGCCAGGATGCAGTGCTTGCTGCTCTCCTCTTGAGTCAGTCACTACCCATAGTCAGTTATCATGGTTAGAAAAAGAAATGGCCTGTCTGAGGGTTGAGCAGTGGTTCAGGGAATTGGCATGTGCTTACTACGACGTTGTGGTCCAGCAGCTAAAGCATTTTTAGCTGAATCTGTGGCATGTGGTATAATTCTAAATCCCAAGGGTTAACTGTATCTTCATCACCTAGAGGTGTCTGAGAACTGACTGGAGAATGAAAAAGTAGTCTTAGCTCTTGAGCAATTACTTAAGCTATGTACACATCTTTCCATAGCCACTTTAGTGTTGCTGTAAATAGGAATTGCTCAAATATTCCCAGAGAATAACATGGAGAGCCTTCAAAGTTAGTGTTCCCTCTATGTGCAGACTTTTAGATGGGGGATGTAGGTAATTACCTTTAATGGCAAGTTTATGGAGGCAGGATCAGTCTGCTGGGGAAGTGATTCCATATCACACATCTTTAGTGAGTTCTGTAGTGTTGCTGGGATCTCACATATGAATAACAAGTCTTGCAAATACTCTTTGCAAGTGGGTTGGCTGCTGGAGAACAAAGATTGAAACCAGTTCAAAGAAAAGTATCCGCTAACAGCTTGGAATATAATGTATTTTTATAATGGCCCTGGAAAATGAATTTCCTTTGGAAAATTTGTAACTGGGAAGAACTCTGAATAGACTCTTTGCTGACTGCTGCAGAACTGTATTAAGATGGAGCAAAATATAGTAAGGTACAATAAATGTTACAACTTGCATATAGAAGCTCAGAGTATTGCAAGGTTTTCCAAATACAAGAATTCTAAATTTTAGGAAGACTGGTTAGATTTTCCCTACCTTCTACCATGCACTAATGTGCACTAATAGAAAGTAATGTGCACACTTAGTAGTTTCTTCGAGATGCATCATTAAGTAAAAATAATGACATTCATGGTAGTGATAATTCACTGGAGCTGACCGTTTGTTATCCTTATGCTCCAGATTTTATTTTACCTTTGTCTCTCCCAGAAAAGGGAGAAGGTTATTTTTTAAATGAAAAATGAAAAATGAAAAATGAAAAATAGTTCCACTTTCATGCATTCCAGCTCCAGCCAATTCTACAAAGGCCACTACAGTGGAGGTCCTCTGGCTGGCTCTCAGCCCGACACTCTTCATGGTCAGCTAAGTAATGGTGACACAGGACAAACCCCACCGAGGGGCTGATGTCAAACAGGGCAGTTGCAAAGGATTGTCAGTATTTTGTGTTAGCACAAAAGTCTGAGTTTCCAATTTCTGTCACACAAAACTTCACTATTTTGTTCTTGCTCCTTTTCTCGTTTGCATTCTCACACTCCTTCTTTGCTTTTGAGATTGTTCCGACATTACTGAGATAGCAGACAGAACACAGGTAGCTTTTCTCAGAGAAATAATGACTCTTGTGTTAATGTCTGATCTGGCAGATCCTCTATTTTTTTAATTGTGGGGTTTTTTTCCTTTTTTTTTTTCTTTTTTTTTTTTTACACCATTTGTTTCAGTAGCAGATAACTTCCCCTATTCACCATCACTGCTATGACAGGTCTCCTGTTTCCATTCTGGGCTGCAATCTCTCTCACAGTCAGGGAGGAAACTGTAGATGACTGAGCATTCTCTATTCCGAGAAAAATCACAGAAGCACAGGGTATTTGTAGTTCGGAGAGACCCCCAAGTATCCTCTTAAGTGAATGGCCCATACGGGAATCTAACCCACAATCTTGGCATTATTAGCACCATGCTAATATCCCTAAAAGAGATTCCCCCCCTTCCCCTCTCTCCCCTCCCCCCTTGCTTGAAGGAGTTGTCTGCAGGTCAAATGGGTGAGTTGGAATGAATCACAGAGGAGAAAGTGAACAGTCAGTTTGGGGTCATCTTTATTCTACCTCCCTTGTCTCTTTTCTTCCATTTTCTAGTCTCACTGAAGTTAGCTCTTTCAAGATCTTTCCTGAGAGCAAAAGGGAGCAAAGAAAGCACATCTCTCTCATTTTTTCTCTAGCTGTCAGCCAAAAGCTAGTCAGACTGTAGCACCCGTGAAACTGTGAGGAGTCATTTCTCTGCTTCTGTGTTAGTTCCTGCTCATCTTGGTGAAATGCCTCCTACCTTTCTACTTTTGTAGAAAGGAGAAGCTATCTGAAATGGTCTGCATACTGACATAAACCCAAAGCACTTTCCCCAAGACATAGAGTGAGGAGAGGTTTGTGATAGTATGAGTGTTATGGAGCCTGTGCATGCCGCAAATCTGAAACTTCCCAGCAACAAGAAAGGAAAGGCTGGGGTACGCAGTGCGGACTGTGGCTGCTCAGCAGACTTCAGCTTCACCTCCCCACAGCCCTGGAGCCTGGCACAAGGGCTCAAGGGCCCTGTTCCAGCTAGAGGGCTGTGGCAGTCCATCATGTCAGTGGCACTGGTTTGCTCTTGCTCACTGTTCCAAGAAGTGGTAGCCCTGCCCTTAAAAATCCTGCCTGCCAGAGCTGCTTTGCTACTGCTCTGTGCTGCAGTGGGCAATTGCAGCTGCACCTAGGTGCTGGTGACATTGCTGCAAGAAGCATTAACTTTGACTGAAAAACATGCTGGTTGTTAAAGGTGATTCTTTTTCCAGGGACTGCTGGCTGGCTTCTCTGAACACATTTCAAACTGCAGTGTAAATATGGAAGAAATTCTGCAAACTTACCAGGAATATGGGGCAAAGCTCTCTCCCATCTCATCTGTGCTTTTGTCTTGTCCTTTTTTCCAGTTTGCAGAGCCCTTTGCTCCTTTTCTCGCTGTGTAGTGGATAGGAACATTTGGCTTTTTGCAATCAAAGCAGCTAGGGGGGTCTCAGTGGGATTATTTTTACATGTAAGCATTGCACAAGTCCAACTTCAGGAAAAGAGGCCAATATTTTCTTTAACACATGCTGGTATAAAATAGGAACAACTCTTCTAAAAACTTAGACACTGAGATGGCCTTGAATTAGATCCAAGGGTCTCAGATTAATCACAAAAACTAAATCAGAATGAATGTTCTTTTATAGTTCTGCTGCACAATGGTCCCTGGACTTAGTGAACCTGGATGTCAAATATATAGATAAGGATGATCTATACTGAAGCAGAATAAAGGGCACATTTATCTTACTGTGAATTAAGGGTCCATTCTTTGTGAAATTCTGCTGTTACTTTACTGTATTTTAACAAATCTAAGAGCAAAATCAGATCTCTGCTACTGAGGAGAGGAGGTTGCAAGGCATATGCAGCTTGTTTCACTCTGTTGTGCTCCTTTGCCAGAAATTCATCTCTTCTCTCCCAAAAATGGTGCTGTAATGTTTCTTGTGCTACAGAAACCTACAGCACATGCCGCAAAGGTCATCTGTCCTCCTTCTCATTTAAAGGCTGTCAGGGTAGAGCCTCTATTAACATTGTAAGTTTTAACTTGCAGAGTGAGAACCGGAATAAATTGTAAAGAACTCCCATTGCCTTTCACAAAGAGATGAACAGTCCTTTTATGCTTTACGTAACTGCAGCATGCTTTGGAAGCAAGGTTACATCTATTTCAGTCGTTATGACCGAGGCAGCTCAGGCAGCACTAACTGCAGGCAGGTTTCCAAGCAGAGAAAAGAGTTGGGGCCTGCAGCATTTTGGGAAAGACAGCATTTGGGAATGAAGGAGCCCCAGGACCTACACTTGCCAGGAGCCACACGTTCACACAGATGCCCGGTACTCCTTGTAGGTTGATTGGCACTGTCACCCGCCAAAAAGGAAGCATCTCCTGCTGGCTTCCTACCAGCACGCAGAGTCTCTAATTTAGGAAAGCAGAGTACAGTCTTGCATGCCAGTCCTGAAAAGCTACCAACCCTGATGTGGAAACAAGGACAGGCAAATCTGTAAATCTCTAGCCAAGAATAAAAGCACACTCGCTTCTGAATGGAAACAATTTCAGCACATGGTGAGACGAAGGGACTTCGTTAAGCCTGGAGGAAACTCGGGGAGATCTGCTTGCTACTTGCAGCTAGAAGGGGTGAGGAGATGGAGCCAGGCTCTTCCCAGAGTTGCACAGTGACAGGCATGCAGTGGCATCAGTCACACAGTGCAATGAGGAACACCAGCTTGATACAGGGACAAAAATATCACAGCCAGGGGGATGCAGCATGGGGACACATTGTCCAGGGAAGGTGAAGGGTCTCCATCCTTGGAGACCAGTAAACCTTGCTTGACTGGACAAGGGTCTGAGCAACATGCTATCCCTTTGAAAGTGTCCCTGCAGGGAGTGGAATGCTGCATGAGACAAGCTCCATACCTCAATTTTTCTTTGATTCCAGGTTGCTACGTATGTTATTTCTAACTAAAGTGACTGTGGAAAGTCAGCTCACTCTGTTTCCCTCGGCTTCCTTACCTCCATATTGGAAATAGTATTTTACTTCCACGAAGCTTATGTCCTTCATTTTTATTGATTTTTTTTAGTTCCAGGCTATGCTTGAAGGTATACGAGTCATAAAGAAAATGCCAATCTTTAGGAAAGCAAATACTGAAAAAAATGGCAGGCCAGTAGTTCAAATACCCTGACACTGCTGTAAGACCTTAAAAAAAGAAGTTTCTTGATGATAGGGATTGAAATTTTAAAGTATATTTGTCAATTTTCCCCCTTTTAGGTCTCCAGAAACAATTCTCTTTTCATCTAGGTAAGCAGCATTAAGTGGAGCAAAAATAGTGCCATCTGGTTATTCTCAGTCATGTCCACATGCGAATTTGCTTGAAATGATGTAGAATTGGTCCAGTCTTAACATACACACAGCTTGTGGGCATTTGCAATGTGAGGCTGAATTTAAACAATTACAATAGCCGCAGGTGGAAGGCCTCATAGGACAGGATGTTCTGGTTACAGACATTGAGAGACAGTTCAATTTCCTAAAATGTCAGTGATGTAAAAAAAACTTCTACCATGTAGCCACAACCTCCTCCTTTCCCCTTAGACATTTCACCCTTAGAAAAAGCAAAGCTTTTTCCAGTAGTAATGCTGGAAATACTTCATCGCCCTTATTGCAGGCGAAGTTTTCTCAATGTATGGATACATGAGAATGGTCAGATAATGAATGAGCCAATTGGCTGAACATCTGCAGGTGCTCTATAATGACAACAGTTAAGCTATTCTCAAGTCATTACCATATTACATTAACTTACCACAATACTATTAATTAGAATTCATGTTCTAGAAAGGAAACAGAGCAGCAATTACATTGGTATTTAATGACCTGTTAAAGTAAAATATAAAAATGGTAAATTTCCTCATGTAATTAATTTAAGGCTGGAAGACGGTGGGTCAGACTGCTCTCCAGTGTAACTCCAGCCCCTTCTGTACTTTAGCAACATGAATGATTATGATACTTGTTACATTTTGTCTTGAAAAAATATTATTTGCATCTAAATAAAAAGCTCTTCTAAACAGCTCTTCAATAGGTGTGCCAAAAGCTAGGTATCAGGCAAAGTTCAGTTGTTCTCAGAGAAGTCTGAAATTTGTTATGATTTTGGGAAAAGATAACCTTTCAGTAAGGTTTGTGACTAAAGCTATCAGTTGACCTCAGCAATGTGTATTTTACAGACAAGATTTAGCAGTGATTACTTTATTGAATAACATTTAAAGGCTTTCTCTTTACTTATTTTCTAGTCCCCCCCCCCNCCCCCCCAATTGACAGAAGTAAATATCAGTGCTTTTGAGCTATTATTTGACATTGGAATTCCCAAATTCTATGACATGGTGATTTCTTCAAGGTATGCCCTTGAAAAGTGAGACAGATGTGTCCTGCCTAGCTCTCTGAGGGGTTATAACATCAGGGCCTGTCTGTCCTGGGTGCAGAAGCCTTTGCAACTGTGCGAGTTCCATGAAGCAATGGAGTTATCTCTCCTTGTGTGCTCAGCATGGACCTGCTTGGAGCCCTGAAACAGAACTGTTTGGGTAAGCCCAACCAGTTCAGTCAGGAACCCCTGAAACAGTTCTTGCTCATTATTTTGGGCTCCCTTACAAGTGGGAACTCTGGATACCATCCAGTCATGAATCACAGCATTGTGAAACAAAGTAAAGAGAATAAGCTGGAGCAACTGAACACTTGAGGGTTGCTATCTGTAACAGCAATAGAAACTGAGCTAGACAGCTCCTATCCATGAGCTATCATCCACTATAGGCTAAGTCCACAGAACAACCCACGGATGTTGCTTTTGGCCTGAGGGAGCTCTGAGCCACAGCTCCTTCCAGCCCTCCTTGATAATGACTGTTACAAAGGGATAGTTGTGATGCACATTATATTTCTGTACTACGTGTCCCTAGATCCTAGCTGCTTGTCCACACATTTTCTACTGCATGCTTTTTGTGGAAAATGCAGAACCAAGGCCCTGGGCATTTACAAAAAATTATCTGGGTGAGAGGCTACTATACTTACCCAGGGATCTTCCATAACAATGCCTATTTTCAGACTGATTTTGTTCCCCTGGTGAGAGAGAAGAAACTGTGGGATTTTAATGATTCATTTTATTGAGGGACCTGAATGTTTATTGTTGTTTTAACTATAAAAACGTACAGAGGCTGGAATCTATCCAGAGAAAAGAAGGCGATTTCTTTTATTTCCTTACACTGCATGGGGCAGTTGCAGGGGAATATTTCCATCCTTATTATAATAAGCATTTTCCTGAGCAACAGTGGGGCACTGCAGTTTGCACACTTGAAGAAAAACAGGATGACAGTGAAAAGTCAGAGATGAACATTGTGGTATCTTTTCTTATTTAATGTAAGTCCTTGGTTTTCTAATCTTCTCTCCATCTGTGCAATAATAGTTAAAGCCATTAAAAAGACTATCTTAGCAACTCAGAACTTCAGGCTGTAGTCTCCTTTACATCTGTTTTTCTAAGGATTGGTGCAAGGATTTGGATTATTTATTTTTAATTGCAGTAAGTTATTGTGTGTGTGTCATGTGCTTATGTGAAACTACAGATATAACTGACATAGCCTGTATGAAATCCCAGGAAGGCAATTTTTGTTTAAATATTAAACATAGTTTAGCCTCAAGTGTTTTAAATCGGGCTTAATCCCTTTCGCCTCTTAACCAGGCTATAGTACCCCATCATTTTAAAAATAGTTTCATATACCTGAGCAGGGAAACATAATCTTGACATGCTGCCCTAGTTGTCCTCCTAAACTTTTGAGGCAAGCTTCCAAACCTTCAGAGCAGGCATAATGGAAAAAAGAAGTCAGAAGGCCCATGACTCTCTTCTTGAATATATATAAAAAAGGACGATGTGGTGTTGCAAAAATGGATTAAAGGATTGTACCTAGAGCTTTGTGATACTTCAAACTAAGCCATTATAAACGTTCTGATTTGACCTTTTGCTTAGCCTCTCTTGGAACTTTTCCTGTAGAATCTGTTGGAGCAGAACTGTGAGACAAAAGTTTCTTGGTGAGGCTCTCATATGGGGCTCAATTTCCAAAACAAATTGTGTTCTGTATTAGTATTATTTTAGTTGTTATTTCATAAAAATGGCAACGTGCTTGATCAACTTTTCCTTTTAGTATGGATGGTAGAGGCTCAGAAAATAAAATTGCTTATCGCACCTTGTGGGCTATTTGTCCTAAGCCAAATATATTTTGAAATGTATATTAATAATTGAATCAGACCTGAATTTGTTCCTTGCAAATTTGGCACTAACTACTGTGTCCCTAATTACAGGAAGTTCATTGTGTTAGGGTGCTAAAGTTTACTGGGGAAAAGATGTCTCAGGTTCCACCATTTGTTGTGAGGATTTTCACAGGATACAGACAAAAATCCCAAAACTCTGCATAACACAATGGTCTCACTGTAAAATCTGCAGTGGACTCCTCATGGAGGCACCTTGCCTTGGCAGGTTTGTAAATTCAGAAATATTTGGTGATACATTCTGTGAAAGTCTAATGTTATGTCCCAGGTGTCTGTCCACCTCAACAAAGCCATGCTTTTTCCTCTTACTTGCTGATCTTGATGATTAAACAGAGCCATCAATCTATGAGACACAAGTATGGGAAACAAACAGCTTAAAAGAATTTTTCCCTGCCACACAAGTGAGAATTTGATATAAGGATCTGAGCCCACACAGCATTATGGGTACTAATTTTAGACAGTCACCTTTTTGAAGCTTATCCTAACCTAATTAAGTGTCTGTTTTACCCTTAGGGTTGGCACTTTTAGTAGATGAGATAACAGCTGCATCTCTGTGAGAAGCCTTGTGAAGGGCAAAATATTTGTTAGCAGTTGCTATTTTCAGCCTTGCCAGAATAAACAAAGAACGAGGCACCTGCAGTCATTTCTTTTGAAAAGTCAGCACAATTTGTACATGCTCTGGGGTCAGCAGAGGAAGGCGCAGGGAGGATGGGCAGGCTCACCCGTGAGGCTTCAGGAAGATGCTTCTGGAGGGAGTGATGGGCTCTTCAGTTTGGAGACTTATGGGACTCCTAGGTGATTAATAACACTCTTGTAGCAAGGGTAAGGAATGCACAGAGGAGCAGAGTGCTTTGAAATCATTAATGCATCTCGGGACAGCCCAGTGTGAGATCCACGCTGGCTATAAACAGGAGAGCTAGCACAAACAAACTGGGGGAGTTCAGTCAGAGGCGAAGAAGAAAACAAGAGATTTTATTTCTTATTCCTTTTTATAATTAACCACAACTAGACTTTAGAACACATCATTTTAGACCCCGATTGTCTAAACAATACATCTTCATCTTGAAAACAATTAGGCATTGGGCTTAACATGCCTCAGAGGGTTACATAAACTAGATCCAGGATAACTCCTTACCAAAGAAAAACATTCCTGACTGTGTGGGAGAGCAGATGGCATTGAAGTAAACTGTATTTGCAGGAAACCCCCCTGTGCCATGAAATGGCAAATGGCTACTGTCACTGCTGTTCCCTTGCTTGGGTTTGTGGGAAGCTATGGAAAAAAGAAGAGCTTGATAAAGTATGCCAAATGCCATGGGGATGAAGCAGAGTGTTAATCTGCAGACAGGTTATTCCAAGGGTCAGCACTGTTGTACATTTACAAGTGCCTGTGGCTGGTGTGCCACATCATACTCTATCCTGGGCAACGGGGGAGGAATTAAGGGGAATTTGTGTGCTGGCAAGGAAAGACCAGGAGTCAATGCAGCCACAGGTAGGTTTGGATGGGGAAGAAGGATCTACAGCTGCTCCCCATCACATGACTGAGGGCATCTCATACTGGGCTAAACACCTGAGACCCTTAAGCAATCTCATTTTGAAAGGCAGTAGGAAGACTCTACCGAAGTGTGGCTCTGCATTTTACACCAGCTGTTCCTTCAGTGGGAAGATCTATGCTGTACTGGATAAAGGTATGTGGAAGAAGAGTATCATAGCCCTGGAGGCACCCACAGGTCTTAATGGCCCCTGTAAGTCTTACCTGGGATCACCCTGCCCATGATCCAGAGTCCCTTTTGAATCCTTGTTTTCAGTCCCTGCTCTAGGCATGTTGCAGCAGTGCTGGTCTCCATGACCCTGTTAAGGTAGGCCCATGTCCTAGCTTGTCCCTATGGTGACAGTCAAAGTCCAGGGAAGAAGTCACTGCTTTGAGTGAAGGTAGAAGGCCTGGAGTGGAGATTCAGTGGATGTTTCTGTAGGTCTTAGGCTATTTAGTTCTGTATATTGAGAGAACTAGAGGAGACTAAAGGGAATTAGACTGGAGTTGATCTCTCACAGCTACTTCGATGGGCTGGGTTTGAAAAAAAGTTATTAGTGTCTGGTTTCTGCTGCTCTGCTCACCTCAAGACTAAATTCTTTATTAAACTTTTTTTCTGAAATATAATTTCTGAATTAAGAATTAAACCCTTGTGACTCAGTAACCATGAGAGACATTTGCCCAAGAGGTTTAACTCCCTGGTTTTGGTCCCTTGTGGTCTAATGCCTTTCCCACAATAACCCTTCAGCCTTGATCTGTTGCAGTTACACAAGGGTTTGGATTATTTTTGAGCCTACTTTTTTATTATTACTATTGTTACCTGTAGTATTTTTATAGGAGGACGGGTATTTGAGGGTGGAAAATATGCAGAAAAAATGCAGTATTTGATTGTGTTGCTGTGAGTGAAAAAGCTTGCAAAAAGTCAGATTTTCTAGGTCAATAAATGAATATTTATTATGCAAAAGTCTATTGTGAAGAGGAAGAAGTTCAAAACTGGACAATGATGAATAACTTGTATTGTTTCTGAACTCAGAGATATCTAAATGAAAAATAAATATCTTTTTATAGAAAGGGACTCTCAGGGGACTAAAAGAGACTGGCAGAAACTATATATTCTGCCTATTTGTAAACCAGTGCTAAACAATAGAAGATTTTAAAGGTCTAGTGATCTCTTTTTCCCTTCAGTTAGTTTTGCAATGTTTCACAGCCTTTCACAACTTCATAGTAGGCTGGGGCATTGTGCAAAGGTAGGGATGGAGGTGCCTGATCACTGAGCCTTCATGCTGCCAGCAGCAGTTCCAAAACCAGAGCTCTTCCAGCATACTGTCAGTAACTCCATCTCTTCATTTGCTCAGCTCATTCATATAAATGAGCTCATCTTGCTTTCAAGGGAGCATGTTCGGCTGAGCTTGTGGAGAAGCAACTTTCCCTTTGGCTTGTACCTCATGGCCAATGCCAGTGTAGGAACTTAGGAAAAGAATCAGTCACTTAGAAAAATAATGTTAACTGAGTGCCCAATGCTTTTGGCACCCAAGAGATGGACAGAGTGCCATTCTTGATCAGGCCAGAGAGCAGAAAGGGATGCTACTCACAGGCTTCCAACCTATCTTTGTGTTAATCCACCATTCATCTAAGACCCACAAAGTTCACAGCGCTGGAAATAAAGACTGACTAATGATTTGTGTTGATTGCTGAGAATAATGACTATAATTTAAAGGAACCTAATTTAAAGTTACAATCCTTCTTAGTTGATCTGGTGTATCTTAACCATCAGGTCAGCCTGAAAGTATCTCCAGTGCTTCAAATCTAGTTAGCCTGATCTGATTTCTTTTCCAAAACTGGAAGTGAAGTGTGTGCTGTGAATTATCCTTTGCTTTTGCCATCTTTCTGTTGGAAGAAAGGCTGTGTTTCCACCACAGGTCCTTGGACAATAAAGTCAGAAGGATCTGAGAGAATCCCATGTGTGCTTTCCCACAGGATAAAAGGAAGGAGCAAGGGTGTTTGGGGTGCAGCTGGCTGAAATGATTACTTTAGCACTGCAGGGATCATCAGCATGTTGTCAAGGTTGCATCATTGGGCCAATGCATCCAGCAAAGGCTGCAAGTACACTGAGGAAGGGCTATGTACATGCGACCTTTTCTTAAGAGTTTTTCTGGACCTTCAGTTACACCCAGTACAGCCTACTTTGTAAAGTCCTAGATAAAACAGCTTTTAAGTCTCGGCATATCATTATTTAACTAAGTGGCTAGTTCCCAATGGAAAGGTCTTTTCAGCTTATCTTCAAAAGACAGGCTTTATTGTGCTCTGGCTCTGTGATAACTCCTCCAGTTTGTCCTCTGCTGAAGGGAAATCTGTTCCATAATTTACAGCTTCTTACTCTTGAATTTGTATGCTCTGAGGGCTAACACCTTTAAATGTGGTGCATCCAAAGGAAATTAATCTAAGAATAGCTGACTCGAAAAATATGCTTATTAAATGCATTAGTGAGATGACAGATTCTCCATATTGTTGTCAATCTGCATCTCCCCACCTCCTTGCTTGCACTAAGTAATTGCAGGACTTGGTCCTGGAATTCAAAGTTGCTTCTGTTGTTAAATCTGATAGGCTCCAGCTAGGAGTTGACATCAAATGAATGTATCTCCATGCTGTAAAAGCAGGCAACTCATCTCTTTTTGCCTAAGGGAGAGTAACACAGAAGGCAAAGCTCTTGTTTTTGCCAAGAAACCTCCAGTCCAAGCACTTGAGAAATCTGACTTAGTATAGAATTTTTTAATCTTTTGTTTACAAGTTAAAACTTCACTTTTTCTATAGTAGATTCAAGCCTGAATAATGTAATAGGAACTGTAGTATAAGCTTTATATCCATGCTTAAAGCAATAGTTACTGAAATCCCAAACCATCTGAGCAAATATGCTTCAGATTTGTCTCATTGTACTTTATTCTTTTGAGAACAGAAACCAAGTTTAGAGTGAAAAGTTAATTTCTTATGATGGGCCATAGAAAAAAGAGCATACCACACAAATGTATTCTGTGCTGACCCAGTCGCTGTGGAATAGCTTTCTATAGGGAAAGTATTAAGAAAAAACATAAGACGCTCTTGTATCACATCTAATGATTATGCAGGAACAGTGAAATCAAACTGAATCACAAAATGCAAAATACATTTATGGGTGGTGCTTTTTCCCTTGTGAAATAGGAATGGGCTGATATTGTGGGGCAAATTTAAAGTTAAAAATTGCAGTTCCTGCTGCAATCATTACGTGTTTAAGTGTGTATTTAAAGGATACATTTTGGCTGGTTAAGGCAAAATTAATTCTAAATACAGAGGTTAAGTATCTATTTGATAGATATTTTTTAAAATTCACTATGAATACAATACAGAATGATTTATTAAGCCCACTAAAGCTGGAGTCATGCATAAGCAATGAAGGAAGGCATGCTGTAGCTCTATTCTAGCTTTGCAAATTCTGCTGCTGGTTTTAAAGTTCATAACTTTTAAAGCTCTCTTCCTTTATTGAAATGCAAATGTCAGTCCATCTGTTGTATGACATATGCTTTTCTTAACAATATTATTGTTAAAATGTTGGTTTATTTTTTAAAAAACTTGAAATACTCTCTTCTTGCACTCTGAAGAATCTTGTTTTAGTTTTTATAGATTCCACCAGTGTTTGCTGAGACATTAAACCTAACTTTTGACTTTGATCAAGCTGTCATTCAGCTTTATTCATACTGGTGCTCAATACACAGTAGTGTTTCAGATAACAATAAACTGAAAATGTTCTCCTGAAGAATTATTTTCTAGGCATGAAAGTGCCAACTGAATGGTCAAAATGAATGAATGGAAAACTCAAAAGTTTTGCAAAGGTATGTGTCTTTTGCATTAAGTGTGTGACATGGTGGAGTCTTGAATCTGAACAGTTTTAAAAGTTAAAGAAAGATGTTGCAGCTTTTTATTTGGGGAAAATATAATCTGAGTCCAGCTGTGAAAGAGCTTGTCAGTTTTGAAAAGAGAATGCTTAAATGCTGGTAAGAAGGTAAAATGTAATAAAGGGATACACAAGTGAAAATAAGTAGTAGAGGGACGTTCAATTCACTGATTAAGTGAATTGGTTCTACTTGGTTGAATGAAGAGCAGTTCTGGAGGTCTCAGATACAAAACGAATAAAGACTGGAGACAGTAGGATCTGTAAGCATGAACATTTTAGTTTCACTTTCTGCTTTATTTTTGAAGTTCATGTGAAGAGCTGCAATATCTGCCCTTCCAGCTACATTCAAGACTCTACCACAAAACCTGGCATTTGGAGGGGCCCTGTCCTTTGGGGAGAAAAGATTTTTGAGATTGTGCTCTTCCGTAGGGAAAGCTGGTTTATAACAATCTCTCGTAGATTGTAGGCTGGAATCTACCATAATGTGAAGAGGAAAATGAAGTTCTTGAATGGGAAAAAAAGGGAGGTATGCTGCTCTACACAGGCATGCGCTAGGATCTGTGGGCAAGGCCTGTAGGGATTTGGCTTTTTTCCATGCCCTTTCTATATGAACCATTGGATGCCTAGCCTGGCCTTTTGATGTGAGCAGAGAGTAAGCTACTTCCAGGCTAAACAAAAAATACAGCATTGAGATGGCACCGAGGGATTGGCTAGATACATGCTCTGAGCTTGTCCCAAATTCTCAGTAAGGTGCTTTACACCACTTTGGGAAGCCTCTTCTGTTTCCAGTCTGGTCTCCAAGGCTACATGTATAATAGTAAATACAGCAGGCTGTGTTTACTCTACCTTCCAGCCCGTCGTCAAGTGGAAGAGTTGTGATCATTTCAACATCTTCACATTCTTTTATCTTCTAGACAGGGACAGTCTTATGTGGTCTGTTTCCTGGCAGCTGGCCCCAGCCCATGCTGTCCCCCAGCCCAAGCCTGCACGTGTGGACAGGGCTGCTGGGTGCAACTAAAGCCCAGCTGGTGAGCTGCAGGCTGTTAAACAGCATGGCTGGGCATGTACCAGGGCACAGGGCTGTGCTCTGGGCCTGCTTAGTTTATTATTTTTGACATAGCCCAAGTACTATGTCCCCATAAGCATTTGAATTCCTTTCTGATATGAGTTCTTCTGTTGCCAGCAAGAGCTGGTGCTTGATGCTCTTCCTGATTACACGTGGAAGGAAACTTCTTCCTAAACATTGATGGTAAGAAATCTGTACCATAAGTCACTTCCAGCCTACACAGAAATGCATTTTCTATTTAGTGGAAATGCAACTTCTACTCTGACTTATGTAAATATTTACTTCTCTTTAGAGCTTCTTGAACTGCATGTCTTGTTAGTGTAGTTTGATAGCAGTTAAGTTATCCTGTTAAGGCAAAATTGTGCAGGGATTTGAAGGGCTCTGATCATACTGCTATGGTTTAATGTTATCATTATTACGTTTTTGTGTGTTCTGGTGGGTCTAACTTAACAATGACTAAAGATAAGTAAGGAACATAAAGGATTTCTTTAGTCTCACTTAAAGGTTTTTTTTTTTCCCATTCAACTGCACTTCGTTCTATTAGAGTTTTGGTTGCTTATAGACATAAGCTACTGAGGTATGTTTTGTTCCCTTACTCATTTGTTTTTCTGGACAGAATGTACTTACTACCAATTACCTGCATGTTGCCTGACTCGTTTCCTTTGGAAATCCGCGAGGGAAAATGCTCGGATCAATCAACAAATAATCACATAAACATTGTATTAGTGCTTGAAAGTTAACAAGGAAAGGAATAATGGCCAGCATGGATTTGTCAAGAAGAAATTATATCAGACTAATCTATTTTTTTCTATGACCATATAGACAGGCTGTTTTGATGGGGAGAATCAATAGATGTCACAAGTCCTGACATTAGAATGCTCTCACATTCCTGCAGATAAGCTGGGGAAACATGCTCTGGATGTGAAATTTCTCATGTGGCGGGTTTTGTGTTCTCAGTGCTTAGTTCTCCATGGGTCACTGATCAAATGGCGGTAAGCAGTAGTGAGGCATTTTAAGGGTCTGTCATGACTCTGGGCATATTTGGGCTTTTCATTAGAAACTAATTGATAGGAGAAGGAGCATGGGTATTATACTTGCAGATAATACTGAACAGGGAGAGACTGAAAGGTGTACGAGTTCCTAGAGAAACTTCCACTGGAGTAACAGTGTATAGCTTAGGATACTGTATCCCAAGGAAGATGTGTATGGCTCTTATTGGAAAGCAACAAGAACGACCACTGGCCTGTGAGGGAAGGCTGAAAGAGCTGTGCTTGCTTGGTCCCGAGAAAAAAACAAGAGGAAAGACAAGTCCTAAATATACAGAAAGCTCTCTTTAAGAGAAAGGGGGAGAATTGCTTTCTTTGTCTGTGGCATATAAGAGGGAAAATAATGGACTTAAACGGTATTAGAGGACACTGAGGTTTGACACTGGGAAAACCTTTTAACATTCAGGATAATTAAGCACAGGAATATGCTGCCTGGGGAAGATGCATAATCTCCCTTACTGATTTTTTTTTTTTCCCTACAAATGAGCTGGACAAAAATCTGTCAGGACTGCTACAGTTACAAGTTGATTTTTGCCTTAGGGCAAGGGGATGGGTTAGATGAATTCTTGATTTCTTCAAGCACTGTTGCCTGTAGTTCTGTATGTCACTGCTGAATTCAGCACTTCCATATTCATATCTAAAAGCTGGGTGGATATATAGGGAGCCTGAGTTTTCACTCAGACCTCTCCTCTGTGCTTTCCTCTAATCCATAAAATGAAGCCCAGAAGGGGTGGATCTAATTATGTTCAATTTAGAGGCACAAGTATTAGGGAGGTAAGAGATAAAGAATCTCAGGTGAGAAATGTCTTGCTTTCCCAGTGACATCCTGCCAAGTGTACCGAGTTCAGTGTTGTTATGCTCCCAAATGGCCCATCTATGATTGCCTTAGCACAAAGTATCACCATCTGAGAAGAGTTCACATGCAGAATTCGTTGAATTAAAATTTAAGGCAATAAATGAGGGCTTATAATGTATTGGCAACATTATCAGTAGCAAGATTGCCAGCCTATTAGTGACTATGATGGATTGACTACTGGGGAATTCATTAAATTTACAAGAGTCTCCTCAAATGAATCCACTGGCTAAAGTACTAATTGCTGCCCTTGGGAGCACTTTGGCCATTTAGTTTCCAAGCAGAGCTTACTCTGAGAAAAGGATTATGCTACTGATGTTTGGTTGAATTTAGGAGTAGAGTCAATTTATGTTAGCATTTTTCAACATTGACAATAGTTCGTTTGTACAAAGCTTGCTGCCTTACTAAACATAGGGCCTAAAAGAAATAATTTTATGAGTGAAAAATACATTATTTAACTCAAAATGCTTCAAAAGCATAAATATAAACAATAACCAACATTATATTTGTGCAATGAAGCTTAATCTAAAGGCTGTGATTGTTTGGTTGTGCAGAGGATGGCAGTGATTTCTGTCTGTGCAGTCACTTTTGCTACAAGAGAATTGCTGAAGCTTTAAAAATGAATGTAGAGAAATCCTCTACTTCTTAAGCTGATGGACACTTCAAGGTTAATGTTGCAAAGTCAAGTGTATCTGCATATTTGTGAAAGTGCACTGGAGAAATTCTCCGAAGATTGAAACCGTAACCTCTCTTTGGCAGTGTGGATCTGTGGAATTTTCTCGGATTAACCCAAAGTGCAAAGGGTCACAGTCTGGATTTAATTTTCTTATTTGCAAATTCTGATTCTGGTTTAGACAACTGGAGAAGGTATAAGCAGAACAGACCTTCTCCAGGTGCTCATGATTGAATCGCAAATTGGCTTATTGACTGCAAAACTGAGATCTTTAATAACTTTCACGGGTCAGTACCTGCAGAGTCGATGCCTTCAGTTGAACTGGAATTATAACTCAACTGTAATTTAGAAAAGATGAACCATTTTTGGATGAGGTGACATTTTTTTGATAGACCCTTAGTGTTATATACTAAATGTTAAAGATAGCAGTAATAGTTACCAATGGCTGAGAGAGGACAGGAAATCTAGGGCTTGTTCATCTGGTGCTGATGGGCTGCTATTCTGGGACCATGAAGACCAACACCTGAATGAATCACTGTCTGATAGTAAGGTGAGTGCTGGGGCAGGACAGTTTTCTTACACTTCTGAGCTTTGTCTCGCAGCTCCGGGTAAACCCAAACGCAGGTGCAGTGGTAGCTGGAATAGTCATATTGTTACAGATACAGTCTTTGCTTTGGGCTTTTGTTTTGCACAAGATGCAATCCTGGCATGCCAGACCTGGGGAATGAGTGACTCATCTATTGTATTGCCCTGTCCTCAGGAAATTGCAGTGTCATTCCCAATTTACCTGCCATATGGTCAGTTCTTAAAATTCCAACTGCACAAGCAATTTATGCCCAAGAACATGGGGAAGGAGCACATTACTTACAAAGTATGTAATCAAGCAGTGTGATCCAACCCATTAACTGGGTGACATCCTTCTCTTTATTTGGACAGTTTACTGGCTCTGAGGTTTCAAGTGGGAGCTGTCACTTACACTTTCTGATAATAAAACTTAATTAAAATTTCATTCCGGTACCAGCAAGTGCCAGGTCACCAGATGGTTCCTAATAGTTATGTCCACATACTTGGTGCTGGATTGCAGCAGACGATGTTTGTGCTAATGTTACTGGGACAATTGCTACGTGTACTTTGCAAATGTTTGATATGCATATCTTAGTGTTTAAATAATGTAAAAAGAATTGCTTCAGTATTAACCCACGTAAAGTAATAAATTCCCACAAGACCCAAACAGCTTTTTAACTTCAATAAACCAGTGAGTACTCATTAAAAAATCAGAATTTGGGAGATTGTAAAAACTGTAATCCAATCAGGGAGGTAATTCAAGTCACTGTCTTGTCATATCAGTATGTGCATTATAAGTAACACTTGTCCTGAGGCAAATGCATTCCACAGTATGGGGTAGGATACCCAAACTAGGAAGTTAGAGTAGATGTTAACAGGACAAACAAATGCAGAAAATCTCCTGAGTATAGCAGGTTTATGAAAGGCAAGAAAGGAGACACACTGAGAGGATGTGCATCAACACACTTCATACTTCTGGAACTCTTGCTTAGGACCTTTTGGGCCCAGAAATACACTCACTGTGCTGGGCTTAGAAGTGTGTGTCATGAGCTCCAGGCCTGTCCTTGGCAGAAAGGGAGGACGATCACTAAAGCCTGGTAAAGTTGCAGGCATGGACTGGACCCTGCTTCCCTGCCTGCCTGTGCCCTTGGAGCTCTTTTCCCTTTTGGTCGTGCACATGAAGAAATGCCTTTTTCTTGTCAGTTGGCCTTTTTCTTGTCACTGATTCTGTGACTGTATGTGGGAGAATGAAGGAGCAGAAGATAAAGTGGTTGCAGAAGATTCTTGTAAGAGCAGACATCTGGACTGCTCTGAGTAAATGGCAAGAGGGAGCTGTCACGCAGAAATGGACACAATTATTTAGGTCTCTTCAGGAGTAACAAGCATGATACTGAAAGACAGAACCAGCTGCCCTCTTAGACATAGGAACTGAGGACAATCACAAAGACAGGTTTTGGAAAATAGAATGTAATAATAGATGATGTGGTGATTGATGGATTTCCTGACCACTTCCTTGAGTGGGGACAGGAGGTTTCCTAGCTGATGCATTTGCTTCAAGACAGTTTCGCACTTAACTTCTAGATGTTCCTGAAACTCTTGCTGATATTCCCCAATGCTGTCAGGAAAATAATGAAAAAAGAAAGAACAAGGAATCCCTGTCACCACTGGTGACTTTCCAGCAATTTCTAAACTTTGAGTGGCAGGGCTTTCCTTTTTGCTTCTTTGGTTGTTTTTGCTTTACTTTGTTGTCTTTAATTGGGGTATCAATGGGTGTGTGGTGATAGGTGTCTTTTTGTGTGTACTGCTTGTTTTTATCCAGAACAATTCCTAAACTGAAAATAAAGAAAAGATCAGCAAGTTGTGGTGTGTTGTGCAGGAATAGTCAAAATGTCATTTCTGATATATTAGCAATTTTTATTCAGATTGTCTTAAAAGACAAATTGTTCCTTGTACAATCAGGAAGGTAATTGAGAGATCAGTTGAGATGTTTAAGTTAGCCAGGGGAAAAGCAAATGAAACTAGGTTCCATCCAAGAGGGACTCATCTCTAAAACTTACTCCCTCCTTCCTTTTATTGTCTGTCTTCATTTTAATGTCCCATGGGTCAAAATGCAAGGCCTATGGAGCTGTTCCAGAAACACATACTTTCTTTGACCTGGAGTGCAGGGATCAAACTCTTGTTACTATTGCATCAGTACAGCTTTACTCTGCTTTCTGCTGTACATCTGATCCATAACTTTGGTATTTACTCCAGTTGAGGAACTGTTGGCAGGCCTGTGTGAAATGGCTCCAGTAAAAGCAGGACTGCTGGGATCTACACTATTGCTAAACTCAAACCAAAACAAAATGTGCATCTTCACAGTTCTTCTGTTGAGATCAGAAGTAGAAGTAATAAGTACAGGGAAGGACGCTGTTCTCAAATTATTTGGTATATTAAGTGGAATGGGAAAGTGCTTGGAAATATTTCTCAAATGGTTTCTGTAAACATTTCTTGAATACCTTTCCTGTGTCTAGGTTTGGTGTGTGTTTAAGAAGATAGGGACACTTCCTAGAAAATTAGTTTTGTCTTCCCTTTTGTTTGTTAGAAATCTCATAGAGGCTGGGGAAACAAAATTTCAGTTCCATTTTAAGACTTAAAAAGAAGCAAATAAAGTTTCCGAGTAACATCTGGAACTTAGCCCCCACCTTGACGCACTTCTCTAAGTTTGGCCATGACTCACTGTTCTGGACATATAAATGTGATGCCAGTAGCTGACAAGGGATGCTTCTCTGGCTGACTACTGCACTGCTAAAAGGTTTCAGAATAACAAAAAGCAAATTTCAGTTAGGACTCTGTTGCAATAAGTGCTTTCCAAACACTGGCTGTATCAAGGCATACTAAATTCACATGGCATGCGTGTAATTTAACAGAATTTAATCAATAGCTAAAAATTTGAAAAAGATAATGCAATTTAAAAGTGTTGTAACAGTGATGAATACCAGGGAAGCATCACGTTAGTAAATCTGCTGCTCTAATTGAAAATGAACCAAATCTCCTGTTGATAAAAGGTTTTGATAATGGTGAATGTGCTCCAATATTTTGTTACTAAAAATGGGTATGTAGGAAATGTACTGAAGTACCTTGAATTCGAGTTCTTGCCTTTTTATTGAAGGATCCTGAACCCTGTTGAAGGTTGTTTTGAAGAAACCCTAAACATCTATTCCCCTTTACAAATAAAGCCACACAATGTTCAGAAGTCTGTGGAGTAGCATTGCAGAAGCAGCAGGAGATGAAAGACCTGCAACAATCAAAAGGCTGTTAACAAACAGATTTTCAGACACACTGTAATTCTATTGCTGAATCTTGTTAGAGTTATGGGTAAGAAAATTAAAACTGCATCCCATGGTACATCAGAGCTTTCCTCATACTGTCTTTGATGTTAGCAAGGTTTGACAATACATCCTGAAGAGTTTCCTTCACTACATATGCCATTAAATTTTGATCATTACCTTAGTCTTATTCCGGTGTTGACGCCAGCTGTCAGGAGTAAGCATATGAAATGTTAAGGACTGCAATGTAGAGAAGATCAGACATGATCTGATGGTTTCTATCCAAAATTTTATGTCTGGCATATTCCTGTGGACAAGAACTATAGGCAATACAGATACCCACAAGGCAGGAAGATCAGGGGTGATATGAAAGAAGGAAACACAGATGTACAGCAATTTCCATATTTTTTAATTTTCTTTTTTTTAATGGATGAAGGTAGAGTTACATAGAAATGGGTGCAGAGAAGGAAACTAAAGTTCACAGAAGCTGGAAGGAGAAAAACCATGCAGAATCCAGCAGACAACAGTCAGAACTTTAGTTTGATATCAAAGATAAGAACAAATCAGTGAAAGTGTCTGAGAAGTGTTAGGAGTTTTTCTGAATGATAAGTAGGGCAAGATGAATTCTAAAGATGGCATGAAATATGTGATGAGAAACTGGAACAGGCAAGGCATCAAGATGAAAGGCATAATGGGGTGGGCAGGGGGAGAAGTCTCTGAAATAAGGTTCTAGATATCCTGTTGGCATTGAAATTCAGGGAGGAGTCAAAGGTTATGTACTCACTACATAAGCATAAGGGACAGGAGAAATACTGAATCTGACAATAGTTAAAGACAAGAGAAAAAGGGCTGGAATATCCTTGACACCAAGGGAGTTTCTTTCAATCATGATACCACTAAACTTTCCAAATGCCTCTGAAAATATTTGTTGAAGCAGGACTTACCTTCTTCCAAAAACATTTTTGCTTTCCAAGCGATAATATGGTTAGAGTCCTCTGCATGGGTTTCCATTCCACAACCATTTTTGAGGTGACTAATTCTCGTGGAATTTCAGGGGATTTGACAATTTAAATACCTTTACTTCCTTTTAAAAACCTGCTACCTTCTGTTAATACATAGAGAACATGAAGGCATGAAAGAAATTTTTAGGCTAATACCCAAAATGTTTGTAAAATGTCTATGATTAGAATAAAAATATATAATAGACATCTGAAATTGTTTCAGTTAACATTTTAGTTTTATGGAGGTTTTTTGTTGTTTGAGGAGGGAAGGTGGGTTTGTTTGGCTTTGGGGTTTTTTATTATCTGTACCTGAATCAATCTTTAAATGTTCATTTATTTAGGAATAATATGTATCTCAGATGTTATTTAATCACTTCCTCTACCAAGCCATGTTATTTTAAACAATTGGTAAATGAATCACTTGCAGAGGTCTCTGCAGAATTGAAGATTAATACTGTTTTCTCCAGCATGAGACACTCAAATTTATCCTCTAGAAAACAATAGAGAACACTGACTACGCTTCTGGGAATATGCAAGCAATTCTGTAAAGTCAGGGGAGGTTTACATTACAATTGCCGTATAAAATTCAGACAAGTGAAATCATAAAAGCCAAACCAAAGCAAAACCAGTTTAATGCAGGTGAATGTCAATGCCAAACAAGAAAAAGACAGTGAAGTTGCAGCTTGTGTGGGTGCCTTCAGCATAACAGAACTGCATGCATACAAGGGATTAAACATGAGAGAAGAACCTCAATGTGAACAAAGCTGAAATTAAAATCGAGCAGCATACTGACTGAAAGAGAGGATGGAAAATGCAAGCAATTATCTGGTAGCAAACATGAGCTATAGCAGATGTGATTGCCATTAGCTCTAAATGCATGTTAAATTAAAGCCAACATCTGTTCTCACAGAGATGGCCTCAATCATCTTAGAAGAAAGGTGAATTTGGAAATCAAAACTTTAGAAAAGGATTAAAGGCAGGGTTTGGTAGAGGTAGAGAAGCCTGATGTCTGCCATGGCAAATGATAACTACGGGCAAATGTTCACCGTCCTGGACAGTCATTTTACAGCTCTGAATGAGTGGTGTTACACAGCAGCTGGTGAAGGTCCTGCATGTAGAAGTCAACAAAACCTTTTAAGGGTGTAAATATAGGATTCAATTACTTGACTTCCTTTTAGACAATCAAAGATGAGCAAGTAGTAAAGTAGATGCTGGTGAAAAATGCTGAGAAAAGGAAAGCAAAGTTCCAAAGATTTCTAAATGATGACTAGCATTTAACTCTGAGCAGCACTTACACAAAGAGAAACAAAATTATTACAATACCAGGCATCATAAAATACTGGGACCTAGAAAATTGAAAGCAGTAAGAATGAGTCAAAAGTTCAATCGCACAGTTACCAAGGCTGGATGGAATTTCAGAAAACTGAGGGAAAGGATTTCCAAAATGATGAAGGGATTACAAGTAGTAAAATAGGTGGTAGGAACTATCATTAGAGAAATCACACAGAGGAAACTGTGTCATCTAATCAGAGTGCTGAGAGCTGAGGAATAAAGAAAATGAAGCAGAGGAAACCTACCTGGCTGGGACTTCTTAGCACTGTTCTTAGTCACCAAGTAATAAGACTTGTAAGAAGTACTTAGCAGCAGGAAAATATTACAATAGAAGGGGAAAAGTGCCAGAAACTATCATTATTTGGTATCCTGCCCTTCCCATTGCATCATCAGTTACATAGTAGTGGCTATCTAAATTTACTTTAATAAATAGGATGCTGAAATAACTGTTTAAAAAGCATTATAGCAACAGTCATAAAATCTGAATTAATGTGTAGATCTAAGAGTTTATTTCATGGTTTGGGTCTTGTTGTAAAACATGAAGTTCAATTTTATTTGGGCAGATTTAACCACTCTTAACTTAAGCAACGAAACTATGTTTTTGAACACCCATCTAACTTACTCCTAAAATATCATACAGATTTAAAGCAATGTTGCAAAAATAACATGTCTAAAGTAAGAAGTTGGATGCTTTGTTTAGTGAGGATCTGTAAGTTTAAGTAATTACTTCTCACCTTTTAATTTTGCTGTAGTAAAGTTTAAAGTTTAGAACAATATAAAACTTGAAGTGACTGTAGTTTCCTGTTTAATAGTGTGGAGCAAGGAAATTTTTAGATGTAATGAGTCAATGAGACCATGCATTCTTAAGTATTTATGCTACTGCTGGGACAGTTACATAGAAATGGGTATAGAATTGCAGTGTATATGCTACTATTATTTGCTTCTCCCAGCGTATTGTCCTATCCCCTGCACAGACATCATCCATGCAATTCAGCCCTTAAAATTTAGAAATGATGTCTTTATGAAAGAATGGTGTAACACCTCCATTAGAGAAATCTCTTATTAAACCTCTGATCTTAACTACTTGATAACAGGGGTATAGGATGCAAGTTATAATGACAAAATTGGCTAGCTAGTATAATGTAGGTGTAGAATATTACAGGAACTGTACAAAAGGGAGTTTGTTGCTGCCATTTTTAAAATATTTTCTATTGGTAGTAAATATCTCTGTTTTGTTCTGTTGGGTTTACATAGAGTCCTCTTGTCATTAGCGGCTATTTCTTGTCAATATGGTTTATGAGTTAATAATCATAAAGTTATTTCCCATTTTTGTTGACTGAGAGTTGCTGTTTGAATGTTAAGTAAAATTCCATTTACTCTCACAATAAGATAGTAATATCTAAAAAGATTATTATCCCTGAGGGTAGAAGCTATCTGCTAACCTCTCCATGCAATAATAACTACCTAGACACTGTATTTGAAAAGCAAAAAACAAACTAAACCATGCAAGCATGATGCTGCAGTTTTGTTCTTGTGTAATGTCTCCTATTGCCTTCCTAGTATGCATTTTCTGTCATTTTCATAGTTCTCCTGATAAAATTATAAATGCTATTACACAGTAAACATTAGAAATGTTATTTCAAATAGAATTAAATGAAAAGAGATTAGTTTCATTATTTAAACAGAAGAAATATTGCTCCTACCTTATTTTCTTCTGGAAATTGAAAAGTGGAGACGGAATAGGGGATAGAAAAAAGACTGGCAATTTGCCCTTGAGTTTCAACCCATTTGGGGTTGAAAATAAACTTTTATTTTTAAATTAAAATTTTCTTAAATAATGTTCTTCAAATTGTGGACTTGTAGCATTAGCAACTCATTGGTCTGCACTGTATTTTAATGATAGTTTTGCTCATGAGAAGTGCAAGACATTATTCCATCAAAAAAATCAGAATTACTGCCATGTATAAATGACAGTCTGAATCCATCTGTATCAAAGAAGTCCATGCCATTAGAAGAAAAAGGGAAAAAAGGCCAGAGATTCCTTTGGTATATAAGTAATTTCAGCTGCTTACCTTTAGATTAAAAATATTAGTAGTGGTGTTCTCAGAAGTCAACACTAGATACTCCAATAATCCTCACAGATGTTCATACTTTAAATAGGAGAGGTACTGTCATTCCTACAAAATAAACACATAGTAGGAGGGAAAGGAAAAAATTCCTCCAAGATGTTAAAGTGTAAACACAGGCTCTTGCAGTAAAGTACATGGAAAATTACAGTGAGAAAGTAAAAAGTTGTGGAAAAAAGTCAGATTGTAAATTATAAAGAAAAGGGGAGTCGACAGACCTGTCATTTAACCCTGAGGATAACTGTCCTAATTGATAGTTAGGAATGTAAAGCTGACATAGGAGATGAACTACTCAAAGAGAGGGTAAAGGGGGGTACATGAGACTAAAAACTAAGGCAGGAGGAATTCAAGTCAAAAAATCATCTCTGAAATTTCTGACAGGGACATGGACTCTAGAAAAACCTCCATAGTCAAACAGAGGACTTTAAGTTCAACGATCAAACTGGAAGCCATAAAAAGCAAACCTGAAATCAAAAGCAAACATCAGTTCAACTATCTTAATGGCAGAGGAGACATGGCAAATTTCTCATTACCTCGCATCTTTACATCATGACATAATATGCTCGTTTGTTCCAAGTTGCTGGACTGTGGGTGCTGACCCCACCTCTTTCCCCAGAGTCAGAGAATGCAATCAGGGAGTTGTGAAGCGTTGAAGATTTACCATGCTCTTCCCTACTCCTTGCACACCCTTAGTCTTCAAGGTCAAGTAACTTCCATCCACCTCTTAAAGCTTTTCCAGATTATATAAATTTACTGTCACCAATAATTCTTACAGTATTCTATAATAAATTGTGAAAATGTGACTTAAATGAGAAACTTTAACCTAAGAAACTCTAAAAGGGCTCATCTAGTTCTGGTCACTGTATTTAGTGATGGAACAGGGAAACAAACATCATTATACAGACTAGCTGATAAAATTCTGTGTTGCTACTGGCTGTGACTGTATGTTTTAAGTAACTATTTGTAACGAAAAGGAAGCTTGGAAATTTTCAGGAGGAATAAAACCTTATGTTCAGTTAGGAATGAATTTTGTACTTGGCTGTTTTGGTAGCATGTTATTACTTCTACCCTGGACAACTTTTGTGGGTACTGACTGTTTTTGCTGCTTCTGTCTTCATTTCTGCTTTGACAGGAAGTTATGTTTCATGTGCTGATTGCATTACTTTTGGGTTAAGATACTGACCCTGAAGTCATGCTGTAGACACCAAGTGTTAGAGATTCAAACAGTAGTTTATTTTAAAAATCTCGTAACTAAATTCACTGATGTACTAAATGTGTATGATAGAATCTTAAATTAACTTGCACATAGTGCAGCTAAATGTAACAGGATTTACAAAGTTTAAATATTTTATCTTAATCCAGACAGTAAAAACTTGTAATTACATTGTGTATCCTGGGAGCTTGTTTATTACAAGTTCACTGATGTCTTTGTACTGATTAGGAGCATGTAGTTTTTCCAGAAAATCATCTTCTTTGTCTGACATACTGTTTTCCAGGACACTAAGTTCAAGATCACACATGTCAGATAGCAAGTAAGAGCTAACTTGAGTCGCTGACTGCTTTTGTCCTGCAGAGATCTGCCCCTTTCCTGTATCCAGATCAGTATCATCAGATTTCACCTGTTTGCTTCTCAGTGTAGATATTTCTTCAGTATGTCGATCACGCCTGTTCTCTTCCTTACTCATCTGTTGGGCTTTCTGCTCTTCATCTAATAATGATGCCTCCATCTCAGCAAGGTTAAGTGAATTAGCAGATTCAGCACTAGTTCCCTTGTGGGTTTTAAAGTCACAGTTTCTCCTCAAAGACTGGACTGGAGATGAAGCTGAAGGAACTGGCACAAGATCTGAAGTACTTTGAGCTCTTTGACTTGTCTTTGAAATTCTGGACCTGCTGGATTCTGGCTCTGTATCTGACCTATCTCGCTTTGGGCTTCCAAGCCACAGAGGTTCAGGACTGCTGTCAAGAACTTTTGAGTCTCTGCCTGTACACTCAGCATTGGCGAAATCTTCTGAATGAACTGTGTTCTCTGGACTAGCAACAAAATCATCCGAGTATATGAATTCAGAGTTGTTTTCAACACTGCTGCTGGGGCTTAGTTTATGACCACTTACAACAGACACATCATCATGCTCCATGGTTTTATGATGGATTAAGTGTATTGCATTGCCATTACTTCCTTTTGCATTAGCACCTGATGGGAACACTGCTGGGAGTTGAGCTTCTGAATACTTTTCTTCATGAGCAGATTTTAACACAGTTTCCTCCAGTACAGGGGCTGCAGTTACTTTGTATGGATGTTCCTTGCTTGCAATTGAATCGTTCCTGGATAGACTTGAAATAGCCTGTTTCTGCAGGCCAGGGGAGACATCTCCTGTCACAGAAATGGACTCTGAGAGAGCAATGTTTTCTAATGAAGTCTGAACAATTTTATCCAACTGATTTTTCTGCTTTGAACTGCCTCCCGTGCTACAATGCCTGCAAGACACATACTGTTCTTCAGTACTTCTGATCAGCTTTCTCTTGGGCAAGGGGCTTCTCTCCTTCAGCATCTCTATTTGCTTTTTCCTGTACTGCTCCCTCCTTTCATGAATTATCAGCTTATCAGGGTTGGTCTGCTGCAGCCGTAGCCTCAGTGTATTTGTCAGCCCATACAACAGTTTCTTTCTGGGAGGTCTGTTCTCCTTAGCTTTGCAGTTCCTTTCGGAGGTTGGCTGTCCCTGGGGCACAGCTTTCTTGGGTCTTCTCCCAACCCCATAAGACCCTGGTGAGGTGGCCTCTTGACAGCCTTGTATGAATTGAGGGCTTGTGGCTTCACTGCTCCTGCCAGGCCCCACAGGTGTCTCAGCAGGCCTGAGGGCAGCGGAGCAACTGGGGGGCCGTGAGGCCGTGTCCCCACTCCCTGGGGCCTGGTAGAGCCAGGCAAGATGGGGGTGGACAGCAGCAGCAGGCTCAGCGCCGCGGGTGAGCACCGACAGCTCCGCCAGCAAGGCACTGAGTAGCGGCAGCTGCACCAGGGTGTTGTGGGGCTGTCGAGGGCTGGCGGGGTGCAGCAGCGAGGGCCCAGCACTGGGACGTGGTGGGCTGTGGCCCTTGTCCTGCTCCTGCGGTCTCTGGGGCTCGACATACTCCCACTGCCCCATTGTTGCTGGCGGCCGCTGGGGCTCAGCTGGCTCACGGCTGTAATAGAGCAGCGGAGGGCAAAAGACGTTGCCTTCCAGCTCCTCACCCTCCTCCTCTTCTTTCTCCTTCTCCTCCTCC